>CM046880.1:239946380-240418102 GCA_025667525.1 Glebionis coronaria
TCTAATGGTCCATTGAGCACCGATGCCCAAATCAGATGTCCATTCTCCTTGTTTAACATATAAAGTTCCATTCGGGAAGCCCATTCCTCATACATAGTCTTCACCAACATTGGTGGACGATTATCCGTACCCGAGAGGATGGACTTATCCGTAAGAGATGTGTACTCCATTTCAATAAGTTAAGATTTACAAAGTTGATCGAACAATGAAATAAGGTTAAGTATTTTTGTGTTGTTGTGAGTTAAAATCGAGAAACAATGTTAAAATCCCCTAAAATATGTTTTCGATAAACCAAAAATTCCAAGTCAAATTTTTAATGGAAAAATTTGTGATTATCGGAATGCTGATCGGAATGTCAGATCGGAATACCAGATCGGAATACCAGATCGTAATGTAACCCTGTCGGAATGATGATGGTATTAGAATGCCTAAATTGCAATGCAGAGCGGTCGAAATGTTCAGATCGCAAAGAGCTATCGTAATACTCAGATCGCAAAACCTATCGGAATACTCATATCGCAATGTTTAGATCGCAAAGTAGCTGACAAAATTCAAGCAGAGTAACGACTTAAAAACCTTCCTTATACCCGTCGGAATCTCAGATCGCAAAGTACGATCGGAATGCCAGAACGGAATAAGTAATAAAATCCAACGATCGCAATGTAGAACCAAACCCTTTTCCGATGGTAAGGTTATTGCGATGGAAGCCCAAGTACAATTTGTACTTTCCGATGGATGTTTCTGCTAGAATTTCGGAATGAAGAACACAACCTTTTTTTGCACTTTTGATCCAAGAAAACTGATGTTTTAGTGAAAACCAAGATACCAAGAACACTTTTAAGCACAAATTCCTATGTTACACTACTTGATACTACGATCAAAGCAAAAATTTTTGAAGATTTCGGCAAAAACCAACTTGTATTCTACGAATTGTTTAGAAGACATTACTCAACACAAAAACAAACCTATATTTCATCCCAAGCTCTTGATACCATTTGTAGAAATGTAAATCTATGCTTATGTTTTTAGAGAGAGAAAGAGATAGAAAGATGGTGGATTTCACACTTTTAGAGAGAGAAAGTTAATATGAACTATGTTTAAATTATGAAAACCACACCCCTCTCCATCTAAGGAGAGGGTTTATATACCCAAGCCCATGTGATGGGCTTGGGTTTACAATAGGCCGCCGGCCCATACAATCCATGGGCTCGGTTTTGGGCTTTGTTTGATAAAAGTAAATAACTAAACTACGAGCTATAACATGGACTATTGTTGGAGTGACCGATCCTTTCTAATACGTAAAACGTATTTCCAACACCATGCTAGGACTATTGCATTTGACTCTTCGTGTTCTAGCATGGGGGTGTTATTATTGTTCTAAGAAACATTGAGGACAATGTTTGGTTTTAGCATGGGGGGTCAATCGATATAATCGCTTGCACTTGCTTTTGTCGTGTTCGTACGTTATCATTTTTCTCAAAATTAATAATTTTTTTAAATTTTTAGTGTAATTTTGTGTTTAAAAATAAGAAATAAGTGTTTTGAAACAAATGTAGGCTTTCCGTTGGAGAAAATAAGAATAATTTTTGACTCGACCGGTTTTACCTTAGCTCATTCCTTAACCGCTTAGATCATGTTTTTCTAGACTTTTATATAGGGAGCCTTAAAATGCAAGTTCTAGCTTGAAAAAGTCAAGAATTTGCAAGTTCCTATAATGGCTTCTTGTTGATCTTTTATATAGGGATCTTTAAAACACGAACTCTATCTTGAAAAAGTTAAGATTTTGTAAGTTCCTACAATTGACTTGTAAAACATTAAACTTGATCTAATATAGTCTTAATTTAGCTAATCTCATGGTGCTAAATTTTGACTTGCAAGGCTAAGTATCCATTAGTATCACATCTTTGAGATTTTACAATATAGAGAACAAGAGATGATAGAGTTGATCATAAGTTTTGATGCTAATTCTTCCTTATATATGTTTTTGTGGCTCTTTCTCCTATTATTTATTTTTCACGCTTGAATAATTGTTTAATAACTAAAGTTTTTAGCGGTTTAGGTTCAATATTTTTGCTTTTAACCGACTCTTTTATTTCACTTGTAATTAAAGCAAGAACACATTAAGGGTGTCAGCGTCATGGACTTTTTGATAATGGGATTGCGGAATTTGGCCTACTATATGTATCATAAATAAAGAAGAATAATAAAAACATGTTCTCAATGAGCCTTAGGGTGTGAGACATGTAGCACTAGCCTTGTCATTAGAGCCTTAGGGTGTATGGCATGGTGAAATGCTTAATAAAAATTGCTTCATCTTTATTTCAAGGAGCCTGACGGTGTGGAGTGATGATGAATGTCACCTTGTCTTGTTTATGGTTCAAGGAGCCTTAGGGTGTGGATCACAGATGGGGAGCCCTTTTACATCTTAAAGAGCCTAATGGTATATGATATAAATGTTGCTAACTCCATTAAAAAGTCAAATTGACTTTGGAGGAATAAATGTTGCTTAAGTAGTCCTAATAAGACAAATTTCGGATCCGAGAATTTATTCCTTAAATCGTGTTAAGTTATCCTTGATGTGGGCTTTCTTTAGTGACAATGGTTTTAGAGGATGAGGTTAGGTTCTAAGTGTTGGGTTTACACCGTTTTTGCCTTCATTTTTGGACTAATAACTATTAAACAAGTCAAATGATCCTATGGGTGATTGACATTCTTTAAAATCTAGAGATACAACTAGGAATTAGGGAGAAAGAGTTCTACACAAATTACTTATATGAGCGGTCTTAGCATTGGAACTTATTGTTAACAATGATCTTGTTTTTTAGCTTGGCATAGAACGAGTGAAAAGTCGAGGACGATGAATCTATTCAAGTTTTATGCTCCTAAAAGTTATTTTTCAATAATGAAAGCAATACATTATGTATTTTGTATAAATAAAGTGTTAAGAGTCCGAAAAAAGTATTTAGAAGCTTTTTTTGACATCGCGTGCGGACACGACAATCGCTTAGCAAGGGGGAGTTTGATATGAGTGAAAATACTCATATCATTTACCAAATGAAACGTGAAATAAAACAAGAAAATTGCCTTAAAACCTATTGTATACGCTTGTTTTGCTCGTTTCATGTGTGTAGGTATCAAGATCACAAAACCGACAAAAACCGACACGGGATTTGAAAGGCTTCACAAAAGTCAAAAGCCAGGAGCATTTTCATTTACGGGACATATTTTATAAGATCTTGTGGGTCCCACATTCGATATATGAGAGTGAAAGCCCAACTTTATTAATATGTGGATTTGGTTAATAATGTGGAAGCCGAAGTTACTAGCCAAAATCCAAATCAGCCCAAGAAGTAAGATCGGGTCCAACATCAATCAACCCCAAAAAGAAAAGAATGAGGAGTTACGGTTCATATATATTTGCTTGGTCAAAAGGTTTGTCAAACTAAAGAAAGAAAAAAAAGACTGACACAAAAAAATTGGGGAACAACTCTCCCAGCTTAAGAACCCTAATTTTTAGGGTGGGCAATTCAAGTTCACGCGGTGGAATTAAATCAAGAAGGAAGGAAGAGAGCGTGAAAACACGAAGATGCTTAGTTCTATGTTGTGACGTGGCTGATTGATTCGTTATTGGAGGCTTCTGATTGGTTTATTACTTGTCATACCCTGACACATAAGCTTAAAACCAACACAAATCGTGCCAAGTTGGCGACTTGTGTGCACAAGATCATCCTACACCGTGAGATCATAACTAACAGGAAAGAGGAGTTTAAGATGCTCATCTAAAGCTGAAATTCGTTCTTCATCAACCACCCAAGACTCTCACCTCAGCTATATAAACCCCCATGCATTCTTCAATTTGGATGTAATTTTTCTCTCTAGAATAGTGAGTTTTAAATTTCTTAGTAAAATAATTTGTTTTTCTTTAATATTGTAATAAATGTTTTTAGAGATTAATTAAAAGTTAGTTTTATATTATCAGTGTTTATCAATTGTTTTTTACAGATCTGAGATACATTTTAGAAATTTTATAACATCTTATATATATCTAAGCTTCATAACTTTTCGTGTATAATATTTATTCTAGTAGAGAGAAAGAAGTGTTTATTCCAACTGAATAAACTCAAAAGTGTTACTAAGCTGTTGATGATCGTGGTTCGATGTTGATTTTATGGCGATGGTTTTAGTGCCGAGGGTCGGTGTTAGGATTAGTATAGGTTGATAAGTAATAAGGCGTGTTAGCTCGTGGCTCGTCAGCTACGGGCATAAAGAAAAAGCTATAGTGAGCAAATTTGGGATCTCTTGTTTTGCTGGAGATCGAGGTACTTCGATCTATCTTTGTTTTTGGTTAAGATTAGTTTTATGCTATCAATCTGCTGAGTATTTGGTTTATTAGCTTAAGTTTACTTATTGAATCTGCTGATACATGAATGAATATGAACTGCTTTCTTGCTGATGAACTTTATTTTCGTTGAATTTGTTATTCTATTTTTGTATCTGCTGAGGGTCATTGAATAATTGATGGATTTTATGCAACTGATTTATGGGTAGTTGTGGTTTAAATTCTGATAGCTATTGTGTAGTGTTCAGATCTAAAAACTTGTAGCCTTGGAATAACTGTGTAGGATTTTGAGTTTGTATGCAAAATTGCGTTGGATTCGATTATGAGGTATGCAACAGTTAAACTGTATGAGCGAGATGCGAACAAGTTAAAATTAACATGTTATATAATTTTGAAAGCATTCATGGAATAGTATTATAGCTTCTGATCAATTTTACAAACCTGTTAGGGGTGTTTCGGTAAGTGATTTACAGTTAGTCATAGCTGATCAGAGGACTTTGTGGTTAGTTAGGGTTTTTGTTTTAGCTCTTATAAAGTTAATTTTATATATTTCTATAGTTAGATTGAGTGTTAGGATAAGAAATGAATGCGACTATTAGTAGCATGAGTATTTGTAAGTTGGATTTTAGTGTGTATCTGCATATGTTACTGTTGGTTCAAGAGTTTGCAATAAGGGCATCTCCAATGGGTACATGTGGCATACGTACAATAGAAAATAAAATTCACATTTTAGATGTAACACCCCCAAATTTATACAACTCAATACAGCGGAAGACTCGTTGGTGTTACGGGATAGCACATTACTCACATCATAGACAACGCATAAAAATCGCGTCGTTTAATAATAAATCATTTCCATTCATAAATATTAAAGTTACATCGGTCCCAAGTCATTATATTTCATACAAAGTTTTACAAAGTATTTGAATGGAAAATATTGTTTAAGTGCGGGCCATGAATTCTTGTCGTCTTCCCGAGAATTACCTTCAACTACCTGAGATAAAACATGTTAAAAGAAAAGGTCAGCGATAACGCCGAGTGAATTCATAGAGTTTAATAAATTCCATCAATATAATATCAGTATAAAATTATTACTGAAAATTATTTTGTACAAATCATTTTAATAGGCCATAAAATAGCCAAAGTCATTTTATACAAATCCTTATCGAAAATCATAATATAGGCATTTGCCGTAAAAATCATTATACGAGCCAATGTCGTAAAAACATAATACAATACGTCTTATGACGTTGTATGAAGCCAAAAACCGTTATATGAATATGGTTATGAAAACCAAAACACAAACATAATATCAATAGTATGACCCTGTATTGCTAGTCAGGCAATACATCGTAATTCGGAGCGTCTATAAGTATTTCGTTAATTTTGGATTATTATAAGCCGCATGACATTGTTACCTTACTAAACCAACAACGGGTAGCTAACCCGATACAAATTTTGCCCATCTAAAGTAGCGTGTCGTCACAAAGGTCACGCTATGAAAATCTTCTCATACATAAATTCGCTTACCAATCAATGTGGCACGACGAGGATCAACCGTCAAGGCGCGAACTGGGGTGATCGTCCCCAAATAGTACTATTAAATGCATAAGCGTCTACCAACTCCCGGTAGTTCACAATTCATGCTAATGGGACTTTTAGTGACATAACCTAACTTTAATAATCCATTTATTTCATCTATCGGGTCCATTAATCATTTATCGGGTCATACAATCGGATCATTCAATCATTCGGGTCCAAAATCAATAAACAAAAAATCGGGACAAATGGTGTCCTATTTTATGAAAACTAACATGTTATCTCCCTCGCGGGTTTATAAAACATTTATAAAAACATTTAAAAGAGTGCGAGGCTATGAACTCACGTTGATGTGGGAAGGCGGGTTATCGGCAATTCGGACGTACGGTACGTGCTTCAATCACGGAAACCTAGACCAATAATAATCGTCTTAGACTCATGTCCAATGACTTTATAAAATAAAAATTATGTATACATATGATGATTATTTATATATGATGATCAAGTGGGTTTACGTATTCTCGTTTACTCATTTTAGTGTTATATGTCGGTAACGTTTATACTAGTTTACTAGTTTTACCTATTTACGTGTTTTAGGTCCAATAAGCCTATTATAAGTTTATTAACTTGTATTAATCCATTTCATACTTATATTATCAGTATTTAAACTTTCAAGTTGGGCCCAAATGGGTTAAGTCCAATAAGTTCTTTTTATAAGGGTTTAACTTATTTAGTCCAATTATTAGTCCAATATGTTTACTTAGCTCGTTAATGTCCGTATGTCCTATAGTTCGGGTTTTATCGGTTTTTTTTTACTTGTTATATATGTTTATATATCAGTATATTAGTTTTATAAAGTTTACATTAGACGGGTCCAACCGTCTAAGTTTTATTTAGCAAAAACGTTAATTTTACGGTAATAGCCGAAAAAGTCGTAAAAATCATGTTTTATAGTTTTATAACTTATAAGTATTATTCCACTACCATTTTTATAATTTATACACTTATTTAACCTTTTACATATTCATATAAAATCCATAAGTTAGTGAGTTTTTATTTTACATTTTATACAATAAAATGTGAGTGCTTATATAATAATAATAAACATTAATTTCTTAAAATCTGATTTTTATCTTCAAGTTCACCATTTTTACCATATCTAGAGTTATATATGGAGATAGAAGCTCAAATGTTTATCACATAAACTACATGATATGTGCTTCATTTAACTCTTCTATAGATATTGTTGAATAATCCTCTAAGTATTTTCTAAAAATCGTCCAAAACAGTGAACTCAGATTTGTACCTTAAACTTGTTTTGATCATATCTCACTCATTACAATGATTCCATTGCATGGCCAACTCTCACATGTGTACAAGACATATAGCTTACTGTAAATGGATTCTACTTCATCATTTTATCAGTCCATGACCTGTTTCTTTACTGTTTTATACAGCCAACAAATTTAACCAAGATTTTAACCTTGTTTCTTATGGTTTTTCACCTTTTTAATCATGTTTATCAACACCAAATCCCCACATAACATTTTTATCATCATATAATCATCATATACATATACAATAGGAAATAAAATACATATTACATAATCAAAATAACAAGAAGATGAGGAGGACAATCTTTATACCACCAAGTTGATGTAGGTTATGATTTGGACATGGTTTTTGATGGAGAAACTTGTGGATAACCATGACCATCTTCAAGACCACCATTCTTCATAGACTCCTTGTGGAAAACAGCCCTACTACTCCATGAAAACGCATCCTTGGATGTTATAAGCACCACCAATCAATAGGGTTTCAAAGGGGCTTCAACATATGCAAGTATAACATAGGATTTCATGGTTGTTTTTGATCAAAAGTGGTGTTTATGGGGTGATATGGGACTACTCAAATGGAGGAGGAAGAGAGAATTTGAAGGTTGTTTGCATGTGTGAAATGAGAAGTGGTTTTGAGGTTGTTAGTTTTGTGGTGTAAGTTAGCTTACAAAGTAAGCATGGCTTACACATGTAAACTTGTAGCTAACATGATGCCACATGAGGTTGTGGTGTCATGTTAGTGCCGTCCCATTTAAGCTAGTGGGGTGGGACAATGTATTTTGTCCCATCTCACTAGTTTACGGGTATTTCTCGATTCTAGTTTTCTCGATTTACGTGCCCTCGGGTCGTTTTACGAAAAACGTTTTTATAAATTATGAATCAACGTCACAAAACGAATCCAATAAAATTGTCTCATCAAAAACGGAGTTCGAAAACGTAAATACGTAATCCTAAGGTTTCCGGTTTAGTCGTGAAGGACGTTAAAATATAATCGTAAGTCCTAATCTCTTCTCGTAAATTTGTGAGTTTATGAACCAACACAAATTTAAAAGTCCAAAATAATATTCACGGATACATTTATTTTTCTGAAATGTCGGACTGTCACCAAAGATGGTGTATGTAAACGTAAGCACGTAATGTGGAATCCTCCGGTTTAAACGTAGTCGATGCTACTTCAAGACGTAAATCCAAATTTCTTCCCAAAATAAGTGAGTTCATATTGTAACATTAAAATAATGTTTTCAAATAATATTTGAGAATAAAATATCAATCGTAAATTGACGGATTGTCACAGCATTTACCCCTAAACAGGATCTTTGTCCTCAAAGATCATCTTACCTTACTACTCGCTTCTTATAGAGTCAAAGCCATGTGGGTATTTCCTCCACATTCGGTCTTTTCTCACAAGTGTAATTCATTACAATACGCGAGTTTCATCAAACATAACTACGGGAATAAGATCAGGCTAAATGTTGACTTACTTTCTCTATCCATGATGTTTACGGGTTTCTGATGAATGCAACTTTTCGCCGATCTAAGCTTTACTAAGAACAATCAGATTTTCACTTGATAGATATTCCATCAAGTTCGATTTACGAAACATAATTCACGCAGTTCTTGAAATCCTAGGGTAGATCCGGCTTATATGCCTTTCAATCCCAACTTTTACATCATCTCAATGGTCCCATACAACGGTGACTTTATATCCCATGATTTGTCAGATCATTAATTCATTTTTCCAAGGTTAAAAATTGTGGCATAACTTCGCTACCCATTTGGCACTTCAAGATCTACATTCATATTCACATAACCTCTTGCCCACTACCGGCAGTCAATAATCAGATCCTAATTTCAACAATCATTTCAGATCTCGCGGGTCGGGTATTTTGTAAGGTTAGGTTCGCCATCATAGGAAACCTTAAACCTAAAAGACATGTCCAACTCATAATGGGTGTATGTCGGGTGTCTTTATCTCAACTCCTGCTTACAGATGCTCTAATTTCTAAATCTTAACAAGATTCGATCTCGACCCTAATATGATAGTTATCAATGATAATATCTCCAAAGGAAAACGATTATACGGTCTATTACCAAAGGTCAATCATTCAAACATAAAACATCACTTATATTACTTTGTATCGTTACTTTACCTCGTCCCTTCGATTGGGGTGGTACATAGTACTCTCATCAAGGTTCGTTCTCAATGATTTCTGAGCAATTCTCTAGAAATTCGATGCGAAGCGAGGATCTTGATAAAGATGTTTGATACAAGCACACTATGTTTACATAACTCTTTTTGCATTTATCATTTAACGAGAATGATATTAGCAGATTTGGTCAGTTTGTCGACGATGACCCAAATCGAATCAAATTCAGATGATGACCTTTGCAATAGCTAGACGTTTACTAATGTATGAGGCGATGTCTGCCTTCATAATTGCCATCAGTACAACTTCTTTAGACAAAGATACTTTTAGTCATAAAATGACATAAATAGAATACTTATACTTACAATTTCTAACATAACTATATCTCACAGTCCTCATATTTAGGCAACCATAAGTGGCCTTTAAAATATTTAACACTATCGGCTTCTCAATTTTAATGGTTCACATTAGACGCGAACTCCATTTATTATCTATATTATCCTTTTTACAAACATCGTTTATTTTTATATTGTTCGGCAATTTATTTTGCACCTTCATTATTAAGGAACATGTCCTAATTGGTTCTTTATCTTTTATACATAATGTGTAAGTAATTATGTTCGCTTTCCTGATGAAATAAAATCCTAACCGTATTTATTCAAAATTCTTTCTTCATATCTTTTCTATATTATGTGTCAGTATCTACATTCACTTCTCATGATGATATAATTATCATGTCCACAATTCACTCAGATATTCTTTCTATGTTTCAGTTTCGTCTCATCTATCATTTTTATCAGTTTTCTCAATCCAGCGTCTAAAGCGTCGATAATTATTACAATTAATTATTAAATTTTTATGAAACGTAAACGTAAAAATTTTAAATTTCTTAGTTCAACCAATTATATAAAATGTTCAAAATAATTTTTAATTAACAAGATTTTTGTTGATTTATCGAAAATATTTAATAAGATTCGTAAATGTTCGAGAAAAACCTTTGTTTATACTTTGGTCAAAGTTTTCTTAGTTGAAAAGCAAAAATTGTCGTTTCAAATTCTAAGTCATGGTTTAAATATTTTCCTCAATTCCGCTTAGGTTGTCTAGAAGTATACACAAACATTTACCCCTAAACAGAAGTTTAGTTAAATGGTTTGTGTATAAGGGAATAATCCCTTAAAATCCTTTGTTAAAACCTTTGTTAAAACATATTTCCACTTTCTTTTTAGTATAACTCAAAGTCTTAAATGACTTCTAAATTTTAGAGAGTCAATTTATATTCCATTATCTATTAATCACACGGTTAAATCATGTAAATGATTAAGTCTTAAGTCTTATGTTAAATATTCAAGGTACAATTTTTAATTGTTCGGCCAATTTAGGGCAGTCTATAACTAATTATTAACTCATTCTTATTCTTATAAACAAACATATAGTCCTTAATGATCACGAGCATGAATTTATCAAATCACAGCCTACACACGTGATTCACCAAATTTATGAACGCTACATGTGTATTGGTCAATCCAAACGACATATCATGAAACTCATAATATTCACTACAAGTTCTAGATGTAGTGATTGGAATAGATAATCTTCTTCGCAGACGCGAAATTGATGATAACCATGCCGTGGATCAAATTTCTAAAACATACGCTAAAACCTTGTAAATGATCGAACAAATCTTCCATTTCGAGTTATGGATATCATTTTTGATTGTCAATTTACTCAGTTCACACTAATTTATAAATATAAGGAATGATAACACCATAGCTCTTCATGATGACAGGCTTGGTAGAATAAAATCTTTCTCCGACAACTCTCTCAGTTGTACGGTAATTCCTTAAATTCAGATGGTGCTGACATACAGTGCACAAGCCACAGGTGCAGCATCGGGAATATAATCAATACCAAATTTCAACTTGCCTTAATGGCAAAAGTCTAGGTAATTGACCAACAAATACCTCCTAAAGTTTTAGATAATATAAACATCTTTTAATAAATTCATATTAGGTTATTTCTAGATTATAATATCTATAACTAGTTCACAACCATTCACGGTATAATTTTAAGTCAAAATACAGGATATCGTCATCCACCAAGAATTATTTAGATCATTTTTGATAATCAACATCTTATCATTTTAGGGAATTCTACTCGAGTTCCCATCAATTCAGACAATGTCGTCATGTCATAATCAATCAATCCATTCTACTGGCACTATCAACTTTTTCAGTTTTATTGTTGTCGATAAGATGTGAACTTCTCAAAAGACTAATAATAATTCATAATCCTTCACAACTTCAAGGATACATGGAGACACAACTATCATTAAAAGAGTAAGGTCAACGCATAATCTATGCGATAGAATTTCAAATCAGATACAGATGAAAGCATTTAACGAATATGAATATATCCCATGTTTTCATGATTCGAGTACGCATTCGAAAGCTTCTCGGATCGTTACCCAGGTCATTCAAATGAAATCAAATCAAAAGAAATGATAGGAACGTCGATACATCCAGTCGGGTATCAACACTCGATAATCAGATACTTTTCCTAAGAATCTCACTACGGGAGAATTGGACAAGAAAGAATTGTCAATTGTCAAGTAAGACAAATTCCACAGATGAGTAAATTCAACTCAGAAGAATAGATGCTACAGGCACATATGTAGGTGTCCCTAACATTATGTCCTTATTTTTCACTTCTTGCAGATCTCATAAAATTTAATCTTTCACAACCTTTAAAGAGAATGTAGTGTTTATTAATCAGTTTTGTGGTGACTACTAGTCAGCCTTGCATGGTCCATTCCAAATTGTATGTAGGCGCGCAACTATATACAATTTCAAGACTAACGATGTAATACTCAGTTCGTCAAAAATTTTATTATCATGTTTATAATAAAAACATTTTCATGCTTAATTCTTAAATAAGAATCAAAAATAAATTTATAAAGATTTTCTTTGTTATGGAAATAATTAAGTTTCCAAAGCGTCTCGTAAACAACTTCATTTTTGATATCAATCACTTATAAATCTCACTTTGAATAATCCTTTTAGTGATGAGAATTTAATTTTTCTCAAGGAATATTGTTTTATCTTATAAAAATAATGAGTTATCTGCAAAAGAGTGATGGAAAGATGTTCACCAAGAACTTAACTACAATATGATAGGAAATAAGCTTTAGCCAAATAATCATGAGGTTCATGACCTCGATGGCACTCAGGAATACAAAGAGAATAATCCACAACGTAACTCAAATCAAGATGAGTACTTGTTCAATGGTTACATCACTAATGCGAGCATTAGGAAGAAGCAAGAAAAGATAGATAACATCGATACACGTAGAATTTCGCAATCAAAGGTAGTCTTTTTCATTAATCACAAACAAGTCAAATTGTACCGTAACACATTACATGTCACTATGTCATACAATTCTCAGAACTCATCCTACCAACTGATGTCTCAGTTAAGTTAGGGATTTTTAAAAGATACCACAAAGAATACTAATCTACAAGAGTTATTAGGTGTTCCACATGTCCCAGAAGATCCATCGGTCTCAATTCAGAAGAAGATTTCTTCAATTTATTTATTGGACACTGGGCATCCTCATCATTGGACAATGGCCTAGGAACAACACTTAACACAAACTAACAATCATTTAAGAACTAATAATTCAATCACATGACTTAGTAATTTACTCTTATCAGTCTCATATTCCATACGGGTTAAATTTTACTTTGTTCAAGTTTCAACCAATTTTATACTCAATTCGATATCCTACCTCATTCTCCAATACTTTCAATCTTATTCTTCGGCCTTGTAGAGGCAATAAAATCTCAATATGATCAACACTTAATTTCGATCCTATAGCTCTTACAACAACAATTATCAAATGAGTCACTAGTATCAAATGACTCGATTAGTCAATTAGACTTCTCGGAAAGGTATTAGTGGCATGAGGCCTTTGGGTAATGGTTCCAATGACAGCCTCAAGTGCAACATTCACCCTTTCGATTTCAATTTAAGAATTGGATGACAAAGAGTCAGATGACATCTTTCTAGGTGGTAACGTTTTGTCAAACTCCACTCTATAAGGAAAGATCGTCATGACATCGATATCAGATGTAATCTCGCCAATTCTTTTTCATTATCACAATCAACTAATATCTACATTTCTACGAATATCAACCATTTGTCGGGATCATAAATATCCACAACTTGGTTTAGATCTAGGATAGCTAGAATTCCTACGAGAATAGCTTCGATTAATTTACTAGGGGATTTAGGGTTTCTTGTGACAATCTACGTCGTATAAATACCTCGTATAAATATCGAAATAATCATCAAACAATCAATCAAATTACATCATAAATATATATATATAATCCAAGTTATATATATATTAAAATAACACTTCTCAGTCTGGCCTTGTCGGTAACTCGGGAATTCTTCGGCACCGTTATAGTCAAAAGATTTTTAGACATTTTTAGAAAAATGTTTATAGTTAAAGGATTTTGAAAAGTTTTATTCAAAACCTTAGTTTTAAAAATCTTTCGTTCTCTATAACGAGAGCTCTGATACCAAACTGTAACACCCCCAAATTTATACAACTCAATACAGCGGAAGACTCGTTGGTGTTACGGGATAGCACATTACTCACATCATAGACAACGCATAAAAATCGCGTCGTTTAATAATAAATCATTTCCATTCATAAATATTAAAGTTACATCGGTCCCAAGTCATTATATTTCATACAAAGTTTTACAAAGTATTTGAATGGAAAATATTGTTTAAGTGCGGGCCATGAATTCTTGTCGTCTTCCCGAGAATTACCTTCAACTACCTGAGATAAAACATGTCAAAAGAAAAGGTCAGCGATAACGCCGAGTGAATTCATAGAGTTTAATAAATTCCATCAATATAATATCAGTATAAAATTATTACTGAAAATCATTTTGTACAAATAATTTTAATAGGCCATAAAATAGCCAAAGTCATTTTATACAAATCCTTATCGAAAATCATAATATAGGCATTTGCCGTAAAAATCATTATACGAGCCAATGTCGTAAAAACATCAAACCAAAAACCGTTATATGAATATGGTTATGAAAACCAAAACACAAACATAATATCAATAGTATGACCCTGTATTGCTAGTCCGGCAATACATCGTAATTCGGAGCGTCTATAAGTATTTCGTTAATTTTGGATTATTATAAGCCGCATGACATTGTTACCTTACTAAACCAACAACGGGTAGCTAACCCGATACCAATTTTGCCCATCTAAAGTAGCGTGTCGTCACAAAGGTCACGCTATGGAAATCTTCTCATACATAAATTCGCTTACCAATCAATGTGGCACGACGGGGATCAACCGTCAAGGCGCGAACTGGGGTGATCGTCCCCAAATAGTACTATTAAATGCATAAGCGTCTACCAACTCCCGGTAGTTCACAATTCATGCTAATGGGACTTTTAGTGACATAACCTAACTTTAATAATCTATTTATTTCATCTATCGGGTCCATTAATCATTTATCGGGTCATACAATCGGGTCATTCAATCATTCGGGTCCAAAATCAATAAACAAACAATCGGGACAACTGGTGTCCTATTTTATGAAAACTAACATGTTATCTCCCTCGCGGGTTTATAAAACATTTATAAAAACATTTAAAAGAGTGTGAGGCTATGAACTCACGTTGATGTGGGAAGGCGGGTTATCGGCAATTCGGACGTACGGTACGTGCTTCAATCACGGAAACCTAGACAAATAATAATTTGTCTTAGACTCATGTCCAATGACTTTATAAAATAACAATTATGTATACATATGATGATTATTTATATATGATGATCAAGTGGGTTTACGTATTCTCGTTTACTCATTTTATTGTTAGGTGTCGGTAACGTTTATACTAGTTTACTAGTTTTACCTATTTACGTGTTTTAGGTCCAATAAGCCTATTATAAGTTTATTAACTTGTATTAATCCATTTCATACTTATATTATCAGTATTTAAACTTTCAAGTTGGGCCCAAATGGGTTAAGTCCAATAAGTTCTTTTTATAAGGGTTTATCTTATTTAGTCCAATTATTAGTCCAATATATTTACTTAGCTCGTTAATGTCCGTATGTCCTATAGTTCGGGTTTTATCGGTTTTTTTTTTCTTGTTATATATGTTTATATATCAGTATATTAGTTTTATAAAGTTTACATTAGACAAGTCCAACCGTCTAAGTTTTATTTAGCAAAAATGTTAATTTTACGGTAATAGCCGAAAAAGTCGTAAAAATCATGTTTTATAGTTTTATAACTTATAAGTATTATTCCACTACCATTTTTATAATTTATACACTTATTTAACCTTTTACATATTCATATAAAATCCATAAGTTAGTGGGTTTTTATTTTACATTTTATACAATAAAATGTGAGTGCTTATATAATAATAATAAACATTAATTTCTTAAAATCTGATTTTTATCTTCATGTTCACCATGTTTACCATATCTAGAGTTCTATATGGAGATAGAAGCTCAAATTTTTATCACATAAACTAAATGATATTTGCTTCATTTAACTCTTCTATAGCTACTGTTGAATCATCCTCTAAGTATTTTCTAAAAATCGTCCAAAACAGTGAACTCAGATTTGTACCTTAAACTTGTTTTGATCATATCTCACTCATTACAATGATTCCATTGCATGGCCAACTCTCACATGTGTACAAGACATATAGCTTACTGTAAATGGATTCTACTTCATCATTTTATCAGTCCATGACCTGTTTCATTACTGTTTTATACAGCCAACAAATTTAACCAAGATTTTAACCTTGTTTCTTATGGTTTTTCACCTTTTTAATCATGTTTATCAACACCAAATCCCCACATAACATTTTTATCATCATATAATCATCATATACATATACAATAGGAAATAAAATACATGTTTACATAATCAAAATAACAAGAAGATGAGGAGGACAATCTTTATACCACCAAGTTGATGTAGGTTATGATTTGGACATGGTTTTTGATGGAGAAACTTGTGGATAACCATGACCATCTTCAAGACCACCATTCTTCATAGACTCCTTGTGGAAAATCTGCCCTATTACTCCATGAAAACTCATCCTTGGATGTTATAAGCACCACCAATCAATAGGGTTTCAAAGGGGCTTCAACATATGCAAGTATAACATAGGATTTCATGGTTGTTTTTGATCAAAAGTGGTGTTTATGGGGTGATATGGGACGGCTCAAATGGAGGAGGAAGAGAGAATTTGAAGGTTGTTTGCATGTGTGAAATGAGAAGTGGTTTTGAGGTTGTTAGTTTTGTGGTGTAAGTTAGCTTACAAAGTAAGCATGGCTTACACATGTAAACTTGTAGCTAACATGATGCCACATGAGGTTGTGGTGTCATGATAGTGCCGTCCCATTTAAGCTAGTAGGGTGGGACAATGTATTTTGTCCCATCTCACTAGTTTACGGGTATTTCTCGATTCTAGTTTTCTCGATTTGCGTGCCCTCGGGTCGTTTTACGAAAAACGTTTTTATAAATTATGAATCAACGTCACAAAACGAATCCAATAAAATTGTCTCATCAAAAACGGAGTTCGAAAACGTAAATACGTAATCCTAAGGTTTCCGGTTTAGTCGTGAAGGACGTTAAAATAAAATCGTAAGTCCTAATCTCTTCTCGTAAATTTGTGAGTTTATGAACCAACACAAATTTAAAACTCCAAAATAATATTCACGGATAAATTTATTTTTCTGAAATGTCGGACTGTCACCAAAGACGGTGTATGTAAACGTAAGCACGTAACGTGGAATCCTCCGGTTTAAACGTAGTCGATGCTACTTCAAGACGTAAATCCAAATTTCTTCCCAAAAATAAGTGAGTTCATATTGTAACATTAAAATAATGTTTTCAAATAATATTTGAGAATAAAATATCAATCGTAAATTGACGGATTGTCACATTAGAGTTTAATGCATTGCAAAGTTACAGCTGGAGGATTCGTATAGTAGGAGTTCTTACCTGAACATATGGTATAATAGCTTTTGAAAGTGGGTCGTTCATCATCAATAGTACCAAAATATAAAAAAAATCAAACATTTGAATATAGTTATATAGTAGGAGTTGTCAGTTTATATATTTCGTGTATAAGTTCAATGGGTTGTGGGTATTTTTCATAGAAGTAAAGTCGACGATTTGTCAATGACGTGGCGATGTATTGAACCCAAATTGATCCAATGCATTGGAGATGCCCTAAGAGGTCAAGTTGATGCCATATTTAATCAATAATTATTGATTTTCAACTAGTAGTTTGTAAGCTACTGAGTATTTGGATTATTAGCTTAAGTTTACTTATTGAATCTGCTGATACATGAATGAACATGAACTGCTTTCTTGCCGATGAACAATATTTTCGTTGAATTTGTTATTCTGTTTTTGTATCTGCTGAGGGTCATTGAATAACTGATGGATGTTATGCAACTGATTTATGTGTAGTTGTGGTTTAAATTCTGATAGTTATTGTGTAGTGTTCGGATCGAAAAACTTGTAGCCTTGGAATAACTGCGTAGGATTTTGAGTTTGTATGCAAAATTGCGTTGGATTCGATTCTGAGGTATACACCAGATAAATTGTATGAGCGAGATGCGAACAGAGTTAAAATTAACATGTTATAAGATTTTGAAAGCATTCGTAGAGTAGTATTATAGCTTCTGATCAATTTTATGAACATGTTAGGGGTGTTTGGGTAAGTGATTTACAGTTAGTCATAGCTGATTAGAGGACTTTGTGGTTAGTTAGGGTTGTTGTTTTAGCTCTAATAAAGTTGATTTTATATATTTCTATAGTTAGATTGAGTGTTAGGATAAGAAATGAATGCGACTGTTAGTAGCATGAGTATTTGTAAGTTGGATTTTAGTGTGTATCTGCATATGTTACTGTTGGTTCAAGAGTTTGCAATAAGGGCATCTCCAATGGGTACATGTGTAAAACCCGCATGCTTTTACGATGAACAGTACACTTATGATCGTACATTCAGGGTTAAAACTTTCCTTATATAACATGAACACGTATCATGAATATTAATTACAAGAATTGCGTACGTGTTATTACACGATGAGTATTAAATACGTGTTAGTACACGATAATTATTAACAATAATAATTATAATCACGAACATAAAATCATGAATATGAAATCACGAACAGATAATTTTGTACTTACGTAATTATTAATACAATGAATGTCGTTACGTACAAGTAATTATAATAACATGAATAATTAATAATTACGTAACACGTAAACACGAATATGTAACACGATTTTTTCTTCGTATATTAAATCAAACACGGTAAGTCATTACGTACGTAATAGTTACGTTTAAACGTATAAATATAACCATGGTAAAATTCACGACAGTTTAAAACACGACTGCACGTATCGTTTAATAATACGCGAATTATGAAAAAGGTATAAGGGCCGTTTAGACAAAGAAGAAAAGAGGTAGGACTTGGGCTCAAGGCCCAAGTGTGTTTGGTTCGGATTTAAAACAAACAGACAGAGGGAGTACATATTTTTTTATGACAAGACAAAAAAATTCCTTAAAACCCTAAAATTAAAAAAACAGCCGTCACTTCTTTTCTTTGTTCCTTTTGACGTCGACCAACATCAAGAAACCAGGGGGAAATAATCATGGCTTGATCAAGAACAAGATGTAATTCGTGTTTGATTTTTAACCCTATACGCATGTAAGAAAAACCATAATCTCGTTTTTATTTTCTTTCTTTGTGTAATGAATCATGAATCCAGGGTATATGATCAAAAACATATTAATAACGAGTTAAAGAAATAAGGGGGGGGTGTGTCGTTTATGTTGTTGTGCTCGTATGGCCACAAACCGAGACCTTCTATGGTCTCGGTGATGATTTTACACCACCAGCCGCAAACCTAAAAGGGGTGTTGGCTTGGTTTTGTTCTGGCAGTGGGAACGACAGCCAAGCAGGGGAAACCACTGGCTGCGGCCAGTGGTGTGTTTATTCTGGCAGTGGGAACCGAGAGCTTTATGCTCTCGGTGGGAACTTTAGACGCAGCAGGGGGAACTGGCTACTGCCAGTGGCTACTGCACAGCCAGCAGCAACACCGGGGGTGTTTGGCTGCTGGTTTTAGACAGGGCGTTTGGTTAACAGTTTTAGAAAACTTAAAAGGGGTGTTTGGTTATCATTTTCAAGCTAGTTTAATTAATTAGAGTATTAAAATTAATCATGCAATATTAAATTTATTTAATCTATTTGTCAAGTTAGGTTATATTATTTAAAACCTTAGTTATACGAGAATTACTAAATTTATTTGGTCCGGTTCATGGGGTTCTGGGTCCGGTTCACGTCACGTTTAAATTATAAAACATGGTTCACGACTTAGTTAATTTTACAAGTTGATTATTTTGCAAGTTATTTATTTACACGCTTAATTAAATTAAGTTAACATGTTAAATAATTAATTTAATTACAACATGACTTAGGTTAATTATTTTATTAATAATACATGACATTAACCTAAGTATTTTATGATTTAATTTTAGACTAAGTAATTAATTAATTATTAAAACATGACGTATAATTAATTAATTTCCATGACTTAGGTTATGTTAATATTAAATATTAATACATGTTTTAACCTAAGTATTTTTAATACGTTTAATTTAATTAAATCAAGAGTATATTTAATTAAAATCCAAAAACCTATAGTTTGTTTAATTTACATGTACTAATTAATAAACTATATTATAATCACATGACTTATGATACTTAACCAGTAAAACTTAAGCTCATCTTATTAGCTTATTAATCCAGCTTATTTCTAAATATGGAAACTTTCTATTTTAGAAAGTTATTTATTTTAAGCAGCTAATCTATTTTTGGGACCTTTCTATTTTAGGAAACCTGCTATTTTTAGAAAGTTACTTATTATTACACAACAAGTATAATAATACAAGAAATACAAGTAATATTTAATCAGAATAGACAGAATACATGATAAACGTAGTATAAAGCTAAAATCAGTAAAACATGACATGAACATATAAAACAAGCTAAGACATGATATAAAATCAATTACGTACTCAGTAATCAGAATACTTATACACGTATATTATGTATGTAGCATTAGTGAGATCGAAGTAGGACTCTCTTCCGTTCGTCTTCTTCGTTCACTGGACACAAGGTACGAATTCTCCGTCCTTTCAGTATGGACATTCTTCCTTATTAGGATTCCCCGTATGCAGCCAACTGTTTTCCAAGTATATGTTGTATATGTTTTTGAATTGCTTATGTTTAAGTTAGATACCTAAAGCCATATACATGCATGACCAGTTTCACCTAGTTATGGAGGTACCATAACCATAACACTGGAGGCACCAGTGTTATGACTCCACCACGACAGAGTGATAGCTCGTGGCGTCCCTTCAGTTTTTGGCCATATTATTATTATTAACAGGTGGGGCGTATGGGTGCATCCAAGTTCACATGTTTTCAACAGATTATTCAGGTGAATGTGGTGTGTGCCTTGCATCCTTCACAAAGAGCTGATCCCTCCTACCCAAAACAGTATATTAAATTAGAGGCAGCCCCTCTAATTTGCATGACGAGGTCACCCCTCCAAGTATCCATGCACGTTGATAATTCATGACCTATATTGGCTAATGGTAAACATGTTAAACCATTTTTATAAGATAAACATAAGGCTTTTAAAACTATAAAACCATTTTTACTAAGTTGTACCAGGTTTTCCAGGACTTATACATTTCCGCCGTCTTTATTATGTTTCAGTTATTCATACTATGTCATATATCCGTGCACTGAGCGTTTTGCTCAGCCGTTACTTTCCTTTCCATGTCCCAAAACGGTAGGTACCCAGGACTCGAGCATTTGGAGGACGTGCATAGGATTGAAGCTGCCATAGACTTCTTCTCCTTTTGCCTTCATATACTTATGCTTGTTTAGTCATTTCTCATTTCCTTTACTTTATTTATGTTTTGGGCTTATGTTTGGGAACCGATGTTTGATTCCGGTTTTCCCTATGGTCATGTATGCTTTAGTACATATTACCTTGCATGCTTTGATGACACGCTATAATTACGCGTAACGGTCCACTTATCAAAGTGGGGTGTTACAATTATGATATCAGAGCCAAGGCTTCGACCTGTAGGCTCTAAAACTGACCTTTGACTAGTGGGTAGTCACCAGGAGATTCCTAAGCCAACGCTTGTTATTCCACGTATTGATGTGTTCAGCGCTTTGTTGTTTAACCATGATGTTTTCAGCACCTTGATGTTTTAACCTTGATGTTTTCATTGATATTGTTTTACTAATATAGATGGATAACCGTCATTCATATTTAGTTATGTGTCATTGTTTCATGCATGATGTTCCTTGTGAACTGTGACTATGTGGACTGAACCCCAGTAGTTCATAATTAGTCACATAAAAAATTTTCTGATAAGTTTTGACAGATGATTTTTACTTATTTATGTTTCATGTATCATTGTTGCAGGAATTTTGATTGAGTAATGGTTGGTACATAACTGGCCCTATTTAGTCGCATGTGCATTTATCGAAACTTTTAACTTTGGGACCGACCCATAGGCGTCCCCTCGCCATGTCTTTTGTTTTAGGACCGACCCATAGGCGTCCCCTCGCGCATATAAAGGTTTTTATAAACTGCATCATGTATTCATGCAGAAATTTTTTCTCATGATTTAGTGGCATAAAATTTTATTGTCATGTCCCCTTATAAGTTAATATGTTTTTATGTCAAGTTGTTTTCATACTGTCATGGTTAACTTTTGTTTCATGTTGATTATGTTATATAACTTCAGTTTCATCCTTCATGTTAAGTTGTTTCATGTTTCTTCATGATAATTCCGTCTTCATGTTGATTACGTCTTACGTCTCTTTTGTTATTTATGCTTTCATGCAAGACATTGTTAGATTTAAATGAATCCTGCTTTCATGATAGTCATGGTTGATTTTCATTGATCATGCTTTCAGGAAAATCATCGTTGAATTTTATGTAACCACACTTTAACGTTTCTCTATACAACCAGAATGAGGTATATACTGGCATTGCCAGGTTATCATGATGGTCTTTCAAATCGTTTAATCAGTTATTTTCCTTTAAAATCATGTCAGATGATCGACCCCATACCGATCATTTCATGTGGATTCCATGTGTACTCCATGTACCGTATCTCATGTGCGTATTCCACTTGCTGATACTCTATAATTTCTGATGCCGCCCATAGCTTGGAGATGTTACTAAGGGTTGATGCTGCGGATTTTAGAGACGCTACGAGATGCTGATGTTGTTCATAACCTGGAGATCTTACAAGGCGAAGATAAAGGCGTTAGATCAAAGCGATCGGACGAGAAGATGCTTCACCACCAGGCGATTTCCATCAATCATTGTCTCTAATTCTTAGTTATCATGGAACTGACAGACAGGACGATAGTAACCACTACTATGACAGTAACTATCCTAGCAATCTTAACCGAAGCTTCGGCCACGGACGTGACCAGAAATACAAAGGATCAGTAGTCTAACCGATACGCCAATTCTGGCAGAATAACCAAATATTTGTAGTTCTATTCGTTTCACATATCAAGACACATGTCACGACATCAGTCAAGACACATGTCTCACGTATACTTTCTGAAGACACATGTTAAGACACCAGTCAAGACACATGTCATGCTTATATTTCCAAGACACGAGTCAAGACACATGACTCACGTCCATTCTGGAACATCCCTATGACATTTAGGGTACCCTCCAAGGGTATATCCATTTTTTGGTGCCATGTGTTAATCAGGCCACAAGAATTTCAGTACCATCACCGGCGTATCAGTGGTATCTGTCACGTTTGCTCGATGACATTTTCATTTCTTGCACCCATATTTCATATATTTATGACCATAAAGGACGCCATTCGTATTCCCCATGTATACGAAGGTTTTCCTTCAGCCTAATGATGAGATCCAAGCTGCTAACGCATTACCTCGGACAGATGCGAGTTGAATTTAATCCTAATCATGGACTACGAACAACACACCATGTTACTATTCATAATTATGTACAGTGATGTTCAGGCTCCTGAATACATTCAGTAGGGTTTTCCATCAGGAAAATCTGTACAAATTATCTATGTTCACGTGCTTTGTTATCCATGATTGCTAAAATTTTCTAGCTGTCAGTTAAGACACGACTACGGAAGTGCCTTTTTCGCATAACCAGCTGATTATTCTAAATCTTCCCATACAGTTCAGAAGAACCTTCAAGGAGAAGGACGGTAACATGAGATTATGTTTTGACTACCGTCGATTTAAAACAAATGACCATTCATACCCGTTATTCTTCTCCACGTATTGACAACATGTCTAATCGACTTTAGGGTGTTAATCACTTTTCCAAGATCGGATTCATGATCATGCTGCCAACAGTGATGAGCGAAAGCGCATGACATTTCCATGACTGCTATTTGTACACGACTCGATCATGCTAGATTCATAATTTTGTATTAGTCTCATAAGTGCTCCAGCAGCATTATGGACTTAATAAATTGAGTTTCCATGAACTCATAAACAAATTCATCAGTGTTTTCATCTATGACAACCTAACCTTCTCTAATGTCTGGAGAAGAGAAGGAAGAAGATTTTTGCACTATGTTGCAAATTCTACGACATGAGATATTTCACCTTGAAATTTTCCAATATAAACTCTCGTTGATTTCAGTGACACGCTGAATCACATGGATTATCACGGTTAATCTTACCATGACTCAGCTTATGCATAAAGGCGAGAACCCTACACTACGTTAGGTGTTCCAAGAAAATCCTATGGTAAGAGAAGTCTAATTTCGGAGACTCAGACATCCGCAAATTCCTATGTATCAAGTTTCTTCGAAGAAAGATATAGTTACGTTCATATCTAAGTACCTGACACACCAACAGGCTAAGATAGGACACCAACTAACTAGGATGTTTTCCATCATCAGAAATTGTGAGCAGAAATGGGACAAGATCTTCATGGATTTTGGTTACCAAATTAATGCAAACTCAGAAGAAGCATGATGCTATCTGGGTTATTGTCAACGGTTTGATCAAGTCTGTAGCATCCTTTCATCCGCAAGGATTTCAGAACCAACAGATTGATCAGACATGTTCCAGCCAAGGATCATCCGATCACTTGGAAATCCCTCAGCTATCGGGTTAGACAAAGGTTCACATTTTTGCTCTTTATGTACGTTCACGTTCTCGTTCCAGTTTTACGACTTGCTTTCACACTTACGTTCATGACACTAGTCACGTTCATAATCGTATCTTAGCTTACGATTTTACGTTCATTTTCGTTCAAGGAAGTTTTACAAGAAATGAGAGACCAGACTCAAGTTTAGTAAAACTCTCTATCCTCAGACAGGCGTTTAACGTCACATTCCACGCCTGACCTTGTAGTGTTTGGCGTAACCGCAGTTGTATTCCATGTTCACGATATGTTTCACATGTCAAGTTCATTCCACATTCCTCATATCACGTTCACGATATGTTACACGTATCATAGATCATGATATGTTTGCTCATACTACCCTCACCATATCTCCACGTATCACGTTCAAAAATTTTCACGTATCACGTTCAAAAATTTTCACGTACTACGTTTCAATATGTCTCGCGCATCGTTGCTATTTATCAGTTAAGTTAGATTGTTTTGCACCATAACGTTTCAGTTACCCTTGCACGTTAATTCTTTTACCTCGATCAAATTCAGGGGATCCATCTTACGTTGTTAACCATGAACTCTTCGTGTTTTCAAGTCAAGGTCAGGAGGACCAAGATTTCTCATTTGCGTCAAGATCTTGTGAAGGAACCGTTCCAAGAGGGAAGCCACATGGAAACGGACAAGATCAACCAGACTTTTTATCCGTTTTTCTATTATCGATTAGATATGTCCTTTCAGTCACGTCATGTTCCATGTCCTTTCAACACATGTCACGTTCCACGTTCCTTTCTACCATGTCATCTTCATGTCCTTTTATCTTGCATACCTTTCCAGTTTGAGTCGGGTATGTTACGCTTCCAGCTACGTTATCTATAATTCGGGGAAGGATTATTATTTTTAGGGGGGAAGAGTTGTAAAACCCGCATGCTTTTACCATGAACAGTACACTTATGATCGTACATTCAGGGTTAAAACTTTCCTTATATAACATGAACACGTATCATGAATATTAATTACAAGAATTACGTACGTGTTATTACACGATAAGTATTAAATACGTGTTAGTACACGATAATTATTAACAATAATAATTATAATCACGAACATAAAATCATGAACATGAAATCACGAACAGATAATTATGTACTTACGTAATTATTAATACGATGAATGTCATTACGTACAAGTAATTATAATAACATGAATAATTAATAATTACGTAACACCTAAACACGAATAATTAACACGATTATTCTTCGTATATTAAATCAAACACGATAAGTCATTACGTACGTAATAGTTATGTTTAAACGTATAAATATAACCATGGTAAAATTCACGACAGTTTAAAACACGACTGTGCGTATCGTTTAATAATACGCGAATTATGAAAAAGGTATAAGGGCCGTTTAGACAAAGAAGAAAAGAAGTAGGACTTGGGCTCAAGGCTCAAGTGTGTTTTGTTCGGCTTAAAAACAAACACACGGAGGGAGTACATATTTTTTATGACAAGACAACAAAATTCCTTAAAACCCTAAAATTAAAAAAACAGCCGTCACTTCTTTTCTTTGTTCCTTTTGACGTCGACCAACATCAAGAAACCAGGGGGAAATAATCATGGCTTGATCAAGAACAAGATGTAATTCGTGTTTGATTTCTAAACCCTACACACATGTAAGAAAAACCCTAATATTGTTTTTATTTTCTTTCTTTGTGTAATGAATCACGAATCCAGGGTATATGATCAAAAACATGTTAACAACGAGTTAAAGAAATAAGGGGGGTGTCGTTTGATGTTGTTGTACTCGTATGGCCATAAACCGAGACCTTCTATGGTCTCAGTGATGATTTTACACCACCACCCGCAACCCTAAAAGGGGTGTTGGCTTGGTTTTGTTCTGGCAGTGGGAACGGCAGCCAAGCAGGGGAAACCACTGGCTGCGGCCAGTGGTGTGTTTGTTCTGCCAGTGGGAACCGAGAGCTTTATGCTCTCGGTGGGAAGTTTAGACGCAGCAGGGGGAACTGGCTACTGCACAGCCAGCAACAACACCGGGGATGTTTGGCTGTTGGTTTTAGACAAGGCGTTTGGTTAACAGTTTTAGAAAACTTAAAAGGGGTGTTTGGTTATCATTTTCAAGCTAGTTTAATTAAATAGAGTATTAAAATTAATCATGCAATATTAAATTTATTTAATCTATTTAATATTGATTTTAATCTTGTCAAGTTAGGTTATATTATTTAAAACCTTAGTTATACGAGAATTACTAAATTTATTTGGTCCGGTTCATGGGGTTCCGGGTCCGATTCACGTCACGTTTAAATTATAAAACACGGTTCACGACTTAGTTAATTTTACAAGTTGATTATTTTGCAAGTTATTTATTTACACGCTTAATTAAATTAATTTAACATGTTACATAATTAATTTAATTACAACATGACTTAGGTTAATTATTTGTTTAATAATACATGACATTAACCTAAGTATTTTATGATTTAATTTTAGACTAAGTAATTAATTAATTATTAAAACATGCCGTACAATTAATTAATTTCCATGACTTAGGTTATGTTAATATTAAATATTAATACATGTTTTAACCTAAGTATTTTTTTATACGTTTAATTTAATTAAATCATGAGTATATTTAATTAAATCCGAAAACCTATAGTTTATTTAATTTACATGTACTAATTAATAAACTATATTCTGATCACATGACTTATGATATTTAACCAGTAAAACTTAAGCTCATGTTATTAGCTTATTAATCCAGCTTATTTCTAAATATGGAAACTTTCTATTTTTAGAAACTTATTTATTTTAAGTAGCTAATCTATTTTTGGGAACTTTCTATTTTTGGAAACTTTCTATTTTTGTAAACTTTCTATTTTTGGAAACATTCTAATTTAGGAAACCTGCTATTTTTGAAAAGTTACTTATTATTACACAACACGTATAATAATACAATAAATACAAGTAATACTTAATCAGAATAGACAGAATACATGATAAACGTAGTGTAAAGCTAAAATCAGTAAAACATGAAATGAACATATAAAACAAGCTAAGACATGATATAAAATCAGTTACGTACTCAGTAATCAGAATACTTATACACGTATATTATCTATGTAGCATTAGTGAGATCGAAGTAGGACTCTCTTCCGTTCGTCTTCTTCGTTCACTGGACACAAGTTACGGATTCTCCGTCCTATCAGTATGGACATTCTTCCTTATTAGGATTCCCCGTATGCAGCCAACTGTTTTCCAGGTATATGTTTTATATGTTTTTGAATTGCTTATGTTTAAGTTAGATACCTAAAGCCATATACATGCATGACTAGTTTCACCTAGTTATGGAGGTACCATAACCATAACACTGGAGGCACCAGTGTTATGACTCCACCACGACGGAGTGATAGCTCATGGCGTTCCTTTAGTTTTTGGCCATATTATTATTATTAACAGGTGGGGCGTATGGGTGCATCCTAGTTTACATGTTTTCAGCAGATTATTCAGGTGAATGTGGTGTGTTCCTTGCATCCCTCACAAGGAGCTGATCCCTCCTACCCAAAACAGTATATTAAATTAGAGGCAGCCCCTCTAATTTGCATGACGAGGTCACCCCTCCAAGTATTCATGCACGTTGATATTTCATGACCTATATTGGCTAATGGTAAACATGTTAAACAGTTTTTATAAGATAAACATAAGGCTTTTCAAACTATAAAACCAGTTTTACTAAGTTGTACCAGGTTTTCTAAGACTTATACATTTTCGCTGCTATTAAGTCTTTATTATGTTTCAGTCATTCATACTATGTCATATATTTGTCCACTGAGCGTTTTTCTCAGCCGTTACTTTCCTTTCCATGTCCCAAAACGGCAGGTACCCAGGACTCGAGCATTTGGAGGACGTGCATAGGATGGAAGCTACCATAGACTTCTTCTCCTTTTGCCTTCATATACTTATGCTTGTTTAGTCATTTCTCGTTTCCTTTACTTTATTTATGTTTTGGGCTTATGTTTGGGAACCGATGTTTGATTCCGGTTTTCCCTATGGTCATGTATGTTTTAGTACATATTACCTTGCATGCTTTGATGACACGCCATAATTACGTGTAACGGTCCACTTATCAAAGTGGGGTGTTACAACATGTGGCAAACGTACAATAGAAAATAAAATTCACATTTGAGAGTTTAATACATTGCAAATTTCCAGCTGGAGGATTCGTATAGTAGGAGTTCTTACCTGAACACATGGTATAATAGATTTTGAAAGTGGGCCTTTCATGATCAATAGTACCAAAATATACAAAAATCAAACATTTGAATATAGTTATATAGTAGGAGTTGTCAGTTTATATATTTTGTGTATAAGTTCAATGGGTTGTGGGTATTTCTCATAGAAGTAAATTCGATGATTTGTTAATGACGTGGCGATGTATTGAACCCAAATTGATTCAATGCATTGGAGATGCCCTAAGAGGTCAAGTTGCTGCCATATTCAATCAATAATTAATTATTTTAAACTAGTAATTTGTGAGTTGTTGTCCTTTTGTGAGCAACCGTGGGTTTAACAAAGTTGTTAAAGCAAACTAAAAATCGATTTGTTAAAAAAAGTATGCAACAGGATTCGAACACTTTACCACTGATAGGTGTGAAAACACCCATCCTTTGACCACTTAATTATAATAAAAACGAGACCTCAACGTATATTTTATGTCGTAAATGTCGGAATTATGCGTGGTTTGTGTTTTTGTTGTGTTTTAGGATCATAATGTGAAAAGGGAAGAAAACACGGGCTTTCAAGGGCTTTTATCGAAGAAAAAGAAAAAAGACGAAGTCAAAAGATCAAGAGTGCAAAAGATTGGAAGTCAATGGGCCTATTTTGAAGATTTATTGAAGAAAAGGACCAAAGACGGAAGATTTACAAGTCAAAGAACCCAAGTCTAATAAATGAAGAAATTATAAGACGAGTTCAAGATTTTATCGACAAATCTCGAGCCAAAGTCGAGACTTTAATTTAATTTAAAGACGAGACGGAAGAAAAGAGAGAAGACAAGTCACCACCTACCAACTTTCCAACTCCCCTATTAATAGAAGAAGGAAGACCCAATTTTGGGAGTTAGTTAGTTTTAATTTTTAGGAGTAGAATTTTAAGTTTCTCTCTCTAGTTTATGCTTTCTCTCTCTAGATTAATTTGTAGGATCATTAAATCTTTAAGTTTTTATTGTGAATCTTTACTTTTAATCAAACTTTTAATTCATCTCCTTCTTCCTTTCTTGTTTTCAATGGTTTAATCTTTGCTTTTGTTTATGGTTGTGTTCTTGAGTTTTTATAGATTTGATTAAGTGGGTTTGATTGATTTGGTTATTAGTGTTAGTTTTATTGATTTGGTTTAATTTGTTATTGATAGTTGATTATTAGTGGTTAGTTTGGTTTAGTTTTTAGATTGATTATGGTAGTTTTTTGTTAAATTCGTCCCTTGTTTTTACCCAGTTTTCGTAACTGTCCAGATTTTCCCGAACCAGTTCATTTTATTCCGAACCAGTTTTTATTTCCCGAACCAATATATTTTTCCCGAATGAGCATTTTTTCCCAAACCAGTTGATTTTCTTGAACCAATTTAATTTTTCCCGAACCAAGCCAAATTACTAAACAAAAGAATATTAAAAAAAAAACCCGAACAAACAAAAAGTTCCGAACCAAATAAAAAATTCCGAACCAGACATAAACTTCCCGAACGAATCAATTTGTTCGGACATTCCGAATGAATGTTATATTCCAAACAAAGAAAGTTGTGACGTGCATGCTTGTGTGCTTTCCCTCGTTTCCCGCCAAAAATAAGCAGCTAGCCTGCTAGCTTCCAGCTAGCTGCCTGCTAGCTTGTTTATTTATTAGTATTGTTCCGTAATTGTTTAGTTTTATCTGAAAGCTGTTCCGTTTTTAATTTTGAAAGTTACGTATTTTTAGTTGAATTTTTCGTCTATTTTTAAAATCAATATTTTTTCGTAAAGTTCAAGTTTTATCTTTTATTTAGTACCCGCTTTAGGTTTTGCCTCGTTTAGCTTTAAAGTACCATTTTAGTTTTATTTTCTCCTTTTTCATTAAGTAAACTTTATTTTAGAGTCGATAGTTAATTTCGTCTTTTAGATTTATTTTTATTAATTGTTTCGCTTTAAATCTACGTTTTATTATTTATATTGTTTTGTTTTTATTAGTTAATTGCTTTTAGCTTATTGTTATTATTTTATGCATTTATCTTTTAAGTAGAATAGATAACCAAGCCATTTTATTTTCCACCAAGAACAATTGAGTCGCACTCTTAACTGGAAATCGATTTGAATTGAATCGAGACGAACAAATTTTCATACTTGGCAAAAAAACCATGTATTAAATGGCGCCGTTGCCGGCTCTTTTCGTGAACATTAACCTTTTTTGTGAGAGACGTGTTGGATTTTGGGATCCGTTCACCTTTGAACGTTATTTTTCTTGTCAAATTTTCAAAATTTTGCAAAAATCCTAAAAATATAAAATTTTCAAAAATCCAAAAAAGTAGAAAAACATAAAAAACCAAAAATATTTCTTGTCTATTTTTCTTTTCTTTTTGTAGGTGTTATGCGTACTCATGCTCGTAAGAAGAAAGTAACTCAAGCCGAAATCATTACTCCACCTATTGTCACCATGGACAATCAATCAATGATCGAGCTTTTGCAATCGCACGTAGAGGGCAAACCGATGCTATTGTTATACCTGAGATTGGAGCCAACAATTTTGAGCTCAAATCCGGTTTCATTCAATTGGTTTCTGCTCAACCATTCTTGGGGCGTACAATTGATGATCCTCATGACCATATCAAAAGATTTCTTCAACTCACTAATACGGTCAAGTTTAATGGGGTTTCACAAGAGGAAATTCGCTTACAACTTTTTCCTTTCTCCTTAGAGGGACAAGCCCGGCATTGGCTTGATAAGGAACTGCCACAAAGTATTCTTACGTGGTCGGATTATAGACCAAATTCATTAACTACTTTTTCCCACCCTCACGTACTACCGCTTTGCTGAATGAAATCATTAACTTTGAACAAAAGTACGGTGAGACATTTAGTGAATCTTGGGACCGTTTTAAGGAACTTTTAAGAAAGTGTCCACAACATGGTTTCACAAAAGTGCATCAAATTAACACTTTTTACAATAGTTTAAGCATGAATGACCAAGATTCACTAAATAATGCCTCGGGGGGGTAACATTTTGGTTAAGTCTTCTAATGCCGCATGGGATATTATTGAGAATAAATCTAAAGTGCAAACCAAAAGTGTTCGGGCTAATGTGGCTAGTGCTAGCATTAGTGACACCGAAAGGAAACTTGATAAGCTTACTACGGTTGTTGAAGCACTTGCTTTACAAGCCGTTAACAATGCCAAAAACAACAATGCTCTTAATATACCTTGTGAAACCTGTGGTGGGCCACACTCTTATGCTAATTGTGATAAAGCTTATGATCAATCTCACGGGGAAGTGTATGCTTACAACAACACCGAGAGAGTTCATTTCAAGCCTAATGTCGATATTAATCACTTGTCTTACAACTCGACAAATTACTTGGCTCCACCCGGTTTTCAGCAAAGACCACCACCAACCACCCATATCAACCAAGGGCCACCAAGAGCAAATTTTCCACAAAATGCTAATGTGAGGGGCTCAAATGCAAATCAGGGTAACTATCACATGCAAAACCAAGGTTTCCAACACCAAGGTTTCAATCCTCAAGGTTTTCCACCTTATAACCAATACCCAAATCAAGGTTTTCAACAACAAGGGTTCAATTTACCTCCTCCGCCTATGGACTTGGTTTTGCAAAAGTTGAATGAACATGAGAAAATCATGCTAGCAATGCAAGAATCTACTAGACAAATTCAAGAGTCCACGGATAGGAAATTTGCTCAAATGTTACAAACCCTTCGTCCACAAGGTGCTCTTCCTTCTAACACCGAAACAAACCCTAGAGCGAATGTGAGTGCTATTACTACCCGAAGTGGTGCAACTCTAGTAGGACCTTCTACCCCTCCTCCCGTTACTCCATCTACACCTCCTCCACCTCCATTTATCCTTCCTACTACCACACCTAGTACTAGTTCTCCATTGCCGTCTCCACCTATCACAGAAGAAGTACCTAAACAAAACCCTCCACCAACCCCGCCAACCTTATAAACCTTCTACTTCTCAACCCTCAACATCTCAACCTGTACCTGCTACACCTTCACCAACCCCACCTTCCACGTATAAACCTAATGTTCCTTATCCATCTCGCTTAGACAAGGCCAAACTGCAAACCAAGGATGACATTTAAGTGTCAAACTATTTGAAGAAAGTTTCGGAAATGACTATCACTTTTAGCCTTATTAAAGCTCTAGCACAAATGCCTAAATTTGTTAAGATGTTTAAGGAATTGCTTAGCAAGAAGGAGAAGATGGCCGAGTTTGTTAATACTCGATTGAATGAAAATTGTTCTGCCATCCTTCTTAAAGAACGTTCGGAGAAACTTGGAGATCCCGGTCGTTTTGTGTTGCCTTGCATTTTCAACAACACCGAAGAATTTACTGCCTTAGCTGATCTCGGGGCAAGTATAAATCTGATGCCATTAAGTGTGTGGAAAAAGCTATCATTACCCGACCTCACACCGACAAAGATGACTCTTGAGCTAGCAAATCGCACTCTCGCTTACCCCGTTGGTATTGCCGAAGATGTGTTTATTAAAGTTGGTACCTTCACTTTTCCGGTCGATTTTGTTGTTGTTGATTATGAAATGGACCCTCGTATTCCGTTAATACTTGGACGGCCAATTTTGAGAACCGGAAAAGCGTTAGTCGATGTTGCCGAAGGTGAGCTCATCTTAAGGGTCGGGAATGATGCTCAAGTTTTTAAGATGGGGAAGATTACAAGTAAGACAAATGGAAATGAATCCGCGAAAATGATAAATGTGCTTCAAGAAGAGCTTACTCCTACTTTCGAAAGTTTTAAGCTTGATGACTTTGTTGTATATGATAATCCTCTTTTCGATTCTTCCCATGACAATCCACTTTTTCAAGACGATGTGGATGATTTTGATAATTCTCTCCCCAAATTGGATCCCCCACCAATCTATGATTCTCCATCGATCTATGATGACTCTAGTTCCGATCGTGATGATTCTGCTGCTTTTGTTTCAGAGTATCCAGACATGCCAACTTATGCTGATTTTGATGATGCTGATACTCTCTCGAGTGATTCTTCACATGATGAAGATCCTCTGCCGACAACACTTGCTCCTACTTTGGATGACTACTCATTTGAGGAAGACTTTGCTACTTTTCTCAACACATACTTCCCAAATGAGAGTGATGCTCCTCCTTTGGACTTTGATGATTATGGTCTTTATCCTACTTTGGATATGAAGAAACCCGTTTCCAAGGAGAAGAAGCCGGCCGACACCGATATCAGTAGCACTTATGTCTTGACACCTCTATATCCACCTTATGAGGATGAGATTGCGAGATTTATGATCGGATCTTCTTCAAGATCTGCTGAGCCTGAGTGTTATTTTCCTCTAAAGGAAAAGGTGTTCGATCCCGGTATTGCACTTTTAAAGCCATCTCAGTATCCATCTGATGAAATAAAAGGAAAGATTTTTGAAACTTATGGAGATATGCTTACACCTCTTCACCCTTACCACCACCGTGCTCTATCTTTGCTTAAGGGAACCTTGCCTATTCTTCTTTGGCTTGCGTTGTTCGCCTTAAGCTTGTGCTATTTGATGGACGAAAACCATGTATTTGATCCCGGTGGATGTGTTTCAAGTTTCTTCCTATGCTAATCAAGGTCGAGTCAAGCTCACGACTCGGTTAACAAAAACAAGCGCTTCTCGGGAGGCAACCCGTAGTATCTCTCCTTTTTCCTTTGTTTTTATAATAAGTGTAGGGGGAGACCCTAGTATGTGTTGTTGTTTTCTTTCTTATTATGTGCAGGGATTCGAGCTTTCAAAGATACATTCTTGATGAATTTTGACAACCCGTGATTCCGTGTTCCCGTCTTCCCGGTTTATCCTAAACTCTTTTGATTCTCTATTTTATATTATTCAATATTAAATAGGAATCACTTTAGTTGTCTCTTCCTTAGCAAGATTTAAACAACATGCACAATGTCCTAAGTGTCGGGGAGTTTACTCCCACATGCTTAAACATTGAGGACAATGTTATATTAAGTGTAGGGGGACTTCTATCGAAGTTAAGTGGATTTTTCCTTGTAATTGTCCCCATTTTAACCGGAAAATTGATTTTTCGACATTTTTCAAAATTTTTGATCTATTTTGGCCTAGTAGTTTTTCCTTTGTTATAGTTATTTTATTTTGTTGCTAGAATAAAGTGGTTTTAATTTTCAAACGTTTTGAATCTTTTGACTCAACCCGAGTTTACTTATCTAAGTTTACTCTAGCTAGTATCCTTAACGTGTTTAAGTCAACTTTTGCTAGGCTTTTATATAGGGGACTTTAAAACGCGAAAGTCTTAACTCTTACGGGTTAAGAACAAGAACTTTTCGCAAGTTCCTATAATTGATCCTAGAGAGTCGTTTATCAAGGTATATTTTAAATACGAATTCTAAACTTGAAAAAGTCTAAGAGTTTGCAAGATCCTATAGATGACTCGAAAACCCAAAACTTTGATTTAATAGGCTAAGCATCCACGAGTCTCATTCTTTGAGATTTTAAATTGTGAAGAACGAGAGATGATAGAGTCAATTATAAGTTTGGTATTCTTTCATGAATTTATGTGAGTTAATTATAAGTTTTTTCTCCTATCGCTTGTTAATAAATTTAATTGCAATAAGTAAGGTCGTATGATTTGAAAAGTTACTTAGCTTCTAGCACAAGATCGTTTAAAAGTTGCTCGGTATTAATTAGAGTTCATAGCCAAGGCATAACTTACTGAAGCGGGATGCGAAGATTGGCGAGTCCGAAAAGGCCCTAACAAGGCATGAGGGCTATATGTTTTTGCTAAAGATCCAAAAGTGATGTGAAGAATCATTTATCAAAAATCAATATGAAGGATCAAGACACACGACGAAAAGCAAAAACTCCCCAAAAGATCATGGAGAAGTCTATCCAAAAAGGCCCTAACAAGGTATGAGGATAAATAGATCCAAGTCCTAAAAGGAGGCGGATCGTTGTAAATCAAAATCCCAAATAAAGATTGGAGAAAAATGAAGAAGTCGTGGTCCAAATATGAAGAATCTCTCAAAAAGTTCAAGTGAAGAAATTCCTATTATGAAGAGAAGACCATTATTTCATGAACGTCTCTCAAGATTTGAAGTATGAAGTTGCTGCCAAATATCGGTCCGAGAAAGGTCTCAAATCGTGAAGCGAGTTATGCCAAGATATGAACTTTACGAGGTCCCGAGAAGCAGTTTTAAAAGATTTTGTCTTTTAGCTAACTATTGATCAAATCGTCCTACTTTATTTCAGCCTAAACAACTATCAAAATAAGTCAACAATGCATCTTCGAGACAACAATAAAATATAAGAGATACACCTAGGAATAAGGGAGTCTAAGTAAATAATTGGGCCACATGAATTTGTGATAGTTTGCTAACTTATAATAACAATGATCTCGTTTTTAAGCTTGGTATGGGGAACGTGAAACTTGAGGATGATAAACTTTCATGACTTTCCAAAACCCTAAAATAAGTTTTTGATTTTTTTACTTGTTTTCTTCCTTTAAATATTTTGTCTCTTTAATTAAGGCCAATGTGGATTGATTGTGATGCAAAATGTAAATCTTGCTTTGTAATTAATACATTGCATGAGGGCATTGCAATGGTCAAGTGTAGGGGATTTTATAGGTGTGAAAACACGCTTCCTTTGACCACTTAATTATAATAAAAATGAGACATCAACGTATATTTTATGTCGTAAATGTCGGAATTATGCGTGGTTTGTGTTTTTGTTGTGTTTTAGGATCATAATGTGAAAAGGAAAGAAAACACGGGCTTTCAAGGGCTTTTATCGAAGAAAAAGACAAAAGACGAAGTCAAAAGATCAAGAGTGCAAAAGATTGGAAGTCAATGGGCCTATTTTGAAGATTTATTGAAGAAAAGGACCAAAGACGGAAGATTTATAAGTCAAAGAACCCAAGTCTAATAAACGAAGAAATTATAAGATGAGTTCAAGATTTTATCGACAAATCCCGAGCCAAAGTCGAGACTTTAATTTAATTTAATGACGAGATGGAAGAAAAGAGAGAAGACAAGTCACCACCTACCAACTTTCCAACTCCCCTATTAATAGAAGAAGGAAGACCTAATTTTGGGAGTTAGTTAGTTTTAATTTTTAGGAGTAGTATTTTAAGTTTCTCTCTCTAGTTTATGCTTTCTCTCTCTAGATTAATTTGTAGGATCATTAAACCTTTAAGTTTTTATTGTGAATCTTTACTTTTAATCAAGCTTTTAATTCATCTCCTTCTTCCTTTCTTGTTTTCAATGGTTTAATCTTTGCTTTTGTTTATGGTTGTGTTCTTGAGTTTTTATAGATTTGATTAAGTGGGTTTGATTGATTTGGTTATTAGTGTTAGTTTTATTGATTTGGTTTGATTTGTTATTGATAGTTGATAATTAGTGGTTAGTTTAGTTTAGTTTTTAGATTGATTATGTTAGTTTTTAGTTAAATTCGTCCCTTATTTTTACCCAGTTTTCGTCACTGTCCAGATTTTCCTGAACCAGTTCATTTTTATTCCGAACCAGTTTTTATTTCCCGAACCAATATATTTTTCCCGAATGAGCATTTTTTCCCGAACCAGTTGATTTTCCCGAACCAATTTTATTTTTACAGAACCAAGCCAAATTACCGAACGAAAGAATATTAAAAAAAAATCCCAAACAAACAAAAAGTTCTGAACCAAATAAAAAATCCCGAACCAGACATAAACTTCCCAAACGAATCAATTTGTTCGGACATTCCGAATGAATGTTATATTTCGAACAAAGAAAGTTGTGACGTGCATGCTTGTGTGCTTTCCCTCGTTTCCCGCCAAAAATAAGCAGCTAGCCTGCTAGCTTCCAGCTAGCTGCATGCTAACTTGTTTATTTATTAGTATTGTTCCGTAATTGTTTAGTTTTATCTGAAAGTTATTTCGTTTATAATTTTGAAAGTTACGTATTTTTAGTTGAATTTTTCGTCTATTTTTAAAATTAATATTTTTTCGTAAAGATCAAGTTTTATCTTTTATTTAGTACCCGCTTTAGGTTTTGCCTCGTTTAGCTTTAAAGTACCATTTTAGTTTTATTCTCTCCTTTTTCATTAAGTAAACTTTATTTTCGAGTCGATAGTTAATTTCGTCCGATTTATTTTTATTAATTGTTTCGCTTTAAATCTACGTTTTGTTATTTATATTGTTTTGTTTTTATTAGTTAATTGCTTTTAGCTTATTGTTATTATTTTGTGCATTTACCTTTTAAGTAGAATAGATAATCAAGCCATTTTATTTTCCACCAAGAAAAATTGAGTCGCACTCTTAACTGGAAATCAATTCGAATTATATCGAGACGAACAAATTTTTATACTTGGCTAAAAACCTTTTATAAACCACCGATTAATATTCACTAAGACTCAACATTTCACACCCAATCCATCTGATCTAGATGATTTTCTTTGTTAGTATAATGCATTTAGTGACATAAATAAGATGACTAGTCTAGTATAATTGTTATTATAGTATGTTTTTTAGTTAACATTCAGAATAGATTATTTTATAAAAAGATTGTTGATCCATTTTCTTCATTTCATTTGTTTTGAGTTCTACGTAGTTTTTTTAAGTATAAAAGTTATTTCCAAAAGTAAAACAAAGTTAGTTTAATTTTAATAATTTTTCTTAATAAATGTCATATATAAAACAAATTAAAAATTAGATTTTTAGGTTTTTAATAAAATAATTCGTTTTGATTCACGTAATTCGCGTATTTTACGTTTTCACCTTCGTCATTTAATTGTTAAATGGTAGGATTTTAGAAAGATCAACTTTTAGATTTAATTTGGGTAACGATTCATGCACTTTAATTAAAACGTAGGATTTTTAATCAAATAAACCGGATTAATTCAAATCGATTGTCCAAACTTGATCGAATGTCTCAAATTCATAATTTCTTCGTGTACAACGAACCGGGATCACTCACATGTTTAATAATCCGTCTTTGACGAGTTTTTAGATTATTACTTTTTCCTAAAGGTAATTTTCTATTACTTGTCGTATAACGTATATTATTAAAATACATCGACGCGTTTCCCACACATCAAGGGGCTTTTGATATCCATTTCCTTTTCGAAGGTTTTCTTTTGATGGTACGTGGTTGTAGCTGTGGTACTTTAAATTGTGTTTCAGGGACTTGTTGACTTTGAAAAATTTGTATAAGTTTTGCGTTTTGAAACGCTTATTGTTGTTATAAATAAATTTGTTCGGGTGTCATTCGGAAAAAATTAAGGAGGGTACGAGAATTGCGAGAGGATGAAATAGAGCTTTGCGACGATGGCGTCGATGGGTTAGAGGACAAAGATTGATTCAGCTTCGACGTGTTAAGAAGAGAAGTGAAGTTGAGATGAGAACTCCCGTCATTTGGGAATTGAGAGATTTTTTTGATTGTGAAATATAAAAATATATATGTGTTTGTGTGTTTAAAATGAAAAATTGTGAGATATATATTATAAAAGGTGTTTAATTTTGATTCTTTGTTAGCAATCTCGTTAGCCAACAAGTTTTTTTCACTTTTCTTTTGTCTTTATTATGTCGATTAATCGATGAATAACCTAGTAAAATCAAATGGCGAGGGGGTCAGCGTGGCGATGAAGTTTGATGAGCTACGACGGGACTCGACAACCACCGTACCCTTCCCTAACAGTTTTTTGATAATCATTTTAATTTTTCTAGTTTAATGTAAACACTTGTCAAATCTTTACTATCTACTATTCTCTTAGTCCCTAATAAATGTCCACTGCTAACTTTCAAAGTAAACTTTATACAACTTTTACTTTAAATTATTTTGTTTGTGTTATGTAATAATTAATAAAAATTATGTCAAATACCTTTAAAACATAATCTATTCATATAATTTGCCTCAAGTATAACATAACACGAATAAAACATTTAATATCAAAGTTGATGAAAAAATGACTTCAAAATTCATTGGTGGAAGGGAACACCAAGTAGTGAACATTCAACAAAAATGACAATAATGGTCCTTTATGTTCACTTACAATTTTCAACCGTCTTTAAAAGTTAACAATAAAGACATTGTCGTTTACTTTTGACCAAGAAAGCAGTCCGCCAGTTAAACTCAAGGTATGTTTATAAGGGTTTGCTAAGCAATGCCCACATAATCGAGGTTAGTCGACAATAAATGAACATAAATTTTTCAAATCAAAATTAAAATATATTAAATATATTTAAATAAATGCATAAATTACTATATATATATATATATATATATATATATATATAAACTATTTTTACTAGAATTAATGTGTGTTTAATATATTTTAATGTTAATTTGTTTTTAATTTATTTATTACCGACTAATCTCTGTCTAGTAAGCATTGATTATCAAAACACTTGTTTATATAACAAAAAATTGACTTAAATGTTCTTTGTTTATTGTGTTCCTTAAAATTGTAAACTCTGATTTCCTCCGTCAAAATCTATTGAAAGGTTTTTTTTTCTTTTTTAACTTTTTTGTAAATTAACACATGTTTTTAAAAGAAAATTACGTTTTTATTCTTATTGAAAAAAATATTTTAATTTTTTAATATTGTAATTTTTGTGAAAAAAGAAGCTTTGCGTTTTGACTTTTATTGATTTTTGCTGAAAAAATCTTGACCGGATCTATTGAAAATTTTCATTATGGAAAATATATATTTGTTGTAAAAAAACTTTTAATATATTTTGTTTTGCAATAAATCACTTTACGTTTGTACTTCTATTGAAAATAAAATTATTTTCGTTTATGGGCAAAAAAAACCTAGGCCAATTTTATCTTTTTTAGAAATTTTTGTTATTTGAAAAAAGCTATTTTTTGTTTAACTGAAAAAATAATTAAGTACGTTTTTGTAATTTTATTAAACGAAAAAAGTTAAATTTCAATTAAATAAATACAATAAAACACATTTCGGTCAAAGCGTTACTGGCCATAGAAGGAAAAAAAAGAACGTAATGTTTTTTTCACAAACAATAAAAAAATTTAAAACATAAAAAAACTTTAAATTACATTTTTTCAAAATTGTTTTGGCAAAAACGTAAAACATAAAAAACATAGTAAAAATAATTATTTTTTTTCCAAATTTTTTGAGAGGAAATCAAAATTTACAAATTTTAGCCCTCACATTTATGCATCCTTACCACTTTAAATTTTTCTAACGACCGTTTAGACGTCGTTATTGATTTGGACCAAACCCGTAACCTTTGAATACCAGAAGACTAAGCTCGATGGAAAAAAAACTTAAAAATTAAAAGTGTAGCATTCAGCAAATCACATGGACGATTTATGTAATTACCTCAAGTCCTTATATATATATATATATATATATATATATATATATATATATATATATATATATATATATATATATATATATATATATATATATATATATATATATATATATATATATCAAATCAAATCAAATCAAATCAAAAATCAAATCAAATCAAATCAAATCAAATCAAAAATCTTTATATACGAAGGATGGTAAAACAATTCCATAAATACAAAATTATATAAAAATGACACATGTAATTCATTAAAGGATTTCCATAAATTCTTCAAAAAAAAAATAGGAATTACAAATAATGCCTTAAATACAAAATTATATAAAAATATATAAGGAAGGATGGTGAAAGAATGCCTTAAATATAAAATTCTATAAAAATGATTCCATAAAATGCTTCAAAAAGAAAATAGGAATTACACATGATGTCTTAAATACAAAATTCTATATATATATATATATGAATTATAAATGATGCCTTAAATACGAAATTCTATAAAAATATATAAGGAAGGGTGGTGAAACAATGTCTTAAATACAAAATTCTATAAAATGTTTCAAAAATAAAATAGGAATTATAAATGATGCCTTAAATACAAAATTCTATAAAAAAATATATATTGGAATTACAAATGATGCCTTAAATACAAAATTGTATAAAAATATATAAGGAATGATGGTGAAACAATGCCTTAAATACAAAATTCTATAAAAATGATTCCATAAAATGCTTCAAAAATAAAATAGGAATTACAAATGATGCCTTAAATACAAAATTCTATAAAAATATATATAGGAATTACAAATGATGCCTTAAATACAAAATTCTATAAAAATATATAAGGAAGGATGATATATATATATATATATATATATATATATATATATATATATATATATATATATATATATATATATATATATATATATATATATATATATATATATATATATATATATATATATATTGTTAGCCCTAAAATGTGAGCGCCATTTATGGAATTACATTTTATTCAGATATGCAAAACGTGGAGGGACTACTATTGACATGTTGTCAAAGTGACCTCTTGTCTAGCCTATATATACCCCTCCATACTTCCATGGAGGGGTGAGGATTCTTCTTATTGTGTATTTCACTTCTCTCTCTATATACACACACTCATTTTCAAGCTTTATCTTTCTCTCTCTAAAAATGTCTAAATACTTCTTTTATCCTCCCCGACCTCCGGATCACCTCTTGTTAGCTTGAATCTTACATGTTAACATATATTGAACGGCAGAATTATATTTAAAAAACTACTAGTAAGACACTAGAAGCCAAAAAGTACACATACAAATCTAGAAATAAACAAAGCTACATAATCTAGAAACTTCCCGGGACTTTAACTGCGAGGACTACACAAAGGATGAAAAAACTCTTGCCAATAGACAAGAGAAAAATCTTCACCCACAGAGGCCATGACACTGGTTTTCACTCCGCGATGTTTTTGATGCGGTCCCATACAAGCCCCAGGGAAAAGTTACAACACAAAAGAACATGTTAACAAAATGATCCAAACAGTCTTGATTTGCTCGAAACTCCCAGCAACACGAAGTAATCCATAGCAGCAACCATGAAGAATATGCAAATAATCTGCGCACCATATGATCCCCATATTAATTATACAAACAAAAGTATATTTTTAAGCAAGTCATTCCAATAAATACTTGCTTTCTTATACCTATTCCGATACCAAATATATGAAAAATGAATAATATAGTCCACAATACCAAAATCCCTCTTTTTTCCAAGCCGAAAAGTAGATTCATTTCGGAATCTACAAAGCTCCCACCAAGCCGTATAAATTATAATGAACAAAATATCCTTAGCCTTATCCAAATTACCCTGACTATTAACAGCATCAAGAAACTCACTAGGAGTAAGCTAAAAAGAGTGATACATGTCTAACCACTTAACAATTGATGTCCAAACGCGATAATGCATTCAGACACTGTATGGTAGATAGATTCCAAACCAATACTGCACACCGGACATATAAGAGAGACGTTATCGATCCCACGAAACCATAAGTTAAAACGGGTAGGCAAGTGAATAGTTTGTGGTACTTGCAATTTGTTTTACGGTTATATAAAGATATAATATTTTCCATTTTTACGTGTTTGCTTGAAATAGACATATATTCCAAATAATCTTGTAAAACCAAAAACAATTAATAAACTTGATCTTAATTGGATTTTCAATTTGTTGTGATCTTGGAAAAACGAACTACAAAAAGACAAATATTAAAGTTCAATGGGTTGTGGGTATTTTTCATAGAAATAAAGTCGATGATTTGTCAATGACATGGCGATGTATTGAACCCAAATTGATTTAATGCATTGGAGATGCCCTAAGAGATCAAGTTGCTGCCATATTCAATCAATAATTATTGATTTTCAACTATTACTTTGTGAGCTGCTGAGTATTTGGTTTATTAGCTTAAGTTTACTTATTAAATCTGCCAATACATGAATGAATATGAACTGCTTTCTTACTGATGAACTTTATTTTCGTTGAATTTGTTATTGTGTTTTTGTATCTGCTGAGGGTTATTGAATAATTGATGGATGTGATGCAACTGATTTATGGGTAGTTGTGGTTTAAATTCTGATAGCTATTGTGTAGTGTTCGGATTCTAAAAAACTTGTAGCTTTGGAATAACTGTGTAGGATTTTGAGTTTGTATGCAAAATTGCGTTAGATTCGATTCTGAGGTATGAAATAGTTAAACTGTATGCGCGAGATGCGAACAGAGTTAAAGTTAACATGTTATAAGATTTTGAAAGCTTTCATGGAGTAGTATTATAGCCTCTAATCAATTTTACGAATCTGTTAGGGGTGTTTGGGTAAGTGATTTACAGTTAGTCATAGCTGATGAGGGTACTTTGTGGTTAGTTAGGGTTGTTGTTTTATCTCTTAGAAAGTCGATTTTATATATTTTATAGTTAGATTGAGTGTTAGGATAAGAAATGAATGCGACTGTTAGTAGCATGAGTATTTGTAAGTTAGATTTTAGTGTGTGTCTACATATGTTACTGTTGGTTCAAAAGTTTGCAATAAGGGCATCTCCAATGGGTACATGTGGCATACGTACAATAGGAAATAGAATTCACATTTGAGAGTTTAATGCATTGCAAAGTTCCAGCTGGAGGATTCCTATAGTAGGAGTTCTTACCTGAACACATGGTATAATAGCTTTTGAAAGTGGGCCTTTCATCATCAATAGTACCAAAATATACAAAAATCAAACATTTGAATATAGTTATATAGTAGGAGTTGTCAATTTATATATTTTGTGTACAAGTTCAATGGCTTGTGGGTATTTTTCATAGAAGTAAAGTCGATGATTTGTCAATGACGTGGCGATGTATTGAACCCAAACTGATTCAATGCATTGGAGATGCCCTAAGTGGTCAAGTTGCTGCCATAATCAATCAATAATTACTGATTTTCAACTAGTAGTTTGTGAGCTGCTGTCCTTTTGTGAGCAACTGTGGGTTTAACAAAGTTGTTAAAGCAAACTTAAAATCGATTTCTTAAAAAAAGTATGCAACATGATTTGAACACTTTACCACCAATTAATATTCACTAAGACTCAACATTTCACACCCAATCCATTTGATCTAGATGATTTTCTTTGTTAGTATAATGCATTTAGTGACATAAATAGGATGACTAGTCTAGTATAATTGTTATTATAGTATGTTTTTTAGTTAACCTTTAGAATAGATATTTTTATAAAAAGATTGTTGATCCATTTTCTTCATTTCGTTTGTTTTGAGTTCTACGTAGTTTTTTTAAGTATAAAATTTATTTCCAAAAGTAAAAAAAAAAGTAAGTTTAATTTTAAAAAGTTTTCTTAATAAATGTCTTTTATAAAATAAAATAAAAATTAGATTTTTAGGTTTTTAATAAAATAATTCGTTTCGATTCACGTAATTCGCGTATTTTACGTTTTCACCTTCGTCATTTAATTGTTAAATCGTAAGATTTTAGAAAGATCAACTTTTAGATTTATTTGGGGAACGATTCATGCACTTTAATTAAAACGTAGGATTTTTAATCAAATAAACCGAATTAATTCAAATCGATTGTCCAAACTTGATCGAACGTCTCAAATTCACAATTTCTTCGTATACAACGAATCGGGATCACTCACATGTTTAATAATCCGTCTTTGACGAGTTTTTAGGTTATTACTTTTTCCTAAAGGTAATTTTCTATTACTTGTCCTATAAAGTATATTATTAAAATACAACGACGCGTTTCCCACACATCAAAATTTTGGCGCTGCTGTCGGGGATATTGTGTACGATTCTTTCGTTGCGGTTTGTCAATCGTTGATTTGAAGACCCTTTCCATTTTGTAAGGCTTTGTTTATTTTCTATATATTATAAAAATATAAAAAAAATTGTGTTGTTACTTTTATGATAATTTCAAAAGTTTAAAATAATCTTCTTTATCCTCTATCATGTTTAATTCTTTTTCCCTCACCCTCTTATTTTTTATTCTTCTACGGATTCCTTTGTCTGTTGCGTAGGGTGTTGAGAACCGTTATATGGTCTTTTACCGTGTCGGTGGTGTACGTGCGAGTGTGTGGAAATGATTTACGTAACGATTTATGAGTTAGATTTTTTCCTTTTTGTAATGATATTACTTCATGCGGAAACCCGAATTTTTCAAATAACCCTCTCGATTTTTACCCACCTCCACACCCCACATACGAGACACCCTCGTGTGAGTTATGTGGAAACGATTCTCATTTCGGTATCAATTGTTCGCATCGATTCTCGCTAAATTACGAGCAAGAACCGGGCTACAATCAAGACTATAATGATAATTGTTATCCACAAGATTCGCCGAGTTTATCACAACAATATCTTTGTTGTGAGTGTTGTGGGGGTCATCACGAGAGCTTAAATTGTCAACCGAGGGATCAAAACTTTTATGAGCCCAATCCTTGCTATAATTCCATTCCCTCCGGTTTTGACCAACCCCCACAATATTCTCTCGATGATGATTGTGGAGCAAGTCGCGTTGATGAAGGTTTTAGACGACTTGAAACGTTATTTCAAAAAATAATGAATCAAGAAAGTGTTGAAATTGTTGAAAATAGCATCGAAGATATGGAGCAACAAAAGAGATAAATTGGTGGTGAGATTAACGATATAACTAATGAACTGGGAATTCGAAGATATCATGGAGAAATAATTGATGACGTGTTTAAAAGAGAGTGTGAGATTAAGATTAGACAAGTTTTGCAAGATTATAATGGATTAAGCATCGATATTCGAAAGAAAGATCAAGCTCAAGAGGAAGCGAAGTATCTTCCTACTTGTGATCTCGAGCGTTATTTTCTTTATGAAGATGACGACGATGATGATATATTTGATCTCACTCCATCTCATGACATCACTACTCCTATTCTTGATTCTTCCACCGTGGAACCCAAAATTCTCTAAGTATGGGGGACGAGCATCTTAGCACCATTCCAGAAACGGAATCGAACGAAGTAATAAAGTCTAGTGTTGTGATCCTTGTCCCAACCCTAAGAGAGTTCGAGTGTCTTTCTGACGACACGTGTAATAACTCTCATCTTTCCGATCACTTTGAGATTTTATCCAATTCTAATGATGAAACTTGTGAAGCAAATTAAGAATTTGAGTATGATACGACTTCTAGTGAATTATCTAATGAGGAGTTCTCCGATGAATTCTCTTATAGAGATGACATTCACGACTTGGATTATAAGGGGTTTCCCGATGAACCTACTCTTCTTTCACCCATTTCCACCGGGAAATCAGGATGATAGTGATCTGGTTTTTGAGAGGTTCACCTTCGAACTTACTCCTTTAGACCCATTTCCACCGGGAAATGATGTTGATTTGACTACTTCGGTCCATGAGAAGTTCGCCGATGAACTTACTTATTTAGATTAGGTGGAAGACGTGATTCTTCGAGAAAATTTATCAAACGTCTATCTTCTCGTTTCTAAAATCAAAGCTTTGAGTTCTAAGCCTATTACGGAGTCTTTCTCTCCACCTCCTATTCCCGTTGAGGATAGTGATCCGCTTATGGAAGAAATTGACACTTTTCTCGCTTCGAGTGATTCAATACCACCGGGTATTGATGATCTTGACTCAGAGGGGGACGCTCTCTTTTTAGAGATTTTGGTTGATGATGATTTCACCCCTAGTCCTCCTTCCACCCACTTTGATCTCAATTTGCGGGTTTTAATGTGACTCATATTGAGTACCATGACCTAATTGATCACATTTGTAATGGTGAAAAGGTTGATAAAGATAAAATATTTGAGAACACTTCGGATGAGACTCTTATTCGTCCATCAATGACCTACACCTTGAGTGATTATGGGATGGAACCGGGAGACGACACCGTGTTGTGTATTCCTTTCTCCACCGAGGATGAGGTATTCGATCCCGGAATCATTGATTTAGGGATATCTCAGCCTTTCATCGATGTACCAAATGAAAGACATTTCAATCATTATGGTGAGAGTTTGCCTCGGGGAGCATTCCATTTTTATTCCAGGACTTTATCCTATGACTATCATCTCCTTTTGGAGCGTTTTGTTGAAGTTCCATCCTTTCGTTTGTCATCCGACAACGGGGATGCAATCTTCGACGCGACATCATGATTTATGATGGATTATATTCCTATATGCTGGTTTTCACCATTTTCCCTAAGGACGAATGAACTCGGGGATCGAGTCGAGCTCATGACCCGGTTACCAAAAACGAGGTACCTTGTGGAGGATTTCCATACATTCTATCTTCTTTCTATTTTCTAACACTAATAAGGCTTGTTGTTTCAAGCTCGTACACGTGTTTTTGTTTGTGATGTGAATCTTAGGAATAACCAAATCGCTGAAGACTCTCGTGTTTGGTTTTTGCCCGGTCCACTCGAGCTTCCATTCTTTGATTGTCATATGGGGAATTCGATATCCTTTGATTTTGTCGACTAACGTTTTATCTCAAGCATAATTAATAAACGACTTATAGATTTGCGTACCCTTACCATGCTAGGACTATTGCATTTGACTCTTCGTGTTCTAGCATGGGGGTGTTATTATTGTGCTAGGAAACATTGAGGACAATGTTTGGTTTTAGCATGGGGGGTCAATCGATATAATCGCTTGCACTTGCTTTTGTCGTGTTCGTACGTAATCATTTTTCTCAAAATTAATAAAATTTTTAAATTTTTAGTGTAATTTTGTGTTTAAAAATAAGAAATAAGTGTTTTGAAACAAATGTAGGCTTTCCGTTGGAGAAAATAAGAATAATTTTTGACTCGACCGGTTTTACCTTAGCTCATTCCTTAACCGCTTAGATCATGTTTTGCTAGACTTTTATATAGGGAGCCTTAAAATGCAAGTTCTAGCTTAAAAAAGTCAAGAATTTGCAAGTTCCTATAATTGCTTCTAGTTGATCTTTTATATAGGGAGCTTTAAAACACGAACTCTAGCTTGAAAAAGTTAAGATTTTGTAAGTTCCTATAATTGACTTGTAAAATATTAAACTTGATCTAATATAGTCTTAATTTAGCTAATCTCATGGTGCTAAATTTTGACTTGCAAGGCTAAGTATCCATTAGTCTCACATCTTACATCTTTGAGATTTTACAATATGGAGAACAAGAGATGATAGAGTTGATCATAAGTTTTGATGCTAATTCTTCCTTATATATGTTTTTGTGGCTCTTTCTCCTATTATTTATTTTTCAAGCTTGAATATTTGTTTAATAAATAAAGTTTTTAGTGGTTTAGGTTCAATATTTTGGCTTTTAACCGACTCTTTTATTTCACTTGTAATTAAAGCAAGAACACATTAAGGGTGTCAGCGTCATGGACTTTTTGATAATGGGATTGCGGAATTTGGCCTACTATATGTATCATAAATAAAGAAGAATAATAAAAACATGTTCTCAATGAGCCTTATGGTGTGAGACATGTAGCACTAGCCTTGTCATTAGAGCCTTAGGGTGTATGGCATGGTGAAATGCTTAATAAAAATTGCTTCATCTTTATTTCAAGGAGCCTTACGGTGTGGAATGATGATGAATGTCAATTGTCTTGTTTATGGTTCAAGGAGCCTTAGGGTGTGGATCACCGATGAGGAGCACTTTTACATCTTAAAGATCCTAATGGTATATGATGTAAATGTTGCTAACTCCATTAAAAAGTCAAATTGACTTTGGAGGAATAAATGTTGCTTAAGTAGTCCTAATAAGACAAATTTCGGATCCGGGAATTTATTCCTTAAATCGTGTTAAGTTATCCTTGATGTGGGCTTTCTTTAGTGACAACGATTTTAGAGGATGAGGTTAGGTTCTAAGTGTTGGGTTTACATCGTTTTTGCATTCATTTTTGGACTAATAATTATTAAACAAGTCAAATGATCCTATGGGTGATTGACATTCTTAAAAATCTAGAGATACAACTAGGAATTAGGGAGAAAGAGTTCTACACAAATTACTTATATGAGCGGTCTTAGCATTGGAACTTATTGTTAACAATGATCTTGTTTTTGAGCTTGGCATGGAACGAGTGAAAAGTCGAGGACGATGAATCTATTCAAGTTTTATGCTCCTAAAAGTTATTTTTCAATAATGAAAGTGATATTTGGGATTTGCATGGGTTCAATTTAATTCTCGGTATCTTCTCGAATCGATCACGGTTCAAGGTGGAATAGTTGTTCTTGGTTACTAAAAAGGGGTTTGGTTTTCTATTCTACTAAAAAGATTTAAATGTGAAAAGATATAAAATTAAACTAAAAGCAATTAATTAAATAAAGCTTGAATTAAAATTAATTAAACAGTAAGACAAAAATAGTGAAATAACCCTTACTGAAAAATACTTGATTCGGAATAATTGATGCTCATTCGGAATACATGCTCATTCGGAATAAAGACTGATCCGGAGTAATAGTGCTCATCCGGAATATATGGTTCATGCGGAATAATAGCTCATTCGGAATATTTTGACAAAACTTTGATTCGGAACATTTTGGTTCATCCGGAATATATGGTCAAAATCCTTCATTCGGAACATTTAAACTGATTCGGAATATTTAATCAAAATCCTTCATTCGGAACATTTAAAAAAAACTGACTCGAAATCTTTTTAAAAACTTTGATTCGGAATATTAATACTCATCCGGAATATTGATTATTCCGGATGAAAACTTTGATTCGGAATAACTGAATTAAATCTGCTAGTTCGGAATAAATGATAAAATGCTTCATTCGGAATATTTCCTTTATTCGGAATAACTCAACTAAACAGCTTCATCCGGAATATTATGGCAAAACCCTTCATCCGGAATAAATTGACTTCATTCAGAATCTGGGCTGATGAAGGGTGCGAAGAACAGGGAAAACAATAAAGCACGATTTTTATCAAAATCAACCAAGTTTTTAACCAAAACTTAAACTAATTTAACCACGAATCATCTACTAATGGTAAACATCAAATCAAATCAACAAAAATATAAAACCCACTTACTTTTGAAGATTAAAATCAACCAAATAAAACTTTAAAACTTTAAATCAACAAGAGAAAGATGAACAAAATGAAATGAAAGATTATATTAAAAGATTAATGTTAAACAATCAAAAGGAAGGATTAAAACTTACAAGAACTTGTGAAATCAAAGATGAAAAATCACCAACACCTTAGTGGTGTTGGTTACCCTACGAAACAAGAAAAAGAAAAAGCTGGAAAAGAAAAACTAAAAAAACTAGCTCCAAGTTGTGAAGGAAGGTCCTATTTATAGGAGGTGTGATTGGTTGGTGAGTGGGCTTTCTTTCCTTCTTTTCGTCTTCTCGTCTTTTCAGTAAAGTTGACGTTTTTGATTTCGATTCGGGATTTGTCGACGAATAAATTCAACTTGTCTTTTAATTTCTTAGTTTAATAGACTTGAGTTCTTTGACATATGTAAATCTTCCATCTTTGGTCCTTTTCTTCGATAAATCTTCAAATAAGACCATTGACTTCAAATCTTTTGCATCTCTTGGACTATAGACTTCGTCTTTTCGTCTTTTTCTTCGATAAACCCCGTGCAATCCCATGTTTTCTTCAATATTTATCCAGTTGGCTCTGAAAACACAACAAACACACAAACCACGTATAATTCCAAACAAATGACATTAAATACGCGTTTTGGTCTTGTTTTAGCAAGAAATAAGTGGTAAAAGGATGGGTGTTTTCACACCTATCAAATCCCCTACACTTAACCATTGCCATGCCCTCATGCAATGCGTAGTGATAAAGCAATTTTACACTTTTCTCATAATCAATCAACCTTAGCCTTATTAACAATAACCACTACTACTAAAGAGATATATAAAAACTTGAATGAAACAAAAGGGATAGAAAACCATTTTCACTTGAAAATAGCTATATGGAAATAACTCGCAAAGAGATCTAAGACTTACATTAGGGCTTCGGTGCTGCGAAGATTTATCACCCTCAAGTTTCACGTTCCCCAAACTAAGCTTAAAAAAGAGATCATTGTTATTATAAGTTAGCAAAACAAACACTTACACACATGGCTTAATTTTATGCTTAAACTCCCTTATTCCTAGGTGTATCTCTTATATTTTATTGTTGTCTTAGAATGATCATGAAGATGCATTTTTGGACTTATTTGGATAGTTTATTTAGGCTGAAAGCAAAGTAGGACGATTTGATTAATAGTTAGCTAAAGGACAAAATCTCTTAAAACTGCTTCTCAGGATATCAAAAAGTTCATATCTTGGCATAACTCGCTTCACGATTTGAGACCTTTCTCGGGCCGATATTTGGCATGTACTTCTTACTTCATATCTTGAGAGACGTTCTTGAGATAATGGTCTTCTCTTCGTTAATAGAGTTTCTTCACTTGGAGACTTTTGAGGGATACTCCAACTTTGTTGACCACGACTTCATCATTATTTCTTCAATCGTTAATTGGGATTTTGAGATACAACAATCCGCCTCCTTTTCGGACGTGGATCTATTTATCCTCATACCTTGTTAGGGTCTTTTCGGATAGACTTCTCCATGATCTTTATGGGAGTTGATTGCTTTTCGTCGTGAGTCTTGATCCTTCATATTGATTTTGGGAATAATGCATTTCACATCACCTTGGATCTTTAGCAATAAAATGGAATCCTCATGCCTTGTTAGGGCCTTTTCGGACTCGCCAATCTTCGCGCCTCGCTTCATAAGTTATGCCTTGGCTATGAACTCTTATCATTACCGAGCAACTTTTAAACGATCTTGGGCTAGAAGCTAAGTTATTCAATAAAATCGTACGACCTTACTTATTGCAGATAAATTATTAGCAAGTGATGGGAGAATAGGCAAATAATCACACCAAGTGTGCTTGTGCAAGAATACCGACTTATAATTGACTCTATCATTTCTCGTTCTCCACAGTTTAAAATCTCAAGTAATGAGAATCGTGGATGCTTAGCCTAATAAACCAATTAAGGTCTACATGGTTAAGGATACTTGCTAGAATAAACTTGGATAAGTCTATTCGGGTTGTGTCAAAATAATCGCAACGGGCCTAATATGTCAAAGACTTCGAAACTAGCTACACCACTTTATTAATATTTTTGACTTTATTGTGGGATATATACATATGAAAGTAACGATAAAAATTTAAAAATTACGACTATATGGCCAAAGTTAATTAAAATTTTGAAAAATGCTGAAAAATATGATTTTCCGGTTAAATGAATGCATTTTAATGGAAAAGTCCACTTAAAACTTCGATAGAAGTCCCCCTACACTTAATATAAACATTGTCCTCAATGTTTAAGCATGTGGAAAAAGTCTCCCCTACACTTATGACATTGTACACGTTGGTTAAATCAAGTTAAGGAAGAGACGACTAAAGTGATCAATTTCAAATGTGAGTATGAAGAAAATTGAATCACGATAGTTGAGTGATAGAACCGGATTGCGGATAACACGAGAGCGCGGTTCTTCAAAGGTTCCAAAAGTGCATTCATCCCTGTAATCACATCACCACACAAACACAAACAACCTATATAGGTCCCCCTACACTTAGGAGGTAAAACGGAAAAGGATAGATACTAGGGTTGCATCTCGAGGAGCGCTTGTTTTTTATAACCGAGTCACGAGCCTGACTCGATCCAAAACTAGTTCATGGGAAACGTGGTGAGGGATGGAATCATCTCCTGAGAGATGTCCTCACTAAAGTACAATTTCACTCGTTGGCCATTCACCTTAAAATTAGGTCCATTAGGTTGAGCGAGCTCGAGAGTACCATATGGAAAAATTTGGGCAATGGTGAATGGGCCGGACCAACGAGATTTCAGCTTGCCCGAAAAGATTTTCAACCGAGAGTTGAAGAGTAAAACTTTGTCTCCAACTTGGAACTCTCGGTTTTTAATCTTGGAGTCATGAATGAGCTTAGTCTTTTCCTTATAGATCAAAGAATTTTCATAAGCCTCATTCCGGAGTTCATTGAGCTCATTGAGTTGGATTTTGCGTAGGTCACCGGCTTTGTTGATGTCGAAAATAGCCCACTTCAAGGCCCAGTAAGCCTTGTGCTCCAACTCAATGGGGAGGTGGCATGATTTCCCGTACACGAGACGATATGGTGTACAACCAATCGGATTCTTGTATGCGGTACGAAAAGCCCACAGAGCATCATCAAGTTTATCGGCCCATGAGGCACGATGCTCTCCCACGGTTCGTTCAAGAATTCGCTTTAACCCTTGGTTAGAGATTTCAGCCTGCCCATTAGTTTGTGGGTGGTATGCGGTGGAAAGACGATGATTGACACCATACTTAGCCATGACTCTTGCGAATTGATCATTGCAAAAATGAGTCCCGCGATCACTAATAATGGCACGAGGCACACCGAATCTAGCGATAAGCGACTTCAAAAAGTTACAAACCACCCTTGCATCATTAGTGGGTAAAGCTTTGGCTTCAACCCATTTAGAAACGTAGTCAACGGCTACAAGGATGTATTTGTTTCCTTTAGATGAAGGGAATGACCCCATAAAGTCGATGCCTCATGCATCAAAGATTTCACATTCTTGTATGAAATTTTGAGGCATCTCATCTTTATGTGTGATCTTGCCTTGTCGTTGACAAGCATCACAATTTTTCACCATTTCGTGAGCGTCATGATAAACGGAGGGCCAATAAAATCCCGATTCAAACACTTTCTTAGCAGTGAAGATGGGACCAAAGTGACCACCGGTGGGTCCTTTGTGGCAAGCTTCGAGAATGTCTAAAGCTGCCGGTCCATCAACACATCGGCGAATAATCAAATCAGCGCATTGTTTGAAGAGATACGGGTCATCCCAAAAGTAAGTCTTAATATCTTTAAAGAACTTTTTCTTTTGTTGGGATGTTAACCAGTCAATTAGAATTCCACCCGCCAAGTAGTTTGCAATGTCCGCAAACCACGGGGTTTCATCAAAATTCGAGTTGATAGACATTAAGGTTTCAAGGGGAAAAGAGTCATTGATCTCTTTGTTCGGATGATCCCCTTGATAAGGATCCTCAAGTCTACTGAGATGATCCGTGGCTAGGTTTTCGGCTCCCTTCTTATCACGAATTTCGATTTTAAATTCTTGAAGTAGCAAAACCCAGCGAAGAAGTCTTGGTTTAGAATCTTGTTTAGTTAACAAGTACTTCAACGTGGAATGATCGGTATACACGATGGTGGTAGAAAGGAGGAGATAGGGGCGAAATTTTTCAAAAGCATACACTACAGCTAAAAGCTCTTTTAAGGTTGTCGTGTAATGCAATTGAGCCCTGTCATTGTCTTGCTAGCATAATGGATTGGTTGGAAATGTTTATTCACTCTTTGGCCCAAAACCGCTCCAATATCGAAGTCGCTAGCATCGCACATCAACTCAAAAGGTAGCTCCCAATTAGGGGTAACCAAGACCGGTGCCTTAGTTAGCTTATCCTTAAGAAGGTTGAAGGCTTCAATACACTCTTTGGAAAAGATAAAAGGGGTATCTTTTTCCAAGAGGTGGGTCATCGGGCGAGCGATTTTAGAAAAATCTTTGATGAATCGACTGTAGAAGCCCGCATGACCGAGGAAACTTCTCACACCCTTCATGGTTGAAGGTGGAGGCAATTTTGCAATAACATCGACTTTAGCACGGTCCACTTCAAGACCGGATTGGAAATTTTGTGTCCTAGCACGATGCCCTCTTTTACCATGAAATGGTATTTTTCCCAATTAAGAACAAGGCGAGTGTCTTCACACCGCTTAAGCATACGTTCTAAATTGGCAAGGCAAGCAGAGAAAGAATCGCCATAAACCGAGAAATCATCCATGAAGACTTCCATAGTTTCTTCAACAATGTCATGGAAGATAGCCATCATACACCTTTGGAACGTCCCACGAGCATTGCATAAGCCGAAAGGCATTATTTTGTAGGCAAATGTTCCATAAGGACAAGCGAATGTGGTTTTCTCTTGGTCTTTGGGATCGATGGGAATTTGAAAATACCCGGAGAAACCGTCTAAGAAGCAGTAATAGTCATTACCCACTAGACGCTCGAGCATTTGATCCATGAAAGGAAGAGGAAAGTGATCTTTTCTCGTGGCATCATTGAGTTTGCGATAGTCGATACAAACTCTCCACCTAGTAACGAGACGAGTAGGAATCAACTCGTTGTGTTCATTGGGAAGAACGGTTATTCTGCCCTTCTTGAGCACACAATGGACGGGACTAACCCATGGCGAATCCGAAATAGGGTAAATCATTCCGACATCTAGAAGTTTGATAACCTCTTGTTTGATGACGTCGTGAATTCGAGGATTAACCTTCTTTGGCTTTGGATTGCGGGTTTAAAGTCATCTTCCATGAGAATTTTGTGAGTACAAAAGTTTGGATCAATTCCGCGGATATCGGAAATTTTCCAAGCAATTGCCTTCTTATGATCTTTAAGCACGTCGATAAGGCGAGATTTTTCTTCTTCTTTCAAGTCCTTAGCGATGATGACGGGCGACTTCTTCTTGTCTTCAAGGAACACGTACTCGAGATGGGACGGTAACTCCTTAAGCTCTAAATCTTGAGGATTTTCGATGGAGGGCGTAGTCAAATTCGGTTCATCGATAGCAATATCCTTGGGAGATGGTCGAGAAATATGGTCCTCATTGAGAAGTTTCTCAATGGTACGAATGTCTTCTTCCCAATCGGTGGGAGAATCGTCATATTGTAAGCTCACATCTCCCAGAGTTGCTTCAAATTCAGTCAGAAGGAAATCACTTTCTCCAAATGGAGTTAGTGATGGAGCAACAAAGGCAACGGTCTCAACATTGGGAAGAGAGGTACGACTACTTTTACAAGCATCTTTAAAGTGTTCTTCACAAGCATTTTTAAAAGTAAGTGGGTTTTATGTTTTTGTTGATTTGATTTGATGTTTACCATTAGTAGATGATTCGTGGTTAAATTAGTTTAAATTTTGGTTAAAAACTTGGTTGATTTTGGTAAAAATCGTGCTTTATTGTTTTCCCTGTTCTTCGCACCCTTCATCAGCCCAGATTCCGAATGAAGTCAATTTATTCCGGATGAAGGGTTTTGCCATAATATTCCGGATGAAGCTGTTTAGTTGAGTTATTCCGAATAAAGGAAATATTCCGAACGAAGCATTTTATCATTTATTCCGAACCAGCAGATTTAATTCAGTTATTCCGAATCAAAGTTTTCATCCGGAATAATCAATATTCCGGATGAGTATTAATATTCCGAATCAAAGTTTTTAAAAATATTCCGAATCAGTTTTTTTAAATGTTCCGAATGAAGGATTTTGATTAAATATTCCGAATCAGTTTAAATGTTCCATTTGATATTTGGGTTTCGCATGTGTTCAATTTAACTCTCGGTATCTTCTCGAATCGATCACGGTTCAAAGTGGAATAGTTGTTCTTGGTTACTAAAAAGGGGTTTGGTTTTCTATTCTACTAAAAAGATTTAAATGTGAAAAGATATAAAATTAAACTAAAAGCAGTTAATTGAATAAAGCTTAAATTAAAATTAAACAATTAAACAGTAAAACAAAAACATTGAAATAACCCTTACTAAAAAATACTTGATTCGGAATAATTGATGCTCATTCGGAATACATGCTCATTCGGTATAAAGACTGATCCGGAGTAATAGTGCTCATCCGGAATATATGGTTCATGCGGAATAATAGCTCATTCGGAACATTTTGACAAAACTTTGATTCGGAACATTTTGGTTCATCCGGAATATATGGTCAAAATCCTTCATTCGGAACATTTAAACTGATTCGGAATATTTAATCAAAATCCTTCGTTCGGAACATTAAAAAAAACTGATTCGAAATATTTTTAAAAACTTTGATTTGGAATATTAATACTCACCCGGAATATTGATTATTCCGGATGAAAACTTTGATTCGGAATAACTGAATTAAATCTGTTGATTCGGAATAAATGATAAAATGATTTGTTCGGAATATTTCCTTTATTCGGAATAACTCAACTAAACAGCTTCATCCGGAATATTATGGCAAAACCCTTCATCCGGAATAAATTGACTTCATTCGGAATCTGGGCTGATGAAGGGTGCGAAGAACAGGGAAAACAATAAAGCACGATTTTTACCAAAATCAACCAAGTTTTTAACCAAAACTTAAACTAATTTAACCACGAATCATCTAATAATGGTAAACATCAAATCAAATCAACAAAAACATAAAACCCACTTACTTTTGAAGATTAAAATCAACCAAATAAAACTTTAAAACTTTAAATCAACAAGAGAAAGATGAACAAAATGAAATGAAAGATTATACTGAAAGATTAATGTTAAACAATCAAAAGGAAGGATTAAAACTTACAAGAACTTGTGAAATCAAAGATGAAAAATCACCAACACCTTAGTGGTGTTGGTTACCCTACGAAACAAGAAAAAGAAAAAGCTAGAAAATAAAAACTAAAAAAACTAGCTCCAAGTTGTGAAGGAAGGTCCTATTTATAGGAGGTGTGATTGGTTGGTGAGTGGGCTTTCTTCCTTTCTTTTTGTCTTCTCGTCTTTTCAGTAAAGTTGACGTTTTCGATTTCGATTCGGGATTTGTCGACGAATAAATTCAACTCGTCTTTTAATTTCTTCGTTTAATAGACTTGAGTTCTTCGACATATGTAAATCTTCCATCTTTGGTCCTTTTCTTCGATAAATCTTCAAATAGGCCCATTGACTTCAAATCTTTTGCATCTCTTGGACTATAGACTTCGTCTTTTCGTCTTTTTCTTCAATAAAACCCGTGCATTCCTGTAGAATATTGATAACCTAAGAATCTATGAAGTGGGTTGATGTTTTCTAGTGAGAGAAACTAGAGAGAGAAAGTGAGAGAAAATGAGTATGATTTTATTAATATGAAAGCATGAAATGAACAACAACCAACCCCTTTCCATGGTGGAAAGGGGTATTTATACTCCAAGCATACATTGGGCTTGGGCCGGTCCATGACAAGCCAATGGACCGGTTCTTACTTAACTTAATAAGTAATATTTAACTAATTGTTAACTACGAGCTATTACAACATAAATCATATTGTGGAGTGACCGATACTTCTAATATACGTTAAAACGTATTTCTAACAATCTCCCCCTAAGGGAGGTCACTCCACGTTACAAAGTCCTAAACCTAGCATACTATACTAAGTCTTCGTTCTTTAGCTCGTAGTCTTTTCTTCTTTTCTTTCTTTTGTTGTGAATATATTGGTTTGATCTTTTTGGCTTTGACTTGAGAGCATTGTTCTTTGGCCTTTCACGTGCGATCTTTGCCTTTCTTGTGAATTTTGCCTCCTCGTGACTTCATGTTCCACACACTTACGTCTTTTTGTTGAATTCTCGAAAGCTTCAGAGTTTGGTACAGCGGAAGACTTCATCTTGTACTTTCTTGAATTTTTGCTGAACTTTGTTGCAAAAGACATAAGCATGTGGGAACGACTTTTACAGGTACACCGCAACACCACCGTCTTCACTGGTACACAGCAACGCCACCGTCTTCAACAGGTACACAGCAACGCCACCATCTTTAACAGGTACACAGCAACGACACGAATAAAATGGCTTTGAATATTTTATTCTAATTCGGTAGCATTTTACCTCCGGTCGGTGAAGACCGTTGGACGATATTAGATATCGTACCCGTGACGGATAGTTTCATTTAAGTAACTTCCTGACAGGATTTCGCGGGTAAACCCGTTCTCTTTATTCGACCGTCCAAAGCTGACTGCGAACATAAAGAGTGAATCACTTGGATAAATTATCCTTGTAATTTGAAGCCGTTAATTCATGAAACCTGGAACAAGTGAATTTCAATTAAGATTTTCACCATCGTTGCTTTCCAGTTGTCACGAGCTCAATTCATAAAGAATCTTGCACGTCACCTACCAAGTGCTGTTTGATGTTAACACTAGAAGGATTTCCACTCGTCACTATGATCAATAAAGAGTCACTCTGAGTGTTCTGGCAAGATCATATGATAATGCGTAGAGGCCTGGAACGAGTTTAAGTTCAATTAAGAATTAAACCACTGTTTCCTTCCAGTTTTTCACAAGATTGGTTCTAAAAGAACCGCACGTGTAACCTACCATGAGCTTGTTTGATGTTGGCTCAAGCAGGATTTCCATCTTCATTGTAATACTTGCGTATTACTCGGATGTTCTGGCAATATTACAGGAATACTGCGTAGGACTCATGAAAATCTCTTACTTTTCACAGTGTGTGAGAAAGAAAGGAATAAATGGAAAGTGTCCTAATGAGACTTTTGATGATCTCTTGGCTCTAGACTCGATTGTGCGTTTTGATTTAGTGAGCGATGGCTGGAGAACAGAGTGCCACCTTTTCAATACCAGTCTATTCGGAGTGAATAAACCAATAGATAACATGTTGATCTCCGTGTGATTAAAACAAATACCTTTTGAGAGATATTTGAGTTAGCTGGGAAGGGTTGTGCATTGCATCACTGGGTCCATGATGTCTTTCTTCAATACCGAGAATCATTAGCAAAAATGACCTCAATAGCATATGTATTGACCCGGTTTCTGCCTAAAGTTGTAAGGAGGGCTTCTTTCTTTACACCCTTTATCTTTACAATTCTTTTTCATTCTTCAACCCCTTCAATGCTTACCAATACGTCATCACTAGCACCTTGTTGTGATTGTTCCAGTGCTAGCTTAAGTACTTGGTCGGCATTCAGCTACGTTCACATTCTTTCTCCATCTTTCCTAGGACTTCTAATTCTATCTAGGGAATTGTCCTTAGGAAGATTCCATCGGCTCTGATGAATCATTGGACTAAACCTATTCCTACCACCCTTTTGTCACCACATTCGTCGTGAATTAAGCGTGTTTTGGGAAGGAATTGCCACCATGAAAAATCATTGAAAATCACATAAGGTACTTGTGATATTAAAATCAAAAGTTTTGTACCTTAGGTGTTTTGTTCATCAAAAACGCTCCCCCTTAACACGTGCTTAACACATATTAAGTTGGATTATCGTTAAGTCTTTTTCATCTTTTAGCCAAGTATCACTTAAGTCTCCTTAATCCCATTTTATCCCCTTATCCAAAATGTTAACCATTAATATTTGGGATATTGAATGGATTTACCGGTCTTTGGGTAAAAATGAAATCGATGTTTGGCCATAGAACATGTTCATGCTCCCCCTTAAATTAATAAGGGATAGTTGTAGTGCTTTAGTATGATATATTTTGAAAGATTTAGAATCTCGTGAGAAATTCTTGAAAAATTATCATACCTTAACACTACATCAAGCCATTACAGCACAATATTCACAAATATACATATTCACAATTGAAAACCAATATAAAGTGGACCTGAGATGTACGACCCATTAGATGGATCGTTGCAGTAGCTTGTGGTGCACTAAATATGGTCTACCACCCACGAATCTTTCCAAGCTCCTCATCAATCTACGTTCACGGAGCTTTTGATCGATCTTCTTGATCACATAATTCGCCATCTGCCTATAACCCTTATGCCAATCCTCGGTCATCTCTGGCAAAGTCCCACCCGAGTTCAGATGCTCCAACTTTCCTCTGACTTGTAGAAGAGTCCCATCACTGTACTTGTAAAGCTCTCCCACCCTCATAAACTTCATTAAACCTCGACTGTTCAAGTAGAAAATGCCGCAATTCGGAACAGAGATGCCGGTATAAGGACATCTTTCTACATGTTGAGGTAGAACTTGATTCACTGGACGGGTTAAGTTGAGCTTCCTTTGATAGCTTTCGACTCCCAACTGAAGATCTTCAACTCTTTTCTTGATAACAACGCTTCGTGTGAACATACGAAGTGCTGTATTCAAGGCAATGAGGTCTTCACGAGGAATATGTGTGAGTTGATCTCGGGTCATCAGAAGCAACATATCTTCAATATCCTCAAGGCGAATGATAGAGAAATCTCCCTGCTGGATCTTGTATTCTCTGTCATCCTCCCTTTTCAAACGAATCTCCGTCACATGATAGTAGCCATTTTTGGCTTCAGTTTTCAACCCTAAGATGCTGGAGATGCGGATATCGGATCGAACGTTACTCCCTGAGTTGACTAGACAGCAGCCCCTGTACGCCCTTCGAACTCGTTCGTCCCAGTGTGATGCACCTATGACAGCATACATATCATAATTATGATTTACCTTTGGGACCCAGAGTCGGTTTACCTTTTCCTCGATAAAGGGTATTGTCCCCCAGTTGGCAGCTTTCAGCAAGGTCAGGGATGTTGCGTACTTTGAGGACCCCTTCAGAAGATACACAAGATCATTGGTGACGAAGAAGTTAAGAGCAATCTGATTATCTTGAGAAGGATCCATTGGAGGTGGAGCTCTTTCTGATTCATGAAGTCCTGGCCGTTGAACGGTATTCAGAGCCTTCAGGATCTCATCGGCATAATACTCGAACTCCATTTGGGTCAACCGGGTTTTGGCGCGTAGTCTCTTATCCTTCAGTGCTTTCTTCACCAAAGATGGAGTAACCGAAGTCTTATACTCATGAGCAAGAAATGCACATAAGTCAATCGGACTGCGGATACGAAGATACAAAACATCTTTGTCAGCGTCGGTGATCGGATCATACTGCGCTGCTGCCGTGATCCAAGCCTGTGGTGGTGCAGTCTCGTCAATCTCCAACGTGTCCGCCCAGTCCCTTGTGCTTGGAACAGTAGATTGTGGGTTTTGTTGCAGAGGAGTGGAGACGTGAACATCTGCTTGTTCTGTTTTAGGCATGTCGGCAGTGTCATGAACGGGTGAGTGTTGTGCAGCTTCAGGTTCGGTTACCGATTCTGCAATTACAGGAACAACAACAATAGAACTAACAGGGTTAGTGGTAACAGGTATGGATGCAGCGATAAATGTACCAGGAATAGATGACCCTGTAGTGGCATTCACATCGTGGCGCCACTTCGATCATCTGGATTCCGTGGAAGTAGATTTTTCCTTTGCTGCTGCATCTTTCTTGGACTTGGTGCCAGACTTAACAGGTTTCTTTGAGCTGGCACCCTTATCCCCTTTCTCAGGCTTTTTACCCCCATCATTATCCTCATCATCATCCCCGTTGCTCCCCCGAACACTCTCCTCATTTCCATTACCGCCATCATCGCCATCATCATTATCGTCATCATCATCCTCATCATCATCATCATCATCCTTATCATTATCATCCTCATCATCATCATTCTGATCCTCATCATCCTCATCATCATCATCATTCTTATCTTCTTCTTCTTCTTCTTTCTCTTCTCCACCAGTACCTTCTTCTTCGTCACTCTCTTCCCTTTCTTCCTCAGGGAGAATGTGGTAGGGTACCACACTTCCAAACATTTTGAACAACCTATCATCCTCCAAGATAGCGTCATTCAGGGATTTGAAGAGAGCCCGTTGAATCCTCGATTTATCAAACGATCCAAGTTCCCTCATTCGAGCTTTGAGGATCTTCTTAAGTTCAAAATCCGTCATGTCATAAGCAATCTTGTAGGCGGCTTCTAAAGGATTGGATGATTTGATCATCAAGTTGTCAGCAGCAAGTGTCTTCAACTCATCACGCAGTTTAGGCATTAGGGATTCAACGGAGTCTTTCACTCTCTGCTCAATAGAAGCTTCAAGAGCTTCTTTTTGCTCTTTTAGGTCATCCTTAATAGCTTTAAGTCTCGTAATTCGTGCTTGATGCCTATCAGCTTCAGCCTTTTTAACCCGACCAAGTTCTTCTGCATGAGCTTTACGTGTAAATTCCATATCTGCAGCGAACTTAGCAATCAACTCTTCTTGACCTTTCTTAGATGCTTCTTCACTTTGAGCTCGTCTAAGTAACTCTTGGCGAAGTTCATCCATTTCTCTCTTGTGATTATCCACATGTTTATCCAACATTTCGGCCATCACCAATGCAGCAATTGCAGACGTTGCAGAGCTGCTCTGGGTTGATGGAATAGGCTCGGTTGTAACTGCGGTACTAAGGATGGGGTTTATTGGTGGTGGAGGAAATGGTGTTGAAACCGGTCTGGTTGGTATGGGTTGAGTTGGTTGAAGTTGAGTTGCTAAAGGTTGAGTAGACTCTTTTTCAATATTAGCTGAAACAGGGGGGGTGGATGTCTCCTTCGAAGTAGAATACTTTTCAGGTGATCCAAACTCAAACACATCATCTGGTTCCACGTATTCTTCTTCAACATTTACCCGTGCACCCGAACCACTACCTCCAGTGTCTTTCCTACTCCTTTCTATAGCTATCTTCATCGCTTTTCTCTCAGTCTTGTTAAGAGCAGGATCATCAATATCTTCTTCATCGTGGAGAACTAACTCCTCAGCCGTACCCTTTCCCTTCTTAACTGCCGTCTTCTTCTTTTTGGCTTTGGGTTCAGGTAAATCTGTTTGCTTCCGTTTACCTTTGCTCTTAACCGTGGTGGAAGAGTCTTCACCTGCTAGAATGCTTGCTCGTTGATTCTCAATTTCTGTTAGCAAGTTCTTGTAATCATCAGATGCTATAATCTCATCGGTCAGAAGATGACCGGGAATGGGACCAGGAATAACCGTATTCGAATGAGTCTCCTGCCTTAAGTCTACCAAATCATCATCATCCATCGTGTGGTGATGACTACATGCACGCTTATTAATGGATGCATCGTGTTCCATAAAGTAATGTATGATCAGCTTAATGAACCTAGGGTACTGGTAACTTTTAACCTTACCCTTTGTGTTTGTGAAGAGTTGAAAAGTAAACTCCTCCCACAGCAGTGATGCATAATCAATACCCATACCTTTAAACATACCATAAAACATCTTGATGATTGGTGGACGAACATCATCAAACCCAGTTGTTTTGGGTGTTAAACATCGGCTTAGAATCCCAAAAATAGCTTTCCATGGTTGACCAACTTTGGCAGTAGTAAACTCAGACGGGGTTCGTATGTCAAGACATCCAATGGCAGTGAACATCTCCATGATCTGGTCCTTAGTCGGGTTGGCTGAGTATGATAGACCTTTGAGTGTCGGTCGAAATCCAAAGATCTTCCTAAAGTCTGACACAGTAAGCGTCTGCTGCTTGTTGTCCAAGGAAAAAGTGATTTTGTTCGACGTCCTCTCTTTGGTAGCCCAGAACTCGTAAAGGTATTCATAGGGCACTGAAGCACTTCTCCTTAGCGCATGCTTGAGATGAGATTTATCAAGCATGGTTGTACCTACCTTAAATCCATTATGGGTAGAGTGAGATACCTCCTTCAAACGGAAGTTGTTTGGAATAAACTTTAGAGTCTTGGCTTCAGCAATGGCGGCGGCTCTGGTGTCTTGTATTTGTTGTACGGTAGGGTTAGTCATCGTCTCTGCTTAAGATAAAACACAAAGGTTGATACATACAAGTATGAATATCATTATGACTTTAAATCTAAGCATTGTACATATGACATAATCCCTTAAGCTTTGAAACCATTCAAACATCTTCTATACGGAATAATCATTCAATTCGGAATAATAGGTCTATGCTGAATATAAATCCTATGCGGAACATAAGGCCTATTCGGAACATATAGCCTATGCGGAATAACATCCCTATTCTGAATAAAAAGGCTATTCGGAACATTTATTCTATGCGGAATAAAATCCCTATTCTGAATAAAATGTCTATTCGGAACATTGGGCCTATGCGGAATAAAACCCTATTCGGAACATTGGGCCTATGCGGAATAAATTCCCTATTCTGAATATTGGGCCTATGCGGAATAAAATCCTATTCGGAACATTGGGCCTATGCGGAATAAATACTCTATTCGGAAAGAACAGTCTATGCGGAATAAAAAATCCTATTCGGAAAGACTTGGCCTATGCGAAATATTCAGTCTATTCGGAAAAAGTTCTCTATGCGGAATATTCATTCTATTCGGAAAGATTTCTCCTATGCGGAAAGATCATTCTATTCGGAAAACTTCTCTTATGCGGAAAGACCTCCTATTCGGAATGTTTTTCAACACTTATATATATTCTAATTAAGCACGAAATCCGTTTGATTCAGGTGATCTAAAGGCCAAAGCAGTTCAATTTGTTCTATTCCGAATACAACCCAGGCAAAACCCCCAATTTAATTAACCCTAATTGAAGCAGAAACTTAAATTGATTGATTCTGATTAATAAGAGATAATTAACTTGAATTAAATGAATGTTAATCCGATTAGATACCTTTTTGATGATCTTGAACTTAGAAGATTACTGATTTTGAGATGTTTAATTTGATTTCGTGTGGTTGTGTTCTTGTGTGTTAATGGCGGCCAAGTAAAAAGAGGAACAGTGAGATGAGAGAAAGAAGAAAACGGGGGTGGGTTATTTTGACTAGGTCAAATTTTTTTCACAAGTTAGACATATTGTCAACTTGACCCCCTCAATCTTTCTTCTTTCTACAAACAAAATTCTTTTGTTCAAGTTCTAATTCTTGTCATTTTGACCCTATCTTATGTTAAATTTCCGAGCCTTAGTGATTAACCTATCTTAACACACACACAAATCTATTCATGACAAACTTATAAGCAACAACAAGACAAATGCCAAAGCAAACCAACCATTAACCATTAAGCTTTTTGAGTTTCCTTGAAAACTTTTGAAGATCTTTTTGATGTGAAAGATGATGTAACATTTTCTCCCCCTTAAACGATGACCCGTTTTCTATTTAAAGAGCTGTAGTCATTGTTTAACGAGGCACATGATGATGAAAAACATTTCCCAATTGATATCTTGAAAAAGTTTGATTCGTGGTAGCAATAAGATTTCTCTTATTTTTACAAATTAATGCACTGAGACGTACACTAACTCGTGTTAGACCAAGTTGTTTAGTAAACTTGATCCCTTTGCATGATTTGGCTTGTAAATCATGCCCGAGAAAATTAATTCCCGTTGTGAGCCAACGTTTTCCAAGGAAATACGTGACTTTAATATGAAAACCGGGTTGCAGTCAGAAATAACTACAAGCTATAATGGGCATGTTTTAAAAATATACAAATTTTATACGGACTCTATTTATGGCACCGTGTCAATATTGATCGACATTTCTAAGGCCGTAAATATTACCGTACTAAAAGACATGCCCGTTTTAAACGAAAAATATTTTTGATTTTTCTTGATTTTATAATTTTTATGGTTTTTGTAGGTTTTATATTTTTTATGGTTTTTCTTGGTTTTATATTTTTGTATTTTCTTTTTGTGGTTTATATATTTACTATAATATACATGATCACGAACAAAGGATACTTTGAATAGTTTACCACGACTATTCAGCTGATTCTTCTGCCAACTCTTTGAGAGTCGCTGGGGTGAATGATTTCATGCCAAGCTTGTCGATCAAAAACTCGATTCGTCCTCGATCTAAGGCTTTGGTGAACATATCCGCCAGCTGGTACTCAGTAGTGACAAAATACAGCTCGATCACTCCGTTCTCCACCTGCTCCTTAATGAAATGGTAGCGAATGTCTATGTGCTTGGCCCGGGAGTGTTGAACATAGTTGCAGCAAAGGGCAATGGCGCTTTTGTTGTCACAATACATCGGGATTTTGTTAAATCCCAAACCGTAGTCAGTTAATTGTGATCTCATCCAAAGGACTTGAGCACAACAACCGGACATGGCGATGTGTTCAGCCTCCGTGCTAGAAATTGCAGCGCTTTTCTGCCTTTTTGAAGACCAACTGATCAATCTATCTCCTAGGAGTTGCACAGATCCAGAAGTGCTACGCCTCGTGTCTTGACATCCAGCATGATCGGCATCTGCGTATGATATTAAAGCAATCGAGGAATCTTTCGGATACCATAGACCACGATGAAGTGTTCCTTTTAGATACCGAAAGATCCTTTTCACAACATGTAGGTGCTTTTCGGTAGGCCGAGCCTGATACCGGGCACACATGCATACAGCAAATTGCAAATCAGGCCTGCTAGCAGTCAGATATAGAAGGGTGCCGATCATCTCACGGTAAAGTTTTGGATCGACAATAGTCCCATTCCTATCTTCATCTAACTTGGATTTCTCCACCATTGGAGTGTCCACGGGGTCACAATTTTCAAAGTTATATTTCTTAAGAGATTCTAGAGCATATTTGGATTGATTAATAAAGATGCCTCTGGGATTCTGAGAAATCTGTAATCCTAAGAAAAATGAAATTTTTCCCATCATCGACATCTGAAAGCGTGTGGACATTATCTTCTCAAATTGATTAGACAATTCTATGTTAGTGGCAGCAAATATTATATCATCAACATAAATTTGTACCAGAAGCATGTCGTTGCCTTCCTTGAGAGTGAATAGAGTGGGGTCCACCTTGCCTTTGGAGAAGCCTTCCGAAATGAGATATGTTGACAGGAGATCATACCACGCGCGTGGAGCTTGTTTCAACCCATAGAGAGCCTTCTTAAGCTTGTATACATGATTAGGAAACTCCGTACTGACGAACCCATCCGGCTGACTAACATAGACTTCTTCCCTTAGTTCACCGTTCAAAAATGCCGTCTTCACATCCATTTGGTAGACGATCATGTTCATATGAGCAGCATACGCAAGGAATAGTCTAATCGCCTCCAATCTAGCCACAGGAGCAAAAGATTCTTCAAAGTCTATACCCAAGGCTTGTTTATATCCTCTAGCGACCAATCTAGCCTTATTCTTCAATACCGCACCCATCTCATCAAGTTTAACCTTATAAACCCATAACAAGGTAAGGATGTTAACCTTGTCAGGGAGAGGAACTAATTCCCATACTTCAAGTCGTTGGAATTCATTTAGTTCCTCCTGCATGGCTTCAATCCAAGATGATTGAGTCATAGCCTGCTGCCAATTTTTAGGTTCAACTTCAGAGAGAAATGCATCAAAGTAGCAATAGAGTGCATTCTCTTGTAATTGATGGCGTGTAGATACTGGTCGATCTAGATCTCTAATGACTTTCCTAATTGGGTGATCTTTTGTCCATTTAGTGCTATGGTTTTCAATCCTAGGTGGTCTGGAGTGAACAATAGAAGGAGCTTCTTCTGAGGTAGACGCGGCTGAAGGGTTTTCAGGGATCGCTACACCAAAGAAAGGAAGCTCTTGCAAGTGAGCATATTCCAAGTCGTGATCAATAGAATCCTCTTCCACATCATTAGGCACAAGTAGGGGTGATGATTCAGGTGTAGTTTGAGAATCACTTGGTGAAGGTGCATCCGGTTCAATGTGAATTGTAGATGCATTAGATAAAGGTTCATTAGCTTGAGCAACCACTTCAGGTATTGGAGCAATTACTACAGGTGCTGGAACTTCATCAGTCGGGGGATCGAAGAATTCATCAAACAACGGTTGAAACAGTTTATCTCACTCGGGCCTTGATGGTGGTAAAAATGATGTAGAAGTAGGATTATTGGGAACTAATCCGGAACTAATAGCACCGGTTCCCATCTCATGAAGCGCGGGTTCAGAGCTGTGTTGCTCAGAAGCCATCGCTGTCAGCTCATCGAAATCTGCGTCCATAGTTTCTACAATCTTGCCAAGACGACGGTTATAGATTCGGTATGCTCTCTTGGACGGTGAGTAACCAATGAAAATACCTATATCGGCTTTCGGTTGAAGCTTACCCAAGTTCTCACTATTGATGTTTGGATAACAAAGAGCACCAAACACATGGAAAAATGAAACATCGGGTTTACGGTCATGTAGAAGCTCATAAGGTGTTTTTCCATGGCGTTTCCGAATGATAGAACGGTTTTGGGTGAAACATGCAGTAGATATAGCCTCTGCCCACAAGAACAATGGAGCGTTCGCGTAAATAAGCATGGTCCTAGCAGCTTCCATAAGTGTACGATTTCGTCTTTCAACGACACCGTTTTGTTGTGGAGTGCGTGCAGCGGATGTTTCATGTGAGATACCAACTCCTTCATAATAATCACGAAGAGTCTGGTTGACGAACTCTGTACCATTGTCTGTACGAATACGGCGGACAGTAGTATTTAAACGTACCTGAATGAATTTCAGAAAAGTGATGATAGCATTCGGTGCTTCATCCTTTGTACGTAGAAATCTAACCCATGTAAACCTGGAGAAATCATCCACAATGACGAGAATGAATTTCTTACCGCTCACACTTTCAGTTCTCATTGGTCCACAAAGATCCATATGCAAAAGATGAAGTTTTTCTTGATTGGTGTCTTCAGCTTTGGGCTTGTAAGATTTCTTGGTGCTTTTCCCCCTTGAACACGCGGAACATAAATGGTCCTTGTGAAATTTAAGCTTTGGAAGACCACGAACTAATTCGTTTTTAGCCAGATGATTAATAGCATCAAAGTTAAGATGAGATAATCTGCGATGCCATAACCATGACTTGGTCTTCGAAGCTTTAGAGAGAAGACATACTGGAGAGGCGGCCATCATGTCTTGTAAGGACAAGGTATAAAGATTTGCACCACGAGATCCCTTCAACAAATCTTTTCCTTCCAAGTTGCGGATGAAACAAGTGTGTTGTCGAAAAGCAACCTCAAGGTTGGAATCACAAAATTGTCCTACTGAGAATAAATTATGACCAAGACCTTCAACATAGTATACCCTTGAAATCTTCACATTTCCAATCTGATATTCACCATACCCCATTATCTTTGCTATATGATCATTCCCGAATTTAACCGTACCAAGAAACTTGCTGACAAAATTTCGGAGCATCGAGCGATTTCCGGTCATATGTTTTGAACAACCGGAGTCCAAATACCACAGGATGATTTGGACCACCTGAAAATATCACCACACGAAGACAATGTAGAGGTATCGGAATCTGAGTGTTCCTTGTTATTAGCAGGTACAGATTTAATAATCTTAGATTTGCTAACTCTAGGTTTCTTAGATTTCCTAGCCTTTTTCTTCCTAATTGGTGGTGTAGATTCTAGTTGGCTTATATCCTGAGGTATTTCTTCACTGATAGGCACTATAGTGGGGGCTGACCTAATTAAAGGGCGCTGTTTCCATACTTGAGTGCGAGTGTTCCTAACTAAAGGACGCTCTGACCTAACCTCAATGGATGCATTCCTAGTTAAAGGGCACATTTTTCCATCTAATGTAAAGGTCCTACCAGTGGGACGCCATTGCCAGCCAACTTGGGCACGAGTTCTACCCGTTGGCTTCCATTCAAGACCATTCTTAATAGCATTCATTTCATTCACGTGATCAATCAGACACAAATCATGACGCTGGGAAAACATACATTCATTACAATTCCAACAATTCAAATCAGAATTCACGAATGGTTTAGGCTGCTGCACAGGCGCAGAGCTTTTAGTCTTAACATGATTCTTTTTATTTAAAACTGAACTAGCATTCCTATTGTGAACTTCTACTTTCTTCTTTTTGGCACTACTAGTGGAGGGCTTGATCTTATCTTTCTTGAGTGGCGATCCTTTAGCCTTAGTAGTCTCTTTTAATCCTGTAGAAGGCAAAGTGGGAATATTAGCAACAGATTTTAAAGGTGCCTTACTTGATTGTGCCAATGACGGTTTTGCTCCTGGAGTCTTATTAAATGGAGTTACAGCAATGGGCCTATTATTAAGTAGTGCAGAACCTGGTGTACCTATGTATTGCAAATATGCCAAGCAACATTGAACTCGCTTAATATATTCATGAGCCGAATAATAGTCGCTACTTGAGGGATCTAAGGCATAAAGATCGTCTAAAATATCCCTAAGAAGATCGACATGCTTAATGGCATTCCTCATATAATCATCATAGGCAACTGGGTTTCTCTTATGAAGCGGGTTCTTATAAAGCACTACTGACTTGGTTGTTGGAGCACTAGTGGATGGTGTAGAGTCGGTAGCTAAGTTATCAACAACTTCTTGTCGGGTGAGAAGAAGTGTCTCCTTTAACTCAGCCAAAACCATATTTTTGTCAATGAGCAGGATGTTCAAATCAGAGATTTCCTCGCACTTTTGGTTCAGTTGTTCAACATAAGATTGTTGCTGTGCCGCATTAAAAGCGAAGCGTTCTTCTAGTGAACCATAAAGAGCGGATAGTCCCTGTCTTGTCCGATCCATCTCCCCTAGAACAGACGAAAGTCTAATTTCTAAGACCTGGTTTTTAGACTCTGCAGCCTCTAGTTCCATTTTGAGTGTTTCATTTGATGACACATCTCTCTTCAATCTCATTATCTCTTCCTCTAATGTCTTAACAATTGCAATCATCTTGTCACTCGTCTCAACACCGTTTTCACAAACATTTGATATCAAAAGATTCTCATTTTGAGTTTGTTGTTTTAATTCTAAAGATATACAATGTTGTTCTAGTTGATTAAAGCGTTTTGAGAGTAAATTGTAAGAATCTTGTAGCTTTAAAAACTCAGCGTTAGATTCGTGACAAGAATGATTATCTACCTCATTTACAGTATCAGCAACATTTACAGAAAGATCACAAACATCATCACAAATATCATTACAAATATTCACAGCATCATAATTAATCATAGCGGATGTAAGCTCATTCGAATAATTAACATTTACAGTCGTAAGCACATCACACGAGATTACTGCAGACAAGAATCGGTCATATTCGGTTAAAATCTTTTCTTTTTCAATTAGTTGTAGTTCGTAAGCGGTGTCCATTTCATAAAACACTTTTTGAACTTCACCAATTTCAAACACAAGATTTTCCTTAAGAGATGCAAAAATTTCTTTTAGACTTTCGACAAACGGATTGATCTCATTTTTAAACACCTCGTTCATATGTTCGAAAGCCCATTCTCCGGCGTTTAGGCCATTTGAAGTCGTACGTTCCAAAATGACCTTGTCAAAATTAGTAAAGTATTGATTAATCTCTTGCAAGTTTAACCATACAGTGCTAACAGGTGGAAGATCCTTTGGAATTTCCTTAGGACCTTCCATATTGACAAGTGTAGGAAAAGTACTAGGGTTTTCTTCATCTAATATGTAGGTTGGTGCTGTTATGAGATCTTTGTCCATATGGAAGCGAATTCTAAAATCCGTTTTTGCAAGCTCCTTATTCAATTTAAAATAGTCACACTCGGGATATTTTGCAGAATTGTATGACCGATCCTCATCAACTAGTTCCTTACTTGTTCGATCACCAGGAAAAACAATTGGTTCTAAGGCCAATCCTAATTGAGTTGCATTATAAAGTCTAGGACTATGTCTTAAAGCTTGTTTTGCATACCGTGGATTAGGGGGAAGGCCTTTTTGACGTGATAAGTTAAATTCTCTAAATGAAGCATCAAATAAGTGAACTAGTTGAGAAGCAGCGTATTGTCTTAAAAGCAAATAATCTAGACTTCTAATCTTATTAGTAGCATTAATCTCCATTTCATTCTTCTTAGACTCGAGTGATTCAAAATCTGTTTGAAGTTTTTGAAAATTAGTGACCACTAACTCCTTTTCTTTAAGTTCATTAGACAAATTTGCTCTTAAGTTTTCAATTTCTTGCATGTGACCCATCTGTTTGTTTCTAAAATGATCATATTCGAGATTGGTTAGAACACTAGACGAGGGCACTAATTCCAAGGTTTGAACTTTCTCGTTGCTTAAGGTAAGCTCATCAGACAAATTCTTATTCTTAGCTAAGGTTTCTAAGAGTGCAGCATTCATTTGGCTAAGTAATGTAGCAGGAACCATGACCAAATCTTGTTGAGCAGGAGTAGGCGTTTGCGAAATGGGTCCTGGTTGTGATTCACTCAAAGTCTGGGGACTCACATTGATATTGCTATCATTGTTTGTCTCCTCATTTGAAAGACTCACCACCGAAGATTCATTCGAGTCAGCACTCTCTTGCACAACTTGATGTGGTTGAATACTAGCATCAGTGGTATTATCGGTGGTATTAATAAGTACCTCAGATCTCTTTTCTGGCCCTAAGCTGGAGATAGTTGCCATGAGAGCAGCCTTTGCAGATTGAAAGTCATCACAGTCTGAGTCATACGCATCAAGATCATCGGCTTGGTAAGCTGCATTCTACGTAGTGACAACGTCTTGTTCAGCAATCCCTGGATCAACAAGAAATGCAAGCTCCTCTTCATCAAGTTCCCTTCCTTGTGCCTGAGCATTAACCAGATAGATCTTCTCTGCAAACCATTGTCCATCCCTTCTCCTCTTGGGTTTCTTACAATCCCTGGACATGTGACCCTCTTCCTTGCAGTTGTAACATGTAATCATTCTCAACTTGCCCGTGGAGTTAGCCCGTGGAGCAGGATTGGCCATTGGTGCCTGATTGACCGTGCGAGCATTGGTGGTTGATGTGGTAGGTCTCCCCTGATATGGTTGAATAGGCTGAACCATGACCCTGCCATTCTCAATAGTAGCTTGTTAACGAGAATTGGATGAATTCCTCAACTGATTGTTGGTAGGAGCTGATCCTCTGTATCCTCGTTTGCTTAAAGTCCTTGTGAGATAAGCAGACATAGTAGTTAGCACTTCAACTGGGTCAGCTCCTTGTTGGAATACAGGAACGGGGACTTCCTCATCATCACAATACATTGCTTGATCTGGATGAGCTGCATAATCACTAGAAGGAATACTCATTTGATCAGGGTAGCTTGTTGGATATGCTGCATTCTCTTGATAAGAAGAATATGACTGCTGAGCATAAGGTGCAATATTTGCTTGATGAAGTTGTGAAGCATACTGTGGTGAAGGTGCATTGAACCGATATTGTTGCTGATGTGAGGTGGGTGGTTGCGGTAGAATCGAGTATTGGGGGAAGGTTGGTGTCATGTAAGGTGATGGATGATAGGCTTGATGTCCCAAGATATAAGGTGTGTTGTTGTGTGACAAGCTTGGTTGATTCGCCATCAAAGCTAAGGAATCTGGGTACATACCGCGAGGAGAACGGTGCATAATCACATGTTTCTCATGCTGCTGAAGAAAAGCATAGATTTGATCTAAGTTGCACTTATGCAAATCCCGGGTTAACTTCACATCGGTAATATACTCACCCCATTCAGCTTGAGGTAAAGTATTCAAGAACTTGGTGTTAACCTGGATGGAGCAATCACGAGATTGTATACATTCAGATCATTCATTAGAGTGGTGAATCTGAAGTAATAGTCGTGTAGCGTTTCCCCTGGGCTGTACGTGAATCTATCAAACAGATCATACAGCTGACACTCCCTTTCCTGTTTGGTGAGAGACGTACCTTGTAGCAACACCTTTAGACGTTCCCATAAATCTTTGGCAACCGTATATTGACTAACCATACGATAAATATCATGCGGAAGAGCTTGGAGAAGAGTCTGTAAAGCCTTTTCATCAGCATCAGCAATGAGTTGTTGTGCCGGTGTGAGTTCTTCATATTCTCTTGGTCGAGACACGTTATTTGCCACAATGGTACCATAGTCGAGTGGACCATTCAAAATCGATTTGACCATAAGCCTTCCGTATGTTGGTTTGCCCTTCAAGTATTGCATCATACGGCCCTGCCATGCCTCAAACACCTCTTTAATAAGCATCGGTGGACGACTATCAGTCCCCGTTATGATCGAGATATCCGTAAGAGATGTCATCTGAGGCATTAATGAACTTGGATTCATTGCGATCACTTAAAAGACTCAAAGATTATCGGTTGATCGAGCAGTGAAGAAAGGTTGAGAATTTGTGTTGTGTTGGTTGTAATCAAGATTAAATCCACTAAAGATCGTCGAAAAAACTCAAATACCCCTTGAACTTGCTTATACGGAATAACCCAAACTCAGAATAAACCCTATTCGGAATAATACCTATTCGGAATAATCCTATGCTGAAAACCCTTATGCTGAATAACCCTTATGCGGAATAACCCTATTCTGAAAATGCCCTATTCGGAATAACCCTTATGCTGAATAAACCTTATGCGGAAAACTTTGCTATTCGGAATAATAGGCAATTCGGAAAGATATTCGGAAAAAATGACTATTCGGAAAATATTGGCTATTCGGAAAGATGGGCTATTCGGAAAGAATTGCTATTCGGAAAGATTTGCTATTCGGAAAGATGCTGCTATTCGGAAAGAATTGCTATTCGGAAAGTTGCTATTCGGAAAGTTGCTATTCGGAAAAATCTTCTTATTCGGAAAGTCTATTCGGAAAAAATAATCCTGCTATTCTGAAAATTTTCCTATTCGGAATGTCTATTCGGAATAAACCTGCTATTCTGAAAACCTTCCTATTCGGAATCCCTATTCGGAATAAACCTTATATTCTGAAAAACTTCCTATTCGGAATCCCTATTCGGAATAAACTGGAAAAAAATTTTCCGAGACTTAAAGAACAGCCTTAAATCCGATTTTTTGATCACAAACCACAAAAAGTTTTATGATTTTTACCAAAATAAGCTAAACCCAATCCTTATCAATCAATCCCAATAACAAAAACACCAAAAACAACAAGATTCAAGATTGATTTTTTCTAAAGATCACTAATTGATTCAAAAACAAAAAAAGCAACACAATCCTTACCTTAAATCACCCCATAGCTCTTGATACCAAATGTAGAATATTGATAACCTAAGAATCTATGAAGTGGGTTGATGTTTTCTAGTGAGAGAAACTAGAGAGAGAAAGTGAGAGAAAATGTGTATGATTTTATTAATATGAAAGCATGAAATGAACAACAACCAACCCCTTTCCATGGTGGAAAGGGGTATTTATACTCCAAGCATACATTGGGCTTGGGCCGGTCCATGACAAGCCCATGGACCGGTTCTTACTTAACTTAATAAGTAATATTTAACTAATTGTTAACTACGAGCTATTACAACATAAATCATATTGTGGAGTGACCGATACTTCTAATATACGTTAAAACGTATTTCTAACAATTCCCATGTTTTCTACAATATTTATTCGGTTGGCTCTGAAAACACAACAAACACACAAACCACGCATAATTCCAAACAAATGGCATTAAATACGCGTATTGGTCTTGTTTTAGCAAGAAATAAGTGGTAAAAGGATGGGTGTTTTCACACCTATCAGAAAGCAATACATTATGTATTTTGTATAAATAAAGTGTTAAGAGTCGGAAAAAAAGTATTTAGAAGCTTTTTTTTTACATCGCGTGCGGACACGACAATCGCTTAGCAAGGGGGAGTTTTATATGAGTGAAAATACTCATATCATTTACCAAATGAAACGTGAAATAAAACAAGAAAATTGCCTTAAAACCTATTGTATGCGCTTGTTTTGCTCGTTTCATGTGTGTAGGTATCAAGGTCACAAAACCGGCAAAAACCGACACGGGATTTGAAAGGCTTCACAAAAGTCAAAAGCCAGGAGCATTTTCATATACGGGACAAATTTTATAAGATCTTGTGGGTCCCACATTCGATAAATGAGAGTGAAAGCCCAACTTTGTTAATATGTGGATTTTGTTAATAATGTGGAAGCCTAAGTTACTAGCCAAAATCCAAATCACCCCAAGAAGTAAGATCGGGTCCAACATCAATCAAGCCCAAAAAGAAAAGAATGAGGAGTTACGGTTCATATATATTTGCTTGGTCAAAAGGTTTGTCAAACTAAAGAAAGAAAAAAAGACTGACACAAAAAAATTGGGGGAAAACTCTCCCAGCTTATGAACCCTAATTTTTAGGGTGGGCGATTCAAGTTCACGCGGTGGAATTAAATCAAGAAGGAAGGAAGAGAGCGTGAAAACACGAAGATGCTTAGTTCTATGTTGTGACGTGGCTGATTGATTCGTTATTGGAGGCTTCTGATTGGTTTATTACTTGTCATACCCTGACACATAAGCTCAAAACTAACACAAATCGTGCCAAGTTGGCGATCTGTGTGCACAAGATCATCCTACACCGTGAGATCATAACTAACAGGAAAGAGGAGTTTAAGATGCTCATCTAAAGCTGAAATTCGTTCTTCATCAACCACCTAAGCCTCTCACCTCAGCTATATAAACCCCCATGCATTCTTCAATTTGGATGTAATTTTTCTCTCTAGAATAGTTAGTTTTAAATTTCTTAGTAAAATAATATGTTTTTCTTTAATATTGTAATAAATGTTTTTAGAGATTAATAAAAAGTCAGTTTTATATTATCAGTGTTTATCAATTGTTTTTTACAGATCTGAGTTACATTTTAGAAATTTTATAACATCTTATATATATCTAAGCTTCATAGCTTTTCGTGTATAAGATTTATTCTAGTAGAGAGAAAGAAGTATTTATTCCAACTGAATAAACTCAAAAGTGTTACTAAGCTGCTGATGATTGTGGTTCGATGTTGATTTTATGGCGATGGTTTTAGTGCCGAGGGTCGGCGTTAGGATTAGTATAGGTTGATCATTAATAAGGCGTGTTAGCTCGTGGCTCGTCAGCTACGGGCATAAAGAAAAAGCTATAGTGAGAAAATTTGGGATCTCTTGTTTTGCTCGAGATCGAGGTACTTCGATCTATCTTTGTTTTTGGTTAAGATTAGTTTTATGTTATCAAGCTGCTGAGTATTTGGTTTATTAGCTTAAGTTTACTTATTGAATCTGCTGATACATGAATGAATATGAACTGCTTTCTTGCTGATGAACTTTATTTTCGTTGAATTTGTTATTCTGTTTTTGTATCTGCTGAGAGTCATTGAATAATTGATGGATGTTATGCAACTGATCTATGGGTAGTTGTGGTTTAAATTCCGATAGCTATTGTGTAGTGTTCGGATCTAAAAACTTGTAGCCTTGGAATAACTGTGTAGGATTTTGAGTTTGTATGCAAAATTGCGTTAGATTCGATTCTGAGGTATGTAACAGTTAAACTGTATGAGCGAGATGCGAACAAAGTTAAAATTAACATGTTATATGATTTTGAAAGCATTCATGGAATAGTATTATAGCTTCTGATCAATTTTACGAACCTGTTAGGGGTGTTTCGGTAAGTGATTTACAGTTAGTCATAGCTGATCAAAGGATTTTGTGGTTAGTTAGGGTTGTTGTTTTAGCTCTTATAAAGTTAATTTTATATATTTCTATAGTTAGATTGAGTGTTAGGATAATAAATGAATGCGACTATTAGTAGCATGATTATTTGTAAGTTGGATTTTAGTGTGTATCTGCATATGTTACTGTTGGTTCAAGAGTTTGCAATAAGGGCATCTCCAATGGTTACATGTGGCATACGTACAACAGAAAATAAAATTCACATTTTAGAGTTTAATGCATTTCAAAGTTACAGCTGGAGGATTCGTATAGTAGGAGTTCTTACCTGAACATATGGTATAATAGCTTTTGAAAGTGCGTCATTCATCATCAATAGTACCAAAATATAAAAAAATCAAACATTTGAATATAGTTATATAGTAGGAGTTGTCAGTTTATATATTTCGTGTATAAGTTCAATGGGTTGTGGGTATTTTTCATAGAAGTAAAGTCGACGATTTGTCAATGACGTGGCGATGTATTGAACCCAAATTGATTCAATGCATTGGAGATGCCCTAAGAGGTGAAGTTGCTGCCATATTTAATCAATAAATATTGATTTTCAACTAGTAGTTTGTAAGCTGGTGAGTATTTGGTTTATTAGCTTAAGTTTACTTATTGAATCTTCTGATACATGAATGAACATGAACTGCTTTCTTGCTGATGAACAATATTTTCGTTGAATTTGTTATTCTATTTTTGTATCTGCTGAGGGTCATTGAATAATTGATGGATGTTATGCAACTGATTATGGGTAGTTGTGGTTTAAATTCTGATAGCTATTGTGTAGTGTTCGGATCGAAAAAACTTGTAGCCTTGGAATAACTGTGTAGGATTTTGAGTTTGTATGCAAAATTGCATTGGATACGATTCTGAGGTATACAGCAGTTAAACTGTATGAGCGAGATGCGAACAGAGTTATAATTAACATGTTATAAGATTTTGAAAGCATTCGTGGAGTAGTATTATAGCTTCTGATCAATTTTACGAACATGTTAGGGGTGTTTGGGTAAGTGATTTATAGTTAGTCATAGTTGATTAGTGGACTTTGTGGTTAGTTAGGGTTGTTGTTTTAGCTCTAATAAAGTTGATTTTATATATTTCTATAGTTAGATTAAGTGTTAGGATAAGAAATGAATGCGACTGTTAGTAGCATGAGTATTTGTAAGTTGGATTTTAGTGTGTATCTGCATATGTTACTGTTGGTTCAAGAGTTTGCAATAAGGGCATCTCCAATGGGTACATGTGTAACACCCGCATGCTTTTACCATGAACAGTACACTTATGATCGTACATTCAGGGTTAAAACTTTCCTTATATAACATGAACACGTATCATGAATATTAATTACAAGAATTACGTACGTATTATTACACGATAAGTATTAAATACGTGTTAGTACACGATAATTATTAACAATAATAATTATAATCACGAACATAAAATCATGAATATGAAATCACGAACAGATAATTATGTACTTACGTAATTATTAATACGATGAATGTCGTTACGTACAAGTAATTATAATAACATGAATAATTAATAATTACGTAACACGTAAACACGAATATGTAACACGATTTTTTCTTCGTATATTAAATCAAACACGGTAAGTCATTACGTACGTAATAGTTACGTTTAAATGTATAAATATAACCATGGTAAAATTCACGACAGTTTAAAACACGACTGCGCGTATCGTTTAATAATACGCGAATTATGAAAAAGGTATAAGGGCCGTTTAGACAAAGAAGAAAAGAAGTAGGACTTGGGCTCAAGGCCCAAGTGTGTTTGGTTCGGCTTTAAAACAAACAGACGGAGGGAGTACATATTTTTTTATGACAAGACAAAAAAATTCCTTAAAACCCTAAAATTAAAAAAACAGCCGTCACTTCTTTTCTTTGTTCCTTTTGACGTCGACCAACATCAAGAAACCAGGGGGAAATAATCATGGCTTGATCAAGAACAAGATGTAATTCGTGTTTGATTTTTAACCCTATACGCATGTAAGAATAACCATAATCTCGTTTTTATTTTCTTTCTTTGTGTAATGAATCATGAATCCAGGGTATATGATCAAAAACATGTTAATAATGAGTTAAAGAAATAAGGGGGTGTGTCGTTTGATGTTGTTGTGCTCGTATGGCCACAAACCGAGACCTTCTATGGTCTCGGTGATGATTTTACACCACCAGCCGCAACCCTAAAAGGGGTGTTGGCTTGGTTTTGTTCTGGCAGTGGGAACGACAGCCAAGCAGGGGAAACCACTGGCTGCGGCCAGTGGTGTGTTTATTATGGCAGTGGGAACCGAGAGCTTTATGCTCTCGATGGGAAGTTTAGACGCAGCAGGGGGAACTGGCTACTGCCAGTGGCTACTGCACAGCCAGCAGCAACACCGGGGGGTGTTTGGCTGCTGGTTTTAGACAGGGCGTTTGGTTAACAGTTTTAGAAAACTTAAAAGGGGTGTTTGGTTATCATTTTCAAGCTAGTTTAATTAATTAGAGTATTAAAATTAATCATGCAATATTAAATTTATTTAATCTATTTAATATTGATTTTAATCTTGTCAAGTTAGGTAATATTATTTAAAACCTTAGTTATACGAGAATTACTAAATTTATTTGGTCCGGTTCATGGGGTTCTGGGTCCAGTTCACGTCACGTTTAAATTATTAAACATGGTTCACGACTTAGTTAATTTTACAAGTTGATTATTTTGCAAGTTATTTATTTACACGCTTAATTAAATTAATTTAACATGTTACATAATTAATTTAATTACAACATGACTTAGGTTAATTATTTTATTAATAATACATGACATTAACCTAAGTATTTTATGATTTAATTTTAGACTAAGTAATTATTTAATTATTAAAACATGACGTATAATTAATTAATTTCCATGACTTAGGTTATGTTAATATTAAATATTAATACATGTTTTAAACTAAGTATTTTTTTATACGTTTAATTTAATTAAGTCATGAGTATATTTAATTAAATCCGAAAACCTATAGTTTGTTTAATTTACATGTACTAATTAATAAACTATATTATAATCACATGACTTATGATACTTAACCAGTAAAACTTCAGCTCATCTTATTAGCTTATTAATCCAGCTTTAAATATGAAAACTTTCTATTTTTAGAAACTTATTTATTTTAAGCAGCTAATCATTTTTGGGACCTTTCTATTTTTGGAAACATTCTATTTTAGGAAACCTGCTATTTTTAGAAAGTTACTTATTATTACACAACAAGTATAATAATACAAGAAATACAAGTAATATTTAATCAGAATAGACAGAATACATGATAAATGTAGTATAAAGCTAAAATCAGTAAAACATGACATGAACATATAAAACAAGCTAAGACATGATATAAAATCAATTACGTACTCAGTAATCAGAATACTTATACACGTATATTATCTATGTAGCATTAGTGAGATCAAAGTAGGACTCTCTTCCGTTCGTCTTCTTCGTTCACTGGACACAAGGTACGAATTCTCCGTCCTTTCAGTATGGACATTCTTCCTTATTAGGATTCCCCGTATGCAGCCAACTGTTTTCCCAGTATATGTTGTATATGTTTTTGAATTGCTTATGTTTAAGTTAGATACCTAAAGCCATATACATGCATGACCAGTTTCACCTAGTTATGGAGGTACCATAACCATAACAGTGGAGGCACCAGCGTTATGACTCCACCACGACAGAGTGATAGCTCGTGGCGTCCCTTCAGTTTTTGGCCATATTATTATTATTAACAGGTGGGGCGTATGGGTGCATCCTAGTTCACATGTTTTCAGCAGATTATTCAGGTGAATGTGGTGTGTGCCTTGCATCCTTCACAAGGAGCTGATCCCTCCTACCCAAAACAGTATATTAAATTAGAGGCAGCCCCTCTAATTTGCATGACGAGGTCACCCCTCCAAGTATTCATGCACGTTGATAATTCATGACCTATATTGGCTAATGGTAAACATTTTTAACAGTTTTTATAAGATAAACATAAGGCTTTTAAAACTATAAAACCAGTTTTACTAAGTTGTACCAGGTTTTCCAGGACTTATACATTTCTGCTGTCTTTATTATGTTTCAGTCATTCATACTATGTCATATATCCGTGCACTGAGCGTTTTGCTCAGCTGTTACTTTCCTTTCCATGTCCCAAAACGGCAGGTACCCAGGACTCGAGCATTTGGAGGACGTGCATAGGATGGAAGCTGCCATAGACTTCTTCTCCTTTTTCCTTCATATACTTATGCTTGTTTAGTCATTTCTCATTTCCTTTACTTTATTTATGTTTTGGGCTTATGTTTGGGAACCGATGTTTGATTCCGGTTTTCCCTATGGTCATGTATGCTTTAGTACATATTACCTTGCATGCTTTGATGACACGCTATAATTACACGTAACGGTCGACTTATCAAAGTGGGGTGTTACAATTATGATATTAGAGCCAAGGCTTCGACATGTAGGCTCTAAAACTGACCTGTGACTAGTGGGTAGTCACCAGGAGCTTCCTAAGCCAACGCTTGTTATTCCACGTATTGATGTGTTCAGCGCTTTTTTGTTTAACCATGATGTTTTCAGCACCTTGATGTTTTAACCTTGATGTTTTCATTGATATTGTTTTACTAATATGGATGGATAACCGTCATTCATATTTAGTTATGTGTCATTGTTTCATGCATGATGTTCCTTGTGAACTGTGACTATGTGGACTGAACCCCAGTAGTTCATAATTAGTCACATAAAATTTTTTTTGATAAGTTTTGACAGATGATTTTTACTTATTTATGTTTCGTGTATCATTGTTGCAGGAATTTTGATTGAGTAATGGTTGGTACAGAACTGGCCCTATTTAGTCGCATGTGCATTTATCGAAACATTTAACTTTGGGACCGACCCATAGGCGTCCCCTCGCCATGTCTTTTGTTTTAGGACCGACCCATAGGCATCCCCTCGCGCATATAAAGGTTTTATAAACTGCATCATGTGTTCATGCATAAAATTTTTCTCATGATTTAGTGGTATAAAATTTTATTGTCATGTCCCCTCATAAGTTAATATGTTTTTATGTCAAGTTGTTTTCATACTGTCATGGTTAACTTCAGTTTCATGCTGATTATGTTATATAACTTTAGTTTCATCCTTCATGTTAAGTTGTTTCATGTTTCTTCATGATAATTCCGTCTTCATGTTGATTACGTCTTACGTCTCTTTTGTTATTTATGCTTTCATGCAAGACATTGTTGGATTTAAATGAATCCTGCTTTCATGATAGTCATGGTTGATTTTCATTGATCATGCTTTCAGGCAAATCATCGTTGAATTTTATGTAACCACACTTTAACGTTTCTCTATACAACCAGAATGAGGTATATAGTGGCATTGCCAGGTTATCATGATGGTATTTCAAATCGTTTAATCAGTTATTTTCCTTTAAAATCATGTCAGATGATCGACCCTATACCGATCATTTCATGTGGATTCCATGTGTACTCCATGTACCGTATCTCATGTGCGTATTCCACTTGCTGATACTCTACAATTTGCTGATGTCGCTCATAGCTTGGAGATGTTACTAAGGGTTGATGCTGCGGATTTTAGAGACGCTACGAGATGCTGATGTTGTTCACAACCTGGAGATCTTACAAGGCGAAGATAAAGGCGTTAGATCAAAGCGATCGAACAAGAAGATGCTTCACCACCAGACGATTTCCATCAATCATTGTCTCTAATTCTTAGTTATCATGGAACTGACAGACAGGACGATAGTAACCACTACTATGACAGTAACTATCCTAGCAATCGCAACCGAAGCTTCGGCCACGGACGTGACCAGAAATACAAAGGATCAGTAGTCCAACCGATACGCCAATTCTGGCAGAATAACCAAATATCTGTAGTTCTAATCGTTTCACATCTCGAGACACATGTCAAGACATCAGTCAAGACACATGTCTCACGTATACTTTCTGAAGACACATGTTAAGACACCAGTCAAGACACATGTCATTCTTATATTTCCAAGACACGAGTTAAGACACATGACTCACGTCCAATTCTGGAACATCCCTAAGAAATTTAGGGTACCCTCCAAGGGTATATCTATTTTTTGGTGCCATGTGTTAATCAGGCCACAAGAATTTCAGTACTATCACCGGCGTATCAGTGAGATCTGTCACGTTTGCTCGATGACATTTTCATTTCTTGCACCCATATTTCATATATTTATGACCATAAAGGACGCCATTCGTATTCCCCATGTATATGAAGGTTTTCCTTCAGCCTAATGATGAGATCCAAGCTGCTAACGCATTACATCGGACAGAAGCGAGTTGAATTTAATCCTAATCATGGACTACGAACAACACACCATGTTACTATTCATAATTATGTACAGTGATGTTCAGGCTCCTGAATACATTCAGTAGGGTTTTCCATCAGGAAAATCTGTACAAATTATCTATCTTTTACAAGCACGTGCTTTGTTATCCATGACTACTAAAATTTTCTAGCTGTCAGTTAAGACACGACTACGGAAGTGCCTTTTTCGCATAACCAGCTGATTATTCCAAATCTTCCCATACAGTTCAGAAGAACCTTCAAGGAGAAGGACGGTAACATGAGATTATGTGTTGACTACCGTCGATTTAAAACAAATGACCATTCATACCCGTTATTCTTCTCCACGTATTGACAACATGTCTAATCGACTTTAGGGTGTTAATCACTTTTCCAAGATCGGATTCATGATCATGCTGCCAACAGTGACGAGCGAAAGCGCATGACATTTCCATGACTGCTATTTGTACACGACTCGATCATGCTAGATTCATGATTTTGTATTAGTCTCATAAGTGCTCCAGCAGCATTATGGACTTAATAAATTGAGTTTCCATGAACTCATAAACAAATTCATCAGTGTTTTCATCTATGACAACCTAACCTTCTCTAAAGTCTGGAGAAGAGAAGGAATACCATATTTGCACTATGTTGCAAATTCTATGACATGAGAAATTTCACCTTGAAATTTTCCAATATAAATTCTCGTTGATTTCAGTGACACGCTGAATCACATGGATTCTCATGGTTAATCTTACCATGACTCAGCTTATGCATAAAAGCGAGAACCCTACACTACATTAGGTGTTCTAAGAAAATCCTACGCTAAGAGAAGTCTAATTTCGAAGACTCAGAGTTCCACAAATTCCTATGAATCAAGTTTCTTCGAAGCAAGATATAGTTACGTTCATATCTAAGTACCTGACACACCAACAGGCTAAGATAGAACACCAACTAACTAGGATGTTTTCCATCATCAAAAATTGTGAGCAGAAATGGGACAAGATCTTCATGGATTTTGGTTACCAAATTAACGCAAACTCAGAAGAAGCATGATGCTATCTGGGTTATTGTCAACGGTTTGATCAATTCTGCAGCATCCTTACATCCGCAAGGATTTCAGAACCAACAGATTGATCAGACATGTTCCAGCCAAGGATCATCCAATCACTTGGAAATCCCTCAGCTATCGGGTCAGACAAAGGTTCACATTTTTTCTCTTTATGTACGTTCACGTTCTCGTTCCAGTTTTATGACTTGCTTTCATACTTACGTTCATGACACTAGTCACGTTCATAATCGTATCTTAGCTTACGATTTTACGTTCATTTTCGTTCAAGGAAGTTTTACAAGAAATTGAGAGACCAGACTCAAGTTTAGTAAACTCTCTATCCTCAGACAGACGTTTAACGTCTGACCTTGTAGTGTTTGGCGTAACCACAGTTGTATTCCATGTTCACGATATGTTTCACATGTCAAGTTCATTCCACATTCCTCATATCACGTTCACGATATGTTACACGTATCATAAATCACTATATGTTGGCTCATACTACCCTCACCATATCTCCAAGTATCACGTTCAAAATTTTTCACGTACTACGTTTCAATATGTCTCGCGCATCGTTGCTAATTATCAGTTACGTTAGTTTGTTTTGCACCATAACGTTTCAGTTACCCTTGCACGTTAATTCTTTTACCTCGATCAAATTCAGGGGATCCATCTTACGTTGTTAACCATGAACTCTTCGTGTTTTCAAGTCAAGTTCAGGAGGACCAAGATTTCTCATTTGCGTCAAGATCTTGTGAAGGAACCGTTCCAAGAGGGAAGCCACTTGGAAACGGACAAGATCAACCGGACTTCTTATCCGTTTTTCTATTATCGATTAGATATGTCCTTTCAGTCACGTCACGTTCCATGTCCTTTCAAGACATGTCACGTTCCACGTTCCTTTCTACCATGTCATCTTCATGTCCTTTTATCTTGCATACCTTTCCAGTTTGAGTCGGGTATGTTACGCTTCCAGCTACGTTATCTATAATTCGGGGAAGAATTATTATTTTTAGGGGGGAAGAGTTGTAAAACCCGCATGCTTTTACCATGAACAGTACACTAATGATCGTACATTCAGGGTTAAAACTTTCCTTATATAACATGAACACGTATCATGAATATTAATTACAAGAATTACGTATGTGTTATTACACGATAAGTATTAAATACGTGTTAGTACACGATAATTATTAACAATAATAATTATAATCATGAACATAAAATCATGAACATGAAATTACGAACAAATAATTATGTACTTACGTAATTATTAATACGATGAATGTCGTTACCTACAAGTAATTATAATAACATGAATAATTAATAATTACGTAACACGTAAACACGAATAATTAACACGATTATTCTTCGTATATTAAATCAAACAAGATAAGTCATTACGTACGTAATAGTTACGTTTAAACGTATGAATATAACCATGGTAAAATTCACGACAACTGCGCGTATCGTTTAATAATACGCGAATTATGAAAAAGGTATAAGGGTCGTTTAGACAAAGAAGAAAAGAAGTAGGACTTGGGCTCAAGGCCCAATTGTGTTTGGTTCGGCTTAAAAACAAACACACGGAGGGAGTACATATTTTTTATGACAAGACAACAAAATTCCTTAAAACCCTAAAATTAAAAACAGCTGTCACTTCTTTTCTTTGTTCCTTTTGACGTCGACCAACATCAAGAAACCAGGGGGAAATAGTCATGGCTTGATCAAGAACAAGATGTAATTCGTGTTTGATTTCTAAACCCTATACGCATGTAAGAAAAACCCTAATCTCGTTTTTATTTTCTTTCTTTGTGTAATGAATCACGAATCCAGGGTATATGATCAAAAACATGTTAATAATGAGTTAAAGAAATAAGGGGGGATGTCGTTTGATGTTGCTGTGCTCGTATGGCCACAAACCGAGACCTTCTATGGTCTCAGTGATGATTTTACACCACCACCCGCTACCCTAAAAGGGGTGTTGGCTTGGTTTTCTTCTGGCAGTGGGAACGGCAGCCAAGCAGGGGAAACCACTGGCTACGGCCAGTGGTGTGTTTGTTCTGGCAGTGGGAACCGAGAGCTTTATGCTCTCGGTGGGAAGTTTAGACGCAGCAGGGGGAACTGGCTACTACCAGTGGCTACTGCGCAGCCAGCAACAACATCGGGGGTGTTTGGCTGTTGGTTTTAGACAAGGCGTTTGGTTAACAGTTTTAGAAAACTTAAAAGGGGTGTTTGGTTATCATTTTCAAGCTAGTTTAATTAATTAGAGTATTAAAATTAATCATGCAATATTAAATTTATTTTATCTATTTAATATTGATTTTAATCTTGTCAAGTTAGGTTATATTATTTGAAACCTTAGTTATACGAGAATTACTAAATTTATTTGGTCCGGTTCATGGGGTTCCGGGTCCGGGTCCGGTTCATGTCACGTTTAAATTATAAAACACGGTTCACGACTTAGTTAATTTTACAAGTTGATTATTTTGCAAGTTATTTATTTACACGCTTAGTTAAATTAATTTAACATGTTACATAATTAATTTAATTACAACATGACTTAGGTTAATTATTTGTTTAATAATACATGACATTAAACTAAGTATTTTATGATTTAATTTTAGACTAAGTAATTAATTAATTATTAAAACATGACGTGTAATTAATTAATCTCCATGACTTAGGTTATGTTAATATTAAATATTAATACATGTTTTAACCTAAGTATTTTTTTATACGTTTAATTTAATTAAATCATGAGTATATTTAATTAAATCTGAAAACCTATAGTTTATTTAATTTACATGTACTAATTAATAAACTATATTATAATCACATGACATATGATACTTAACCAGTAAAACTTAAGCTCATGTTATTAGCTTATTAATCCAACTTTTTTTTAAATATAGAAACTTTCTATTTTTAGAAACTTATTTATTTAAGTAGCTAATCTATTTTTGGGAACTTTCTATTTTTAGAAACTTTCTATTTTTGGAAACTTTCTATTTTTGGAAACATTCTATTTTAGGAAACCTGCTATTTTTAAAAAGTTACTTATTATTACACAACAAGTATAATAATACAAGAAATACAAGTAATACTTAATCAGAATAGAGAGAATACATGATAAACGTAGTATAAAGCTAAAATCAGTAAAACATGACATGAACATATAAAACAAGCTAAGACATGATATAAAATCAGTTACGTACTCAGTAATCAGAATACTTATACACGTATATTATCTATGTAGAATTAGTGAGATCGAAGTAGGACTCTCTTCCATTCGTCTTCTTCGTTCACTGGACACAAGGTACGGATTCCCCGTCCTTTCAGTATGGACATTCTTCCTTATTTGGATTCCCCGTATGCAGCCAACTGTTTTCCCAGTATATGTTTTATATGTTTTTGAATTGATTATGTTTAAGTTAGATCCCTAAATCCATATACATGCATGACCAGTTTCACCTAGTTATGGAGGTACCATAACCATAACACTGGAGGCACCAGTGTTATGACTCCACCACGACGGAGTGGTAGCTCATGGCTTCCCTTCAGTTTTTGGCCATATTATTATTATTAACAGGTGGGGCGTATGGGTGCATCCTAGTTTACATGTTTTCAGCAGATTATTCAGGTGAATGTGGTGTGTGCCTTGCATCCTTCACAAGGAGTTGATCCCTCCTACCCAAAACAGTATATTAAATTAGAGGCAGCCCCTCTAATTTGCATGACGAGGTCACCCCTCCAAGTATTCATGCACGTTGATATTTCATGACCTATATTGGCTAATGGTAAACATGTTAAACAGTTTTTATAAGATAAACATAAGGCTTTTCAAACTATAAAACCAGTTTTACTAAGTTGTACCAGGTTTTCCAGGACTTATACATTTTTGCTGCTATTAAGTCTTTATTATGTTTCAGTCATTCATACTATGTCATATATCCGTGCACTGAGCGTTTTGCTCAGCCGTTACTTTCCTTTCCATGTCCCAAAACGGCAGGTACCCAGGACTCGAGCATTAGGAGGACGTGCATAGGATGGAAGCTGCCATAGACTTCTTCTCCTTTTGCCTTCATATACTTATGCTTGTTTAGTCATTTTTCATTTCCTTCACTTTATTTATGTTTTGGGCTTATGTTTGGGAACCGATGTTTGATTTCGGTTTTCCCTATGGTCATGCATGTTTTAGTACATATTACCTTGCATGATTTAATGACACGCCATAATTACGTGTAACGGTCCACTTATCAAAGTGGGGTGTTACAACATGTGGCAAACGTACAATAGAAAATAAAATTCACATTTGAGAGTTTAATACATTGCAAAGTTCCAGCTGGAGGATTCGTATAGTAGGAGTTCTTACCTGAACACATGGTATAATAGCTTTTGAAAGTGGGCCTTTCATGATCAATAGTACCAAAATATATAAAAATCAAACATTTGAATATAGTTATATAGTAGGAGTTGTCAGTTTATATATTTTGTGTATAAGTTCAATAGGTTGTGGGTATTTCTCATAGAAGTAAAGTCGATGATTTCTCAATGACGTGGCGATGTATTGAACCCAAATTGATTCAATACATTGGAGATGCCCTAAGAGGTCAAGTTGCTGCCATATTCAATCAATAATTATTGATTTTAAACTAGTAGTTTGTGAGCTGTTGTCCTTTTGTGAGCAACCGTGGGTTTAACAAAGTTGTTAAAGCAAACTTAAAATCTATTTGTTAAAAAAAGTATGCAACAGGATTCGAACACTTTACCACTGATAGGTGTGAAAACACCCATCCTTTAACCACTTAATTATAATAAAAACGAGACCTCAACGTATATTTTATGTCGTAAATGTCAGAATTATGCGTGGTTTGTGTTTTTGTTTTGTTTTAGGATCATAATGTGAAAAGGGAAGAAAACACGGGCTTTCAAGGGCTTTTATCGAAGAAAAAGAAAAAAGACGAAGTCAAAAGATCAAGAGTGCAAAAGATTAGAAGTCAATGGGCCTATTTTGAAGATTTATTGAAGAAAAGGACCAAAGACGGAAGATTTACAAGTCAAAGAACCCAAGTCTAATAAACGAAGAAATTATAAGACGAGTTCAAGATTTTATCGACAAATCTCGAGCCAAAGTCGAGACTTTAATTTAATTTAAAGACGAGACGGAAGAAAAGAGAGAAGACAAGTCACCACCTACCAACTTTCCAACTCCCCTATTAATAGAAGAAGGAAGACCCAATTTTGGGAGTTAGTTAGTTTTAATTTTTAGGAGTAGTATTTTAAGTTTCTTTCTCTAGTTTATGTTTTCTCTCTCTAGATTAATTTGTAGGATCATTAAATCTTTAAGTTTTTATTGTGAATCTTTACTTTTAATCAAGCTTTTAATTCATCTCCTTCTTCCTTTCTTGATTTCAATGGTTTAATCTTTTCTTTTGTTTATGGTTGTGTTCTTGAGTTTTTATAGATTTGATTAAGTGGGTTTGATTGATTTGGTTATTAGTGTTAGTTTTATTGATTTGGTTTGATTTGTTATTGATAGTTGTTTATTAGTGGTTAGTTTGGTTTAGTTTTTAGATTGATTATGGTAGTTTTTAGTTAAATTCGTCCCATGTTTTTACCCAGTTTTCGTCACTGTCCAGATTTTCCCGAACCAGTTCATTTTTATTCCGAACCAGTTTTTATTTCCCGAACCAATATATTTTTCCCGAATGAGCATTTTTTCCCGAACCAATTTTATTTTTACCGAACCAAGCCAAATTACCGAACGAAAGAATATTAAAAAAAAAAAATTCCCGAACAAACAAAAAGTTCCGAACCAAATAAAAAATCCCGAACCAGACATAAACTTCCCGAACGAATCAGTTTGTTCGGACATTCCGAATGAATGTTATATTCCAAACAAAGAAAGTTGTGACGTGCATGCTTGTGTGCTTTCCCTCGTTTCCTGCCAAAAATAAGCAGCTAGCATGCTAGCTTCCAGCTAGCTGTATGCTAGCTTGTTTATTTATTAGTATTGTTCCGTAATTGTTTAGTTTTATCTTAAAGTTGTTCCGTTTTTAATTTTGAAAGTTGCGTATTTTTAGTTGAATTTTTCATCTATTTTTAAAATTAATATTTTTTCGTAAAGTTCAAGTTTTATCTTTTATTTAGTACCCGCTTTAGGTTTTGCCTCGTTTAGCTTTAAAGTACCATTTTAGTTTTATTTTCTCCTTTTTCATTAAGTAAACTTTATTTTCGATTCGATAGTTAATTTCGTCTTTTAGATTTATTTTTATTAATTGTTTCGCTTTAAATCTACGTTTTATTATTTATATTGTTTTGTTTTTATTAGTTAATTGCTTTTAGCTTATTGTTATTATTTTATGCATTTACCTCTTAAGTAGAATAGATAACCAAGCCATTTTATTTTCCACCAAGAACAATTGAGTCGCACTCTTAACTGGAAATCAATTCGAACTGAATCGAGACGAACAAATTTTCATACTTGGCAAAAAAACCATGTATTAAATGGCGCCGCTGCCGGCTCTTTTCGTGAAGATTAACGGTTTTTTGTGAGAGACATGTTGGATTTTAGGATCCGTTCACCTTTGAACGTTATTTTTCTTGTCAAATTTTCAAAATTTTGCAAAAATCCTAAAAATATAAAATTTTCAAAAATCTAAAAAAAGTAGAAAAACATAAAAAACCAAAAATATTTCTTGTCTATTTTTCTTTTCTTTTTGTAGGTGTGTATGCGTACTCGTGCTCGTAAGAAGAAAGCAGCTCAAGCCGAAGTCATTACTCCACCTATTGTCACCATGGACAATCAATCAATGATCGAGCTTTTGCAATCGCACGTAGAGGGCAACACCGATGCTATTGTCATACCCGAGATTGGAGCCAACAATTTTGAGCTCAAATCCGGTTTCATTCAAATGGTTTCTGCTCAACCATTCTTGGGGCGTACAATTGATGATCCTCATGACCATATCAAAAGATTTCTTCAACTTACTAATATGGTCAAGTTTAATGGGGTTTCACAAGAGGTAATTCGCTTACAACTTTTTCCTTTCTCCTTAGAGGGACAAGCCCGGCATTGCTTTATAAGGAACCGCCACAAAGTATTCTTACGTGGTCGGATTTAGAGACCAAATTAATTAACTACTTTTTCTCACCCTCACGTACTACCGCTTTGCGGAATGAAATCATTAACTTTGAACAAAAGTACGGTGAGACATTTAGTGAATCTTGGGACCGTTTTAAGGAACTTTTAAGAAAGTGTCCACAACATGGTTTCACAAAAGTGCATCAAATTAACACTTTTTGCAATGGTTTAAGCATGAATGACCAAGATTCACTAAATAATGCCTCGGGGGGTAACATTTTGGTTAAGTCTTCTAATGCCGCATTGGATATTATTGAGAATAAATCTAAAGTGCAAACCAAAAGTGTTCGGGCTAATGTGGCTAGTGCTAGCATTAGTGACACCGAAAGGAAACTTGATAAGCTTACTACGGTTGTTGAAGCACTTGCTTTACAAGCCGTTAACAATGCCAAAAACAATAATGCTCTTAATATACCTTGTGAAACCTGTGGTGGGCCACACTCTTATGCTAATTGTGATAAAGCTTATGATCAATCTCACGGGGAAGTGTATGCTTACAACAATACCGAGAGAGTTCATTTCAAACCTAATGTCGATATTAATCACTTGTCTTACAACTCGACAAATTACTTGGCTCCACCCGGTTTTCAGCAAACACCACCAACCACCCATATCAACCAAGGGCCATCAAGAGCAAATGTTACACAAAATGCTAATGTGAGGGGCTCAAATGCAAATCAGGGTAACTATCACATGCAAAACCAAGGTTTCCATCACCAAGGTTTCAATCCTCAAGGTTTTCCACCTTATAACCAATACCAAAATCAAGGTTTTCAACAACAAGGGTTTAATTTACCTCCTCCGCCTATGGACTTGGTTTTGCAAAAGTTGAATGAACATGAGAAAATCATGCTAGAAATGCAAGAATCTACTAGACAAATTCAAGAGTCCACGGATAGGAAATTTGCTCAAATGTTACAAACCCTTCGTCCACGAGGTGCTCTTCCTTCTAACACCGAAACAAACCATAGAGCGAATGTGAGTGCTATTACTACCTGAAGTGGTGCAACTCTAGTAGGACCTTCTACCCCTCCTCCCGTTACTCCATCTACACCTCCTCCACCTCCATTTATCCTTCCTACTACCACACCTAGTACTAGTTCTCCATTTCCGTCTCCACCTAAGACGGAAGAAGTACCTAAACAAAACCCTCCACCAACCCCGCCAACCACTTCTAAACCTTCTACTTCTCAACCCTCAATATCTCAACCTGTACCTGCTACACCTTCACCAACCCCACCTTCCACCTATAAACCTAATATTCCTTATCCATCTCGCTTAGACAAGGCCAAACTGCAAACCAAGGATGACATTCAAGTGTCAAACTATTTGAAGAAAGTTTCGGAAATGACCATCACTTTTAGCCTTGTTGAAGCTCTAGCACAAATGCCTAAATTTGTTAAGATGTTTAAGGAATTGCTTAGCAAGAAGGAGAAGATGGCCGAGTTTGTTAATACTCGATTGAATGAAAATTGTTCTGCCATCCTTCTTAAAGAACGTTCGGAGAAACTTGGAGATCCCGGTCGTTTTGTGTTGCCTTGCATTTTCAACAACACCGAAGAATTTACTGCCTTAGCTGATCTCGGGGCAAGTATAAATCTGATGCCATTAAGTGTGTGGAAAAAGCTATCATTACCCGACCTCACACCGACAAAGATGACTCTTGAGCTAGCAAATCGCACTCTCGCTTACCCCGATGGTATTGCCGAAGATGTGTTTATTAAAGTTGGTACCTTCACTTTTCCGGTCGATTTTGTTGTTGTTGATTATGAAATGGACCCTCGTATTCCGTTAATACTTGGACGGCCATTTTTGAGAACCGAAAAAGCGTTAGTCGATGTTGCCGAAGGTGATCTCATCTTATGGGTCGGGAATGATGCTCAAGGTTTTAAGATGGGGAAGATTACAAGTAAGACAAATGGAAAAGAATCCGCGAAAATGATAAATGTGCTTCAAGAAGAGCTTACTCCTACTTTCGAAAGTTTTAAGCTTGATGACTTTGTTGTATATGATAATCCTCTTTTCGATTCTTCCCATGACAATCTACTTTTTCAAGACGATGTGGATGATTTTGATGATTCTCTCCCCAAATTGGATCCCCCACCAATCTATGATTCTCCATCGATCTATGATGACTCTAGTTCCGATGGTGATGATTCTGCTACTTTTGTTTCAGAGTATCCAGACATGCCAATTTATGCTGATTTTGATGATGCTGATACTCTCTCGAGTGATTCTTCACATGATGAAGATCCTCCGCCGACAACACTTGCTCCTACTTTGGATGACTACTCATTTGAGGAAGACTTTGCTACTTTTCTCAACACATACTTCCCAAATGAGAGTGATGCTCCTCCTTTGGACTTTGATGATTATGGTCTTAATCCTACTTTGGATATGAAGAAACCCGTTTCCAAGGAGAAGAAGCCGGCCGACACCGATATTAGTAGCACTTATGTCTTGACACCTCTATATCCACCTTCTGAGGATGAGATTGCGAGATTTATGATCGGATCTTCTTCAAGATCTGCTGAGCATGAGTGTTATTTTCCCCTAAAGAAAAAGGTGTTCGATCCCGGTATTGCACTTTTTAAGACATCTTAGTATCCATCTGATGAAATAAAAGGAAAGATTTTTGAAACTTATGGAGATATGCTTACACCTCTTCACCCTTACTACCATCGTGCTCTATCTTTGCTTAAGGGAACCTTGCCTATTCTTCTTTGGCTTGCCTTGTTCGCCTTAAGCTTGTGCTATTTGATGGACGAAAACCATGTATTTGATCCCGGTGGATGTGTTTCAAGTTTCTTCCTATGCTAATCAAGGTCGAGTCAAGCTCACGACTCGGTTAACAAAAACAAGCGCTTCTCGGGAAGCAACCCGTAGTATATCTCCTTTTTCCTTTGTTTTTATAATAAGTGTAGGGGGAGACCCTAGTATGTGTTGTTGTTTTCTTTCTTATTATGTGCAGGGATTCGAGCTTTCAAAAATACATTCTTGATGACTTTTGACAACCCGTGATTCCGTGTTCCCGTCTTCCCGGTTTTATCCTAAACTCTTTTGATTCTCTATTTTATATTATTCAATATTAAAACAGGAATCACTTTAGTTGTCTCTTCCTTAGCAAGATTTAAACAACGTGCACAATGTCCTAAGTGTCGGGGAGTTTACTCCCACATGCTTAAACATTGAGGACAATGTTTATATTAAGTGTAGGGGGACTTCTATCGAAGTTTAGTGGGTTTTTCCTTGTAATTGTCCTCATTTTAACCGGAAAATTGATTTTTCGACATTTTTCAAAATTTTTGATCTATTTTGGCCTAGAAGTTTTTCCTTTGTTATAGTTATTTTATTTCGTTGCTAGAATAAAGTGGTTTTAATTTTCAAACGTTGTGAATCTTTTGACTCAACCCGAGATTACTTATCTAAGTTTACTCTAGCTAGTATCCTTAACGTGTTTAAGTCAACTTTTGCTAGGCTTTTATATAGGGGACTTTAAAACGCGAAAGTCTTAACTCTTACGGGTTAAGAACAAGAACTTTTCGCAAGTTCCTATAATTGATCCTAGAGAGTCGTTTATCAAGGGATATTTAAAATACGAATTCTAAACGTGAAAAAGTCTAAGAGTTTGCAAGATCCTATAGATGACTCGAAAACCCAAAACTTTGATTTAATAGGCTAAGCATCCACGAGTCTCATTCTTTGAGATTTTAAATTATGAAGAACGAGAGATGATAGAGTCAATTATAAGTTTGGTATTCTTTCATGAATTTATGTGAGTTAATTATAAGCTTTTTCTACCATCGCTTGTTAATAAATTTAATTGCAATAAGTAAGGTCGTACGATTTGAAAAGTTACTTTGCTCGGTATTAATTAGAGTTCATAGCCAAGGCATAACTTATTGAAGCGGGATGCGAAGATTGGCGAGTCCGAAAAGGCCCTAACAAGGCATGAGGGCTATATTTTGTTGCTAAAGATCCAAAAGTGATGTGAAGAATCATTTATTAAAAATCAATATGAAGGATCAAGACACACGACGAAAAGCAAAAACTCCCCAAAATATCATGGAGAAGTCTATCCAAAAAGGCCCTAACAAGGTATGAGGATAAATAGATCCAAGTCCTAAAAAGAGGCGGATCGTTGTAAATCAAAATCCCAAATAAAGATTGGAGAAAAATGAAGAAGTCGCGGTCCAAATATGAAGAATCTCTCAAAAAGTTCAAGTGAAGAAATTCCTATTATGAAGAGAAGACCATTATTTCATGAACGTCTCTCAAGATTTGAAGTATGAAGTCGCTGCCAAATATCGGTCCAAGAAAGGTCTCAAATCGTGAAGCGAGTTATGCCAAGATTGAACTTTATGAGGTCCCGAGAAGCAGTTTTAAAAGATTTTGTCCTTTAGCTAACTATTGATCAAATCGTCCTACTTTATTTTAGCCTAAATAACTATCGAAATAAGTCAACAATGCATCTTCGAGACAACAATAAAATATAAGAGATACACCTAGGAATAAGGGAGTCTAAGTAAATAACTGGGCCACATGAATTTGTGATAGTTTGCTAACTTATAATAACAATGATCTCGTTTTTAAGCTTGGTATGGAGAACGTGAAACTTGAGGATGATAAACTTTCATGACTTTCCAAAACCCTAAAATAAGTTTTTGATCTTTTTACTTGTTTTCTTCCTTTAAATATTTTTTCTCTTTAATTAAGGCCAATGTGGATTGATTATGATGGAAAATGTAAATCTTGCTTTGTAATTAATATATTGCATGAGGGCATTGCAATGGTCAAGTGTAGGGGATTTGATAGGTGTGAAAACACCCATCCTTTGACCACTTAATTATAATAAAAATGAGACATCAACGTATCTTTTATGTCGTAAATGTCGGAATTATGCGTGGTTTGTGTTTTTGTTGTGTTTTAGGATCATAATGTGAAAAGGGAATAAAACACGGGCTTTCAAGGGCTTTTATTAAAGAAAAAGACAAAAGACGAAGTCAAAAGATCAAGAGTGCAAAAGATTGGAAGTCAATGGGCCTATTTTGAAGATTTATTGAAGAAAAGGACCAAAGACGGAAGATTTACAAGTCAAAGAACCCAAGTCTAATAAATGAAGAAATTATAAGACGAGTTCAAGATTTTATCGATAAATCCCGAGCCAAAGTCGAGACTTTAGTTTAATTTAAAGACGAGACGGAAGAAAAGAGAGAATACAAGTCACCACCTACCAACTTTCCAACTCCCCTATTAATAGAAGAAGGAAGACCCAATTTTGGGAGTTAGTTAGTTTTAATTTTTAGGAGTAGTATTTTAAGTTTCTCTCTCTAGTTTATGCTTTCTCTCTCTAGATTAATTTGTAGGATCATTAAACCTTTAAGTTTTTATGGTGAATCTTTACTTTTAATCAAGCTTTTAATTCATCTCCTTCTTCCTTTCTTGTTTTCAATGGTTTAATCTTTGCTTTTGTTTATGGTTGTGTTCTTGAGTTTTTATAGATTTGATTAAGTGGGTTTGATTGATTTGGTTATTAGTGTTAGTTTTATTGATTTGGTTTGATTTGTTATTGATAGTTGATAATTAGTGGTTAGTTTGGTTTAGTTTTTAGATTGATTATGTTAGTTTTTAGTTAAATTCGTCCCTTGTTTTTACCCAGTTTTCGTCACTGTCCAGATTTTCCCGAACCAGTTCATTTTTATTCCGAACCAGTTTTTATTTCCCGAACCAATATATTTTTCCCGAATGAGCATTTTTTCCCGAACCAGTTGATTTTCCCGAACCAATTTTATTTTTACCGAACCAAGCCAAATTACCAAAAGAAAGAATATTAAAAAAAAAAATCCCGAACAAACAAAAAGTTCCGAACCAAATAAAAAATCCCGAACCAGACATAAACTTCCCGAACGAATCAATTTGTTCGGACATTCCGAATGAATGTTATATTCCGAACAAAGAAAGTTGTGACGTGCATGCTTGTGTGCTTTCCCTCGTTTCCCGCCAAAAATAAGCAGCTAGCCTGCTAGCTTCCAACTAGCTGCCTGCTAGCTTGTTTATTTATTAGTATTGTTCCGTAATTGTTTAGTTTTATCTGAAATTTGTTCCGTTTTTAATTTTGAAAGTTACTATTTTTAGTTGAATTTTTCATTCTATTTTTAAAATTAATATTTTTTCGTAAAGTTCAAGTTTTATCTTTTATTTAGTACCCGCTTTAGGTTTTGCCTCGTTTAGCTTTAAAGTACCATTTTAGTTTTATTTTCTCCTTTTTCATTAAGTAAACTTTATTTTCGAGTCGATAGTTAATTTTTTCCGATTTATTTTTATTAATTGTTTCGCTTTAAATCTACGTTTTATTATTTATATTGTTTTGTTTTTATTAGTTAATTGCTTTTAGCTTATTGTTATTATTTTGTGCATTTACCTTTTAAGTAGAATAGATAATCAAGCCATTTTATTTTCCACCAAGAACAATTGAGTCGCACTCTTAACTGGAAATCAATTCGAATTGAATCGAGACGAACAAATTTTTATACTTGGCTAAAAACCTTGTATTAACCACCGATTAATATTCACTAAGACTCAACATTTCACACCCAATCCATCTGATCTAGATGATTTTCTTTGTTTGTATAATGCATTTAGTGACATAAATAAGATGACTAGTCTAGTATAATTGTAATTATAGTATGTTTTTTAGTTAACATTAAGAATAGATTATTTTATAAAAAGATTGTTGATCCATTTTCTTCATTTCATTTTATTTGAGTTCTACGTAGTTTTTTTTAAGTATAGAAGTTATTTCCAAAAGTAAAAAAAAAGTTAGTTTAATTTGAATAAGTTTTCTTAATAAATGGCATTTATAAAACAAAATAAAAATTAGATTTTTAGGTTTTTAATAAAATAATTCGTTTTGATTCACGTAATTCGCGTATTTTACGTTTTCACCTTCGTCATTTAATTGTTAAATGGTAGGATTTTAGAAAGATCAACTTTTAGATTTAATTTGGGTAACGATTCATGCACTTTAATTAAAACGTAGGATTTTTAATCAAATAAACTGAATTAATTCAAATCGATTGTCCAAACTTGATCGAAGATCTCAAATTCATAATTTCTTCGTGTACCACGAACCGGGATCACTCACATGTTTAATAATCCGTCTTTGACGAGTTTTTAGATTATTACTTTTTCCTAAAGGTAATTTTCTATTACTTGTCCTATAACGTATATTATTAAAATACATCGACGCGTTTCCCACACATCAAGGGGCTTTTGCTATCCATTTCCTTTTCGAAGGTTTTCTTTTGATGGTACGTGGTTGTAGCTGTGGTACTTTCAGGGACTTGTTGACTTTGAAAAATTTGTATAAGTTGCGCGTTTTGAAACGCTTATTGTTGTTATAAATAAATTTGTTCGGGTGTCATTCGGAAAAAATTAAGGAGGGTACGAGAATTACGAGAGGATGAAATAGAGCTTTGCGACGATGGCGTCGACGGGTTAGAGGAAAAAGATTGATTCAGCTTCAACGTGTTAAGAAGAGAAGTGAAGTTGAGATGAGAACTCCCGTCATTTGGGGATTGAGAGATTTTTTTGATTGTGAGATATAAAAATGTATATGTGTTTGTGTGTTTAAAATGAAAAATTGTGAGATATATATTATAAAAGGTGTTTAATTTTGATTCTTTGTTAGCAATCTCGTTAGCCAACAGGTTTTTTTCACTTTTCTTTTGTCTTTATTATGTCGATTAATCGATGAATAACCTAGTAAAATCAAATGGCGAGGGGGTCGGCGTGGCGATGAAGTTTGATGAGCTACGACGGGACTTGACAACCACCGTACCATTCCCTAACAATTTTTTGATAATCATTTTAATTTTTCTAGTTTAATGTAAACACTTGTCAAATCTTTACTATCTACTATTCTCTTAGTCCCTAATAAATGTCCACTGCTAACTTTCAGAGTAAACTTTATACAACTTTTACTTTAAATTATTTTGTTTGTGTTATGTAATAATTAATAAAAATTATGTCAAATACCTTTAAAACATAATCTATTCATATAATTTGCCTCAAGTATAACATAACACGAATAAAACATTTAATATCAAAGTTGATGAAAAAATGACTTCAAAATTCATTGGTGGAAGGGAACACCAAGTAGTGAACATTCGCAAAAATGACAATAATGGTCCTTTATGTTCACTTACAATTTTCAACCGTCTTTAAAAGTTAACAATAAAGACATTGCCGTTTACATTTGATCAAGAAAGCAGTGCGCCAGTTAAACTCAAGGTATGTTTATAAGGGTTTGCTAAGCAATGCCCACATAGTAGAGGTTACTCGACAATAAATGAACATAAATTTTTCAAATTAAAATTAAAATATATTAGATATATTTAAATAAACGCATAAATTACTATATATATATATAAACTATTTTTACTAGAATTAATGTGTGTTTAATACATTTTAATGTTAATTTGTTTTTAATTTATTTATTACCGACTAATCTCTGTCCAGTAAGCATTGATTAGCAAAACACTTGTTTATATAACAAAAAATTGACTTAAATGTTCTTTGTTTACTGTGTTGCAATAAAAGTCCTTAAAACTGTAAACTCTGATTTCCTCCGTCAAAATCTATTGAAAGGTTTTTTTTTCTTTTTTTAATTTTTTGTAAATTAACACACATGTTTTTAAAAGAAAATTATGTTTTTATTCTTATTGAAAAAAATATTTTAATTTTTTAATTTTGTAATTTTTGTGAAAAAAGAAGCTTTGCATTTTGACTTTTATTGATTTTTGCTGAAAAAATCTTGACCGAATCTATTGAAATTTTTCATTATGGAAAATATATATTTGTTGTAAAAAAACTTTTAATATATTTTGTTTTGCAATAAATCACTTTACGTTTGTACTTCTATTGAAAATAAAATTATTTTCGTTTATGGGGCAAGAAAACCTAGGCCAATTTTATCTTTTTTTGAAATTTTTGTTATTTGAAAAAGGTATTTTTTGTTTAACTGAAAAAATAATTTAGTACGTTTTTGTAATTTTATTAAACGAAAAAAGTTAAATTTCAATTGAATAAATACAATAAAACACATTTCGGTCAAAGCGTTACTGGCCATAGAAGGGAAAAAAAAGAACGTAATGTTTTTTTCACAAACAATAAAAAAATTTAAAACATAAAAAAACTTTAAATTACATTTTTTTCAAAATTGTTTTGGCAAAAACGTAAAACATAAAAAACATAGTAAAAATACTTATTTTTTTTCCAAATTTTTTGAGAGGAAATCAAAATTTACAAATTTTAGCCCTCACATTTATGCATCCTTACCACTTTAATTTTTTCTAACGACCGTTTAGACGTCGTTATTGATTTGGACCAAACCCGTAACTTTTGAATACCAGAAGACTAAGCTCGATGGAAAAAAACTTAAAAATTATAAGTGTAGCATTCAGCAAATCACATGGACGATTTATGTAATTACCTCAAGTCCTTATATATATATATATATATATATATATATATATATATATATATATATATATATATATATATATATATATATATATATATATATATATATATATATATATATATATATATATATATATATATATATATATATATATATATATATATATATATTTATATATATATATATATATATATATATATATATATATATATATATCTTTACATTATATATAAGAGGAGGGATATGCCACATCATATCCACGTCATCACTTGGGCCTTTCATCTCACGGGCTTACGTTCTGGGCTTAAAGTACATCCATTGTTAAATTTACCATATATAACAAAATACGATCCATAAGAAAAATAAAAACCTGCGCTCAAAAAATAAATCGGCTCCCACAGAATCCAAAAAATCTGTTACCGTTATTTGTATCTTTGCTGTATATTAATCGGTCCCCAAAGTACGATAAACTCATTTATTTTCATGATTGATTTGTTATTGATTATTATTATTGTTTCAGTTATTTCTTGAATTATTGTTATTCTTTATACATAAGTAATATCTTTTCTTTGTAGCAGGTTGTCATCTCCTATTGAACACACATTAAAAAAGGCACAGTTACGTTTCTCGAAACCCTAATGATATCTGTTAGTATACAACTTCGGAAGAAGCCTTTTCTCAAATGGATAATGAAGCTCAGTGCCGAAAAGGTTTGTAACGTTTTCTATAGATCACATCAATAATGATTAAAAATTCAACTGTGCAAAAACGTAAGGCTGGACCAGCGGACCCATAACTCTTAAAAACCAAACTACAAATAATATACAGATAAAAAAGGCTAGAGGTTTTATGGGGAGATAAACTTGCTATACACAACCTGATGGTAAGATCTGAGTGTAAATATCTTAATTTTATTATTGTCCTGAAAACGGTATTATTGTTTAGAGATTTTAGCCTTTAGGTGATGATTTTGTAAAAGGTTTTGATTTCTATTAATGAGTTTGTATAAAATAGTGGTTGTTTGTCATGTTTTTGTTTTGAATTTTTAATTCTTATTGATTTGTATAACGTTTAGAATATTGTTTTTTATTAATGTATTGATATAAAGTATGCATTTTTCTTACATAATTTTATAATTACAGAACTACAGGTACGTATCCTAATATCAAATCCCTAATAAAATAGCTAATCAACATTTTTAGTTTAGTTTTACTTGGTCATGCATTATTTTCATGACTGGTGGGATGACTTGAATACATGTTTTTACTTTTACTTGGTCAGACATTATTTTCAGATAAATGTCTACGATTTTAGTTTGTTATAAGCTGTTTGTTTAACCTTATTTTCGGGCTTGCGAGCTTATTTGATTTATGCTTTTAACTGCAGACAGGCGAAAAGTGCAGCCATGGTTTGCAAAATTTCAGTTTCATATTTCAATTTGTCAGGATTCTATGTACTTATTTTTGTTGAAAGTGAGACTAAGAACATGTTTCGCAATCATCGTGATAAGACAATGTTTTGATAAGTTAAGGGGTGCTTGGATTAGCATCTGTTGGCCAACATTTGCAGCTTATGGCTTATTTTTTTAAATGCATATTCATTATACAGTTGTGATGGTTGTTCGCTAATTACATTCTTAAAAACAACGGCAGGGACATGATGTGTTTTCAGTGGGTACATATACTCATGCAGTGACGATCAAATGCGCAATGTCACAACTAATGAAGAACCCAAGGGTGATGAAGAAAGTTCTAATTAAAGTTAGGCATACGCGCGCTCCACGGTAAGGAAAAAAATCACGAGTAGGATATTTGCTTGGACAAGGTGTTTGGGAAGGTTTATGTTTTATGTTTTTCTAGGTGGTTATAATTATGTATTTTGTGCTAAAATAGAGGGATATTGATTACTTTCATTGCCTTGATTTTGCAGGTCTACAAAGATGATAAAGGGACATAATGATATGGATTCCACAGATCTAAGATGAAGAAGAAGGTTTGCTCTAATTTTATTCATGCTGTTTCTTAATGTATTTGGTTAGTCATAATGGTTGGATTTTTAGTCAAATGAGTAAGCAGAATAAGATACTAATGACGCAACTCAGGAAAGTACGATAAAAAAATTGGTATGGAAAACTCCCTCTTCCTAAATGAGCTTTCCAGATGCTTTGACGGAAAGTACATGCTTATCTATTACTACTCTATGATACGTGCTGTATTTCAACTAAGAAACGGCTTAGATGCTTCCTATAATATGGTATTTGCTTATAATCCATCTAAGTGCTTGAAAATAGAAGTTTAAAATTTGAATATTGTCGTGGGTGTGTCTCCTACTGAACCAATATGAATTGATTAGAGGTCTCCCTTCATTTCTGGTTTCGCTTCGTGAGGACATTCATAAAAAAACATGCTGAGTTCATGGAGGCAGGAGTGTGCCATATGGCTTTACAGTTTGGATAGATTGTGTAATGGATTCCAATAAAAAGAAAATAAGAAAAAAACAACTCCTTATTAGATAAAAGCCAGAAAGACTGTAACTTTCTATTGTTCATAGTCGATCGTCAGGCATGACTTATAATTATCGTTTACGTTTGTTTTTTAGCTTATTAATGATGTTAAAAAATTTGCAGACACGTCATAGGATCATCTTCAGGAACCACTGTATGATCTCCATGTAGAGGAGTTTGATATTTAGGACTAACAATCCATGAGATTATGTCACTCTTTAGCAATGCATCATCTTGCCAGTGAGTCAACCTTTGACAAACAATCACTATCTTGCAATGTAAGTCATGCCATAGTTGCTTTAGGGCCTTTGTTCCTGCCTAAAATTTTATAACGGCAACATTTAAATATGACTCTTTTATGGAAAGATAATATGATACGATATAGTGATTCATGGGAATTGTAGGTTGGTGAATGTCGATCTTAAAATACGGTAGTCTTTCTGTTATTGGTTGGTATATTTGAGGATAGATGGGCACACTCATAAGCTTAAATATACAGTAGGGAGTTCAATTTGCCAAATTCCCGTAAACTAAAGATTATTGTAGTTTGATGCAACTAATATGCTATCTTTTGTGGTGTGTTTTTTTGTATAGCTATGAGTTGATGAATACGGCAATAAGAATTTCATAAGATGTTTAAATAAGCAATCAGTAACCCCTCTCATGTTAAAATGACCCTAGAATACTAAGATAAACGTGGATAGTGTTTGGTGCCGCTACTCCAGAAATGATCGGATTATTTGATACTTATTATTTCACCCCTTCAAATGCATCTCCAAAGACATCCTACACTTTTCTTTGGTCTAAGGTTGTGTAAGCTGCTAACACAGGAGTCAAAAAAATTTGTGGGCACAATTTGTTGATAATTTCCCCCTTAGTCAAGCATGCTATATATATAAGGTATCCTATTATGTGTCATTTTTTTGCTAATAGTCAGGCTTTAAGGATGCCTTTCTTGATGCAGTAATTGGTTTTCCGTATGTTTATTCGAACAGTATGCAGTATACATTACTGTTATGTATATCTTGCCGTTGAATATGTGCATTTATAGTGTAAGCGACATCATCTAAAGATTCCAGTAAATCTCCAGTAAAGTTTAACATAAATTAGAGTTTGAAAATTATACCAACGTGATCAAACAATAAAGAGAAGAATTGTAGACTTCTTTGAGTATTATGTCTCTTTATTAGACCTTTTATCAGTTAATTCAGTATTTGATATTAGGTCATTTAATATTGCAAATCTGAGTTATGTATAACGTTGTAGTTAAAAACAAAAAAACCTTCTTTGAAGTCTGTTGCAAAGGCGGATCAATGGGTTATAGTTAAATCATGACTCACTTGTGTCATGGGTCTGATTAGATCATAGGTTCGATCTGATGCAAATCTAATCCCTATACACTATTTTTGTTTCGGATGGACCATGACATTTAATATTAACTTCTTAATGTCTCTTGATTAAACAAACATCACAAGTACACACTCTACCACACAGCTAAAAAGTCAATTGATTATGTAAAAAAGTTGTTTTTTTAAATTATTTTCTTTTTCATGTGTTTCAAGAAGCTAGAGCTTTTACAGTGTCAGCGAACTGCATACAGATTGATGAAAAGAAGATATTTGTAACATAAAGTACAAAGACCAACATTCCTGCTACATATGTGATTTTAAGACAAAGGTAAGTGTAGCAACTTCTTTCAAGCTGTAGTTGTTGACATAATTTTAAGCAAGATTAGTAGAAATAAGTTGTAAGATTAAATTAATCTTGAATGTATATATGTGCAGAAGCTAACTTTAAAATTTAACAAAAATAACATGGGCCCTAAAATATCTCAACTCAAAAAGTCTTTGTTACTTTATGTGATTTACCCATTTAATGTAGGATACTATAAATCTTTGTACATATAACTTTGATGCATGAAAAAGAAACATAAAAGAACAAGTTGATGATATTGCACCGGCACTGAACAATTTTGGAATAAAAAAGGAGAGGATAAATAAGTTTATGTTGGCACATATGCAAAACTTATGTGGATAGATTGCTAGAGCTGGGTGGAAGCGTTGTACTTGATGAATATAATCTTTCATTGAATATATTAGAAGAATTTCCTAATCATTTACACGAACTTCAGAAAGAAAAGCTAATTAACTTATACATCAGTTGTAAACCTCATCAAACTGAGCCTGAAGAAAGAGAGTTGAATGCAGATATTAGGGACTGCCCTGTAGAAGATGGGGTATATCATCAACTGATAGGAATCACTTCAATTTGCTCCAAATTAACGCATATCAACGTCATATAGTTTTAACAAGGTTAATCTTGCTAATGCTTGATAGAGTATATTTTATAAGATTCAATTTTCTCACTGCAGCAAAACACACTATAAATTGACGTGTCAAAAAAAGAATGTGGTTTTTAAAGAAGTGAACTTGGTCTCCTGTGTTGCAGGGTATAATAAGAAAGTAACCCAAATCTTCAAAGGCAGAAGTCTGAAGATGCATTATTTGACCCTATGCAAGATATAATTTTCACCACTAAGGATGCTACCTTAGATATGAATAAAATGGTTACAAATATTTGAAACAGTATGCCTGGTGAACAAAGAAATGGTTAAATAGTCATAAGCTCTGTTAAAGCTGAGCTTCAATCAAGTATGGAAAGTCACCCACCAAGTGAAGCTATTGATGGGCAGCAACGAATCATAAAAAGACTAAAGGTTAGAAGCAAAAACAGGAAGATACTGATGAAGAAAGATACCAACTGCTGAATTTTAGGTTTTGTGGTTTTCATCTCTATATAACTGACCTGAATAAGTGTTGGACCCAACAGATCCTCAATTTAAAAGGTACATTCGTTTGTCCTGAGTATCTAGGCATTAAGAGTACATGCATGTATTTACTAATCCTATTTTAACAAACACAGATAAAGTTTGATCATAACATTACACACATTTATGGCAAATCTTAATGTTCTGTTGCTGGAAATCTTGTCATAGTGGCATCAACAGATATTGGTTGTATTTGTTATTGTTTGAATTAAGTGTAAATGGTGAATACTCTTAACCTATTAATGTTGGGTTAATAATGGTAAATCTTCAACTTTGACCAATTTAGCTGCTCGATAGTGAAATACTAATATTCCAAAACATCACCTACGTGTGATATACGCCATTTATTTGATACCTTCTAAAAAATGTAACAAAGTAATACTGATTGTTTTCTTTATGGGGTTGTTGCATGTCCTTTGTCATTCAATTTTTGTTTATTTCCAACCTTTACATTTTTTTAATTTAGTTTTAAAAAATGTAAAAAACTCTGACGATGTTTTTTCAAAGTTAAATATAAGAGTAAATTGCAATTTATTTAATAAAAATAAGATTCTAACAGGTAAATAAAGTTTGCGATAAAGTTATAATCTTGCTGATGTAATTTTTGTGCTGGTACGTTCTTTTATGTGCTTTTTCACACTAAACATGATAACCGGACTTAGAACCCCTACATTCCTCCTCAATAGTCTATGTTTAACATAAATATTAACGTAAAGCTCAAAATAGGCAGTGGATTTTCCCTTGAGGACATTAAGGTGTGTCTCTTTCCTCCCCATGTATCCTTCTTATCTTTTCTGATGTATAAATGAGGAAACTAAATTTTTAGAAAAACTTTTTTCATATAACTATTTACATAATCCAGTCAGGTTTGTTATACACTAAAGTTTCATTTTCAAATTTTTTCTCTTTCAATATATATCAGGAAAAAAACAGAAAAGGTGCCACGACCACCAACAGTTGATTTGTGTTGGTGAAGTCTTTATTGAAGATAGAATCTCTTAAGAGGCAACTTCTTTGCAAGTCTTATAATATCATGGTGTGAGTTTTTTTTGTTGGTGTTGCCTTTAGAGATAAGCGTTTTGTATTTCTGCACTTAGCATAAAAGCTTATTGCTAAAAAGGATGTTTGGAATAGAGTTTTAAAGGCTAAATATTGCTTTGTGAGTCATTATTTTGTTTTCGGCGCTAATTAGGAACCACTTCTAACAGAATGGGAAAGAGGGAGAACTATAACATGAAGTTTAAGAACATTACTTCTGTAGGACATGCAACTGCCGAGTTTGCAAAACGAGCTGCTATTGGCTATGAGAAGTAATTATCAGCAATTCAAGAGTTCTAACTTTTGGACAGCTTCTCAAGGTTTAACAATGGCATACTTTTTTTATTTACAAACTTATTGGTGTCATTAGAGTCGGAAAGTCAAACCTGTTATATGTTTATGCTTCATGGTAATATAAGAAGTAGCATAAACAAAAAGAAGTGTTTGCACATGCTGACTTCCCCTGATTGAAACTAACAAAATGAATCTCTATTATTCTCACAGTGCAAGATCGAGTGGTTCCATTATGGCTGTGAAGGATAAAAAGAGCAACCCAAAGGTAACTGGTGTTTCACTGATTGTAGTCGAAGTAAAAAAAAGAGGCAAAATGATAAATAATTATATAGTTTTTTTAAGGAAGTCTAGGAAGTAATTTAACATCATCAAGTTACCATAATGTTGTTTACCATAATGGGACCTGGACCAATACCAGTAGCAGGACCATTGTAGACAAATAAGTTAAGAATGGCTACACAGAATGGTTCTTATCGAAAGGCAATCTTGAGGTGGGAGATATAGTGCGATCAAGAAAGCCACTGTTAGACACTAATCGTGATCAAAATAGTTATGTTTTGTTACGAGTGCATGACATACATAATCATGTAAGAGTTCACGAGCCAAATTTGGAGCAGATCACTTTGTTGACGGACAGCAGCTGATTGGGTTCATTTGAAGAAAGAGAACAAGAAACACTCTCCTATTGTATACTTCATTTCATTAGCCAGGATGGAGATGTTTCAATTGGTACCATTGAGATTGAAACTATTCTGAAGGTTGATTGATTACTCAGACCCCTAAATGGTCTTAAAGTTATTGTCCATGTCAGTTTGTGAGACAAAAATCCAAGGTTTCCAAATATGTACACTCGCAGATTTTAAGACGAGGAAGACTTTTGAAATGTAAGAATGAAGTATATGTGTATTATTCTATTTGACATATCCATATTCGTGCAAATGTTGTTTTCTTTCACTTATGGATGTCTCTGTTGTAAGTGGGGTGTTCATGTGCTATTAAAACCCATAAAATATGTCAACCGGTCGATCCGGTTTTGGCAAAAAGAAGGGTCATATTAACACGGGTTTCACATTTTTGAAACCCTGCTGGACTCGCAGGGTTTAGGGTGACCCAAGTCAACCCGATTCTCGAGACCCGGCCGGGTTTTGATTTTTTTCGGTTTTTTTTTAAAAATATATATATAAATTTACGTATTTGCGACGGAATTTTATTTTTCCATATTATATATTGGTTAGGAAACAACTTATATTAAATAAACGGAAGTTTATATGATTTTTATTTATATTTTTTGTTAATTATTAAAAATATGAAGAAAAAAAATTAGAAAACCGGGTTAACCCGAATTGATCCGGACTCGGTGACTCGACCGCGTCGATTAAAACAAATTATTAAAAATTTGAAGAAAAGAAATTAGAAAACCGGGTTAACCCAAATTGACCCGGACTCGGTAACTCGACCGGGTCGATTTAACCAAGAGGTTTTAAAAAATTAGTTTTTATATCTTAGCAGAACAAAAATTAGAGCCTTTTTGAAGCCACGTTAGTTATTTTAAAGGTTGCGGACTTCTAACAAGAAGAATACATTTTTTCACAAATTGATTATCTTCCATAATTTAATTGATGAGCTCTTTCACGGTGGCATTACAAAAACAATTTCCTCAATAAAAAATGGGTTGCATTATTAAACGCGTAAAAGTCGCAAAATTATATGTGTGGGATGGTGGAAACGTAAAGTAACATAAATGCATGTTAGGCTGGTGGGAGTGGAGGCAAACCCACTCGCCTTCACGTCAGCGGCACCTCACCTTTTAACAAACTCACAAAAACTCGCCCACGGAGATGATGACACTCACCCAAACTCACCTACACTCACCTTTCATACCTATTTTTTTTATTATTTAAACACACTCCACTCACAATAAACACCCACAAATAAACCTAACCCAAAAAATAAAAGCACTTGGGCCCACAAAACTTAAACTCAGCCAGGTGAGTTTGGCCCTCATTTTTTTTTCTTCTAGGGACTAACTCGCGCGCGACATTTAAGGGGGGAATGAAAACTCACGAGCGGCTTCACAAACTCACGAGTGGCTTCAATGCCACTCCCACCAGCCTTAGACCATTGATTTTTAATTTTATTTTATTTCTTGATTACATCGATAGTTATTGTTTTTTAATGACGGATTATATTAGAAACAAAAACTCTAAAAATTAGAGAAAAATTACAAAGCAATGGATGCAGGATTAGACATCGATAGTTATTGGTTAGCCAATTATCCCGACGTAAAAAAATACTCTACACACGTTAAGTCTGGATATTGTCTAAACTCGGGTTGTTTTTAAAGATTTTATGTTGTATTGTGATAAAAACTGTAAATAGACAAATTAAACAGTTCACCATTCAAACATAAAAACATATACTTTGCAATGGCGGCAGGTAATTATAAGTTTTATTTTCTCTTAACCATTCATTTTGGTTTTGTTTTTAATTCGCTATATAAATATTTTACGATGTTTGTAATTCATAGTTTGTAATGGCGGATAATTTATCAAGTTATATCCACTTATTGGAATCATTTCTTTTTGTTCTTTATTAACGCTTTAAATATTTTACGATGTTCGTAATTCATTAAACTTATATTCTTTTAACTTGATTTTTTGAAAATGATATTCAGTAAACAAGCTCGCCCATCACTTCTTATTTGCATTTGGTCATAGTTCTTCTAAATGAGTAGTATTTAATAAGACGCTTCACAAATTTTGGTAGTTACTCACGTTGATTGTATTTGTATCGGAGTGTTTATCAAGTGTATTTGTAGTTGTATTGGAGACACTTTACTAAAATGATACAAATTTTAAACTGAAGTGCATTGCACCAGGTTATGTCACGAGAGAGCATACATCGTTGTTGAATTTAACAATCAAGGTCAAACTTTGTCAATAAATTAGATTATTCTTTCAATGCCAATTTTTACCAGCACACAACTTATTCTGACCATTTCGAGAATGCAAAGCTTGATAGGATTGAAGGGTTGCGGCGTCTTTCAGCATTGACATGAAGTCATGAACTAACTTTGAATGTACAAGTTTTACTATGTTTTTTAATCTCTCACATATATGACAAACATTGTTTTGATTCAATTTTTGTATGTCACGTCATTGTTTATGATTGTTTACACGGTTTCTTTTATTATTACTACGTATAACATAAAAAGTTTACATATTTTTAGCTTCTTAAATTGGATGAATATTTATTTCTTTTCGGTCTTAATGCATTAAATAGATATGTTGTTATGTTTGTAACTGATTTACCTTCAATTAACTTTTCAGCAACGACATTCACAAAACAAGCCCGTCTAATTGTTTTAAGTATTTCATAAATGAATCTAAATTATTAATACGTTAAATATGATTATAAGGCAACTATTGACATAACAGTTTATTTTAAAAACAATTAAGCTAAGTTTTAAGTTTGTATAATCTTTTATTTCTACTCATTAAAACAAAAAAATTAGCCTTGCTTCTACCCTTTTTCTAAGCTACATAGTTGGTCCAAAAGTGGGGTTTCTTATACAATTAACGTATATTGAAAATCCTAAGAGGTCTTATACCCTAAATGCATTAAAGGTATTTGCTCACAAGGAGCACCCCTTCCTGCATATCCATAGAAGACCCGAGTAGGCGGGTCGAGGTGGAAAATTGTATGACGTTGTCTCAAGATTGACAAGCATTTTGATTTGCGTCATATTCATTTTCCCGAGGAGAACTTTGTAGCTATAAAGTTTTGACGGTTCGTAATTAACAACTACTTAATTTATACATTGGATACTCACAAGTTTTGACGGTATTCGTAATTAATAGCTACTTAATAGACATAAGTAAACCAGTCTCAAACACATGTGTTGGTAGCTTTATAACTAAAAAATATTGTATAATATACAATTTTTTAACACCAATATTTAGATTAACAAAATATAAAGGACATTCACAGGTCATACCCGTCCATCGGACGGGTTTTGCAACTAGTATATATATATATATATATATATATATATATATATATATATATATATATATATATATATGTATATATATATATATATATATATATATATATATATATATATATATATATATATATATTATATATATATATATATATATATATATATATATATATATATATATATATATATATATGTATATATATATATATATATATATATATATATATATATATATATATATATATAATATATATATATATATATATAATATATATATATATATATATATATATGTATATATATATATATATATATATATATATATATATATATATATATATATATATATATATATATATATATATATATATATATATATATATATATATATATATATATATATATATATATATATATATATATATATATATATATATATCTTTACATTATATATAACAGGAGGGATATGCCACATAAGCATCCCATTAATCCACGTCATCATTTTCTTTCCATGTCTTGACAGAAAAATTCGGAACAAAAACGTCTTTGGGAAGATTCGAACTTGGGTGTTTTAAAGATAGAGACAACTTATATACCACTGTGCCACAGTTGAACTTTTGATATTTATTTGCAAAACAAATAAAATAAACCTTAATATCCAGAGGTACCCTAATACTCCAATTTTATCTGAAGTTATTATACGTTATTGATTTAACCACATATTCATTATCTTTTATTCCAATTAAATCAATCGTAAGAAACAATTCATAGTGCGTGCAAACTAATCAGTCGTAAGAAACAATTTATCTTAGATCTGTATTTTTTTTACCTAAACAATTCATAGGAACACGGTATTCCTACGATCTATGCTAATCGAGGGATTTTCATGCATATTTTTAACCAATACCCGATCTTTACCCAAAAGAACACGTACAAGAAAGAAAAAAAGATACGCTCTTTATGACGTCGTATTCACATAAACAAAACCCTAACCCTTTTCTCGCTTTTCATTCATTGGTATCTCACATCATCATTAAAGATTTTACTTATGTTTCAATGGTAGAATTGTATTATGGTAATCAATGATTTATATTTGTTTGTGCAGGAGCATAGGTGTAGTAGTCTTAAAAGTACCAAGCCAAAAATGACTAGATTCAGAAAATAAGGCTAAGAAGTTTCGATAGTGAAGATACAACAACTAAATCACAGGTTTTGGTTTGCACACTATTCATTTTTCAACTATCTCTGTAATTGAACATTTACCTAATATTTTTAGTCACAGTAACATGGAGGTGGTAGGGATCGATATAAGGTTTTTACAGTTTACATCTTATGATTACTTCTGAAGTAAACTGTAGTGCAATAAAATTATGTATAATCATTCTATTTAATGATTTTCAGTAAAATTGGAGTGGTATCAACAACAAGGCTTGTTTGGATATCGCTGCAACTTGCAGTAGGATACGTTTGGATCTGGGTCAGATTTGGATTTTGAAGGTTGCTAATATTTCCGTTTCTAATGACGTTAACAATCACTAGGGGCTTTTACCATCTCTGTTTCTTATGACAGTAATAGTAAAAATAAATTTTATGATCTGAATATTTGAAGATATGTTGACTACATTTAAATGTTGTTGCTTAAGTTATATAACAGCTGTAAGGGTTAATTTTAGCTTAGGACATTAATCTGTCTGATTTTTAGGTTTGTGTATGAAGACGTCAAACAAGAAAACATTGATGATAATAAGCTATATCTTATTGTAGGTTCATGATTATCCGAGAGTATGAACGAACCGAGGACGTAGCTCAATGTTGTTAATTTACCTATAAAAGTCTTTTTCTGCCTTTCAAGTATCTCAAAATTATTGTTTAATGAGCATATGTATGTCTAGGTGACTGACCATACCAAATTGAATACTCTTGCATTAGCTTCAACGATGCAGAAACCAATTTCCGATGGGTTTGATTGCACCATCCAGACACTTTACTTGCCAAGCTCCTTATTGGCCAGGTTTGCTTTAAGGTTATCGCATATGTCTTTCACAAAAGTTTTATAGAAATACTTTAAAGCATGAGTTTTAATATAATCATTCTCTTTAGGTGAACCGGAAATTGGTCAAACAAACAGTAATGAATTTGGACTTTGCGTCGAGGTTCTGCACATCGAATAGGAAAAGTACTCACTTTTAATTAGCTTTGATAAAATGATTTTTTAGCTAATAGTGTTTGGATCTGCTTCTTTCTCCTAAAATTAGTTTGGAAAATATATATGATTATTACGGATCATGATATATTGATCATTTGACTCTAAACTTTTCACATCATAAGAATATGTTTTAATGTTTATTTCTAGCTTAAATTGCAATTTCTATTTGACAAAAAAGATCACGCTCTCTCTATAATGCAGGTAAGATCATTTATATGCATCAAATTTTCTCTTCTGATATATTTTCGATAAAATTTTTATTACACCATCCCAGGCATTGGTCTAAGATTTTATTGTGAATTTCAGGTGTTAGTGGGCATGTCTGATCGGGGTAACCAGTTAGAAACGCGAGCGGATATGATGGTATGTGTATATGATGGTATGTGTATCTTTTCATGTCGAAATAAACTTAATAGTCACAATAGTACATTATTTATGCACCCATTGACATGATTTCCCTGGAGTTCTATTGAGTTATTTCTATTTTTCTTTGGACAGGCTTTGAACCGGTGAGGTTAATGTCCACTCATTCTTATAGGATCATGGAGTTTTGGCACAGTAAATCATAATCATGACTTCGATGAACCGGGTCATAAAATCTTTTGGCTCTTTGTTTTTTATGTTGGATTTTAGCACTGATGGTAAGGGCTACAAATTATCCACTACAGTGTTGGACAAAAGGTTGAGGATCACAATGACTACTTCACGAATAAATCTAGGATTAAGAATGGGGGTCAACGTTTGGCCACAGTTCTTATGTACCTGTAAGTAATGCTTTTTCCATGTGTAATTTTGTCAATGTGTTTTTCTTCGTCTCATATTAAGTGAAAGTGATTCTGAACGTTCATGAAGTTTGACATGAATACGAGAAACAAATCCAAGTGTAAGTTAATTTGTATCAGCTAATGCTTTATATATACGTTTAAATAGAAGATGATATCACAAAGCTTAAGCGGTAAAGTCATGGACTGAAAGTGCTATAAAAAGGAAACATGGCTTGGTTAAAATGATTTAGATCCTAAATAGTCCAGTATCGATTAAGAAAATTTTCTTTAGTTTGAAGTTAAGGAAACGGAGTTATGTGAAACTTCATACCCTATGCTTTATATTTGTGGTGTTTATCATTTATCTTTTATGTTTGGCAAAATAATAAGCTATAAATTAGAGTTTCTTTTGTTCTTTGAATGATATGTTTTTTGTTTTTTTATCCTTAGTGATTTGGTCACATCATACTCGATTCACCTTGAAACTATGCAAGTGTGAATATACAACGGTGTTATGGTGCTACTTCGCTTGAAATTATGTAAAGTTGTGGCGCCTTCAAAACCATTATGTATTACATAATAATTAAAAGCGTGTTTAGTGCTATGATATTCTCCATTTAGTTTATGGATCCCGAGCACGATAATCAATATAATAAGGGAGGATCTATCTGCATCTGTATCTCAGTCGTCTTTAATAAGTATGCAATATACTGACATATTAATCCATTGTTATTTGTTTACTGGAGGATATATATATTTTTGTTTTGTATTTCTTCATCTGATTCATCTATTAGCAATGACGCGAAAAGATTTTGATGTTATTTTAGTGTTGCAGATGGTCTTGATGTATTTGAAAGTCAGGTTCAAGAGCTATTTAGCAAAAGCTATGTACCAAAGGTAGAGGTCATACTAGGTCTCCTTGTTCGGTGTGCAGGGAAAATGTATCATTTGGAGGTCGTCACAGATGTCAATATGTTGATTTTGCATGGACATTGTCATGCCTCAGGAAAGACTACAAAAAAAGAATGTCACATCTCATAAAGGCTTGGTAATTTTTTTTAAGCTATTTGGAATAGATAAGTTTTCTTTTAAAACCCGTTGTAATGGTAATGTTGTTCAATGGTAATGTTGCAACCTCCTGAGCTTGGTTTCGAATATATTTGCTTATATCTCTTATTCTCCGAGGTTGTTATTTACATGAGTAGAAGCGCATATTGAGGTGTGTATGGTTCAATTATTTCTGTAGTAAATAAAGGGCATTTAGTAGCACCCATTCCAGAAAAAGAAAAGGATTTCTCTATTACTTTGAGAGGAGAATCGTTGGTTTGACCGACGATTTGAAAGAAGTGAAGTTTAGTGTGCACGTTTAAGTTGGTTTTTTGATGTTTATAACATGATGTATAGTTAATAGCAGTTCTACCGTTAGTTAACAAGTAAAATGAATCACCCTTGCTTTGTGCTAATGCAAAATCAGATCATCCTTTGCCAGATAAATACCAATTTATAGAAACTTTAGATAATATCGTAAAAAATATATAAATGTGACGATGAGTAACCAGTAAAAAAAATAATTTTGACCGTGTCGACCGATTTGACTATCTAGAAATGGTGTATAACCCAAATCGAAGTAAGCCTTTTGACATCCTGGTGCTATTTGTCTATTGTGCAGGCCACTCTCTTTTCTGCTAAAGGAGAAACAACGAGCACTTTCTCTCCATTCTATGGGGTGACTGAGGAGCTGAAAGCTTTTCTAAGGGACGTATCAAAGTCCGCTCTTTAGGTATATCTGTTTTAAACTTTTGTGCAGCGAGCCAGCAAGGTACTAAGATTGCAGTTGAAACTCGCTGCTCATCTGTTGAAAGTGCGCAAGTTGTGGCAGTTCAGGATGTAATGCTAGAATCTGGAATTAAACAAGGAGCCTTCGTAAATGTAAAGAATTTTATATAGCCGAATATGAGGAAGTATTGTAACACCCCCAAATTTATACAACTCGATACAGCGGAAGACTCGTTGGTGTTACGGGATAGCACATTACTCACATCATAGACAACGCATAACAATCGCGTCGTTTAATAATAAATCATTTCCATTCATAAACATCAAAGTTACATAGGTCCCAAGTCATTATATTTTATACAAAGTTTTACAAAGTATTTGAATGGAAAATATTGTTTAAGTGCGGGCCATGAATTCTTGTCGTCTTCCCGAGAATTACCTTCAAGTACCTGAGATAAAACATGTTAAAAGAAAAGGTCAGCGATAACGCCGAGTGAATTCATAGAGTTTAATAGATTCCATCAATATAACTTTGGTATAAAATTAGTACCAAAAATCAATTCGTGCAAATCATTGTAATAGGCCGTAAAATAGCCAAAATCATTTTATATAAATCCTTATCGAAAATCATAATATAGGCATTTGCCTTAAAAATCATTATACGAGCCAATGTCGTAAAAACAATCATACAATACGTCTTATGACATTGTATAAAATCAAATAAAAATCATTATATGAATATGGTTATGAAAACCAAAATACAATCATAATATCATTAGTATGACCCTGTATTGCTAGTCAGGCAATACATCGTAATTCGGAGCGTCTATTAGTATTTCGTTAATTTTGGATTATTACAAGCCGCATGACATTGTTACCTTACTAAACCAACAACGGGTAGCTAACCCGATACCAGTTTTGCCCATCTAAAGTAGCGTGTCGTCACAAAGGTCACGCTATTGAAATCTTCTCATACATTAATTCGCTTACCAATCAATGTGGCACGACGGGGATCAACCGTCAAGGCGCGAACTGGGGTGATCGTCCCCAAATAGTACTATTAAATGCATAAGCGTCTACCAACTCCCGGTAGTTCACAATTCATGCTAATGGGACTTTTAGTGACATAACCTAACTTTAATAATCCATTTATTTCATCTATCGGGTCCATTAATCATTTATCGGGTCATACAATCGGGTCATTTAATCATTCGGGTCCAAAATCAATAAACAAACAATCGGGACAAATGGTGTCCAAACTTTTATAAAAACTAACATGTTATCTCCCTCGCGGGTTTATAAAGCATTTATAAAACATTTAAAAGAGTGCGAGGCTATGAACTCACGTTGATGTGGGAAGGCGGGTTGTCGGCAATTCGGACGTACGGTACGTGCTTCAATCACGGAAACCTATATAAATAATAATCGGTCTTAGACGTTTGTCCAGTGACTTTATAAAAATATCAATTATGTATACATATGATGATTATATATATATGATGATCGAGTGGGTTTACATATTCTCGTTTACTCCTTTTAGTGTTATATGTCGATAACTTTTATATTAGTTTACTAGTTTTACCCGTTTACGTGTCTTAAGTCCAATAAACTTATTATAAGTTCTTTAACTCTTCTATAGCTACTGTTGAATCATCCTTTAAGTATTTTCTAAAAATCGTCCAAAACAGTAACTTCAGATTTATACCCTAAACTTGTTTTGATCATATCTCACTCATTATTTTGATTCCATTGCATGGCCAACTCTCACATGTGTACAATACATTTAGCTCACTGTAAATGGATCCTACTTCATTATTTCATCAGTTTATAACATGTTTCTTTACTGTTTTATACAGCCATGCAAATTAATCAAGATTTTAACCTTGTTTCATATGGTTTTTCACCTTTTTATCCATGATTATCAACAACAAATCCCCACATAACATTTTTATCATCATATAATCATCATAAATATATACAATAGGAAATAAAATACAAGTTTACATAATCAAAATAAAAAGAAGATGAGGAGGACAATCTTTATACCACCAACTTGATGTAGGTTATGAGTTTGGCATGGTTTTTGATAGAGAAACTTGTGGATATCCATGACCATCTTCAAGACCACCATGCTCCATGGACTTCTTGTGGAAAATCAGCCTCATGACACCATGAAAACTCTTCCATGGATGTTATAAGTACCACCAATCAATAGGGTTTTGAAAGGGCTTCAACATATGCAAGTATAACATATGGTTTCATGGTTGAATCAAGATCAAAGGGTGTTTTTGGATGAAGAATGGGACGGCAAGGAGAGTGGGATGAGAGAACTTTAGAGTGGTTTGCATGTTGCAAATGAGGTGTGTGGTTTTAGTTACATGGTTTTGTTGGAAGAAGGCTTAGCTTTTAAGCTAAATGAGACATGTGTAAGGCTTTAGCTTACACTTGACACATAAGTGTCTTGTGTAGCTAACTAAGGCCGGTTTTGATGAGTGGGGTGGGACAAGTGTCCCACTTGTCTCATCCCATTTAGTTACGGGTATTCCTCGATTCTAGTTTCCTCGATTTGCGTGCCCTCGGGTCGTTTTACGAAAAACGTTTTTATAAATTATGAATCACCGTCACAAAACGAATCCAATAAAAATTGTCTCATCAAAAACGGAGTTCAAAAACGTAAATACGTAATCCTAAGGTTTCCGGTTTAGTCGTAAAGGACGTTAAAATAAAATCGTAAGTCCTAATCTCTTCTCGTAAATTTGTGAGTTTATGAACCAACACAAATTTAAAACTCCAAAATAATATTTTCAGATAAATTTATTTTCTGAAATGTCGGACTGTCACCAAAGACGGTGTATGTAAACGTAAGCTCGTAACGTTGAATCCTCCGGTTTAGATGTAGTCGACGCTACTTCAAGACGTAAATCCAAATTTCTTCCCAAAAATATGTGAGTTCATATTGTAAATTGTTTTTAAATAATATTCAAGAATAAAATATCAACCATAAATTGACGGATTGTCACAGCATTTACCCCTAAACAGGATCTTTGTCCTCAAAGATCATCTTACCTTACTACTCGCTTCTTATAGAGTTAAAGCCATGTGGGTATTTCCTCCACATTCGGTCTTTTCTCACAAGTGCAATCCATTATAATACGCGAGTTTCATCAAACATAACTACGGGAATAAGATCAGGCTTAATGTTTACTTACTTTCTCTATCCATGATGTTCACGGGTTTTTGATGAATGCAACCTTTCGCCGATATAAGCTCTACTAAGAATAATCAGATTTTCACTTGATAGATATTCCATCAAGTTTGATTTACGAAACATAATTCACGCAGTCTTTGAAGTCCTAGGGTAGATCCAGCTTATATGCCTTTCAATCCCAACTTTTACATCATCTCAATGGTCCCATATAACGGGGACTCATATCCCATGATTTGTCAGATCATGAACTTCATTTTTTTTTTCCAAGTTTAAAATTTTGTGGCATAACTTCGCTACCCATTTGGCACTTCAAGATCTACATTTCACATTCACATAACCTCTTGCCCACTATCGGCAGTTAATAATCCAATCCTAATTTCAACAATCATTTTAGATTTCGCGGGTCGGGTAGTTTGCAAGGTTAGGTTCGCCATCATAGGAACGTTAAACCTAAAAGACATGTCCAACTCACAATGGGTGTATGTCGGATGTCTTTATCTCAACTCCTGCTTACAAATGCTCTAAGATTTAGATCTTAACAAGATTCGATCTTAATCCTAACACGATGATTATCAATGATAATCTCTCCAAAGGAAAACGATTATATGGTCTATTACCAAAGGTCAATCATTCAAACATAAAACAACACTTATATTACTCTGTATCGTTACTTTACCTCGTCCCTTCGATTTGGGATGGTACATAGTACTCTCATCAAGGTTCGTTCTCAATGACTTCTGAGCAAATCTCTAGAAATTTAATGCGAAGCGAGGATCTTGATATAGATATTCGATACAGGCACACTATGTTTACATAACTCTTTTGCATTTATCATTGACGGGAATGATATTAGCAGATTTGGTCAGTCAGTCGACGATGACCCAAATCGAATTAAATTCAGATGATGACCTTTGCAATAGCTAGACGTTTACTAATGTATGAGGCGATGTCTGCCTTCATAATTGCCATTAGTACAACTTCTTCAGACCAAGATACTCTTAGTCATAAAATGACATAAATAGAATACTTATACTTACAAATTCCAACATACTATATCTCACAATCTCCATATTTAAACAATCACAAATGGACTTTAAAACATTTAACGCTATCGGCTTCTAAATTTTTATTTTTTTTAATGGTTCACACTAGCCGTGAAACCTTTCATTATTTATATCATCCTTTTTACAAACATCGTTTATTTTTATATCGTTCGGCAATTTATTTTGCACCTTCATTATCAAGGCACATGTCCTAACTGGTTCTTTATCTTTTCTACCTAATGCGTCGGTGTCTATACTCACTTCTCATGATGATATAATTATCATGTCCACATATCACTCAGATATTCTTTCTATATTATGCGTTAGTAATTACGTTCACTTTCCTGATGAAACAAATATCACAACCGTATTTATTCAAAATTCTTTCTTCATATCTTCTATGTCTTAGTTCTATCTCAACTATTATTTTTATCCGTTTTACTCAATTCGACGTTTAAAGCGTCGGTAATTATTACAACTAACTAAATATTAAATATTCAATTCTTATGAAACGTAAACGTAAAGATTTTAAATTTCTTAGTTCGACCAATTATATAAAATGTTCAAAATAATTTGAGTTTAATTAACAAGATTTTTGTTGATTTATCGAAAATAATTAAAATAATTAATAAGATCCGAATATGTTCGAGAAATCTTTGTTTATATTTTGGTCAAAATTTTCTTAGTTGAAAAGCAAAATTTGTTGTTTCAAATTTAAAGTTATGGTTTAAATGATTTTCCTCAATCCTTTTTAAGTTATCTGGAGGTATACACAAACATTTACCCCTAAACAGAAGTTTAGTTAAATGGTTTGTGTATAAGGGAATAATCCCTTAAAAATCCTTTGTTAAAACATTTGTCAAAACATATTTCCATTTTTTTTTTTTTTTTGGTAAAATCCAAAGTCTTAAAAGGGCTCTTAATTTTTGAAGAGTCTATATGCATACATCTTACCATCATTAATCCAACGGTCACTTTATGTAAAGGATTAAGTCTTTAATCACGTGTTAATTATTTAAGATACAGTTTTTCATTGTTTAGCCAATTCAGGGCAATTTATAAATAATTATTATCTCATTCTTATTCTTATAAACAAACATATAGTTCTTAATGATCACGAGCATGAATTTATCAAATTACATCCTACACACGTGATTCATCATAATTATGAATACTACATGTGCATTGTCAATCCAAACGACATCACGTGAAACTCATAACGTTCATGACAAGTTCGGGATGTGATGATTGGAATAGATAATCTCTTTCGCAGATGCGAAGTTGATGATAACCATGCTATGGATCAAATCTGCTAGAACCTTGTAAATGATCAAACAATTCTTCCATTTCGAGTTATGGATATCGTTTTCGATTGTCAATTTACTCAGTCACAGTAATCTATACATGTAAGGAAAGATAACACCATAGCTCTTCAGGATGACAGGCTTGGTATAATAAAATCTTTCTCCGACAACTTTCTCAGTTGTATGGTAATTCCTTAAATTTAGATGGTGCTGATGCACAGTGCACAAGCCACAAGTGCGGCACCGAGAATATAATCAATACCAAATTCAATTTGCCTTAATGGCGAAAGTCTAGGTAATTCACCAACAAATACCTCCTAAAGTTTCAAATAAGATAAACATCTTTTAATTATTTCATATTAACTTCTTTCTAGATTATAACATCTATGACTAATTCACAACCATTCATGATAATATTTCAAGTATTAATACAGGATATGGTCATCCATCAAGAATTATTTAGATCACTTTTGATAATCAACATCTTATCTTTTAGGGAAATTCTACTCGAGTTCCCATCAATTAAGACAATGTCGTCATGTCATAATCAATCAATCCATTCTACTGGCATTATCAACTTTCCAGTTTTATTGCCGTCGATAAGATGCGAACTTCTCAAAAGTATAATTCATAATCCTTCACAAATTCAAGGATATCTGGATACACAATTACTATCTAAAGAGTAAGGTCAACGCATAATCTACGCGATAGAGTTTCAAATCAGATACAGACGAAAACATTTAACGAACATGAATATATCCCATGTTTTCATAATTTGAGTACGCATTCGAAAACTCCTCGGATCGTTACCCAGGTCATTCAAATGAAATCAAATCATAAGGAATGATAAGAACGTCAATACATCCAGTCGGGTATCAACACTCGGTAATCATATACTTTTCCTAAGAATCTCACTATGAGAGAATTGGACAAGAAAGAATTGTCAATTGTCAAATAAGACAATTTCCATAGATGAGTAAATTCGACTCAGAAGAATAGATGCAACAGGCACATATGTAGGTGTCCCTAACACTATGTCCTTATTTTTCACTTCTTGCAGATCTCATAAATTTTAATCTTTCACAATCTTTAAAGAAAATGTAGAGTTTATTCATTAGTTTTATGGTGACTACTAATCAGTCTTGCATAGTCCATTCCAAATTGTATGTAGGCGCGCAACTATATACAATTTCAAGATTAACGATGCAATACTCAGTTCGTCAAAATTTTATCATCATGTTTATAATAAAAACATTTTCATGCTTAATTCTTAGATAAGAATCAAAAATAAGTTTACAAAGATTTTATTTGTTATGAAAACATTTAAGTTTCCAAAGCGTTTCATAAACAACTTCATTTTGATATCAATCACTTATAAATCTCACTTTGAATAATCCTTATTGTGATGAAAATTCAAATTTTCTCAAGGGATACTGTTTTAACTTTATAAAAATAATGTGTGATCTGCAAAAGAGTGATGGAAAGATGTTCACCAAGAACTAACTTCAATATATATCAGGAAATGAGCTTAGCCAAATAATCATGAGGTTCATGATCTCGATGGCACTCAGAAATATAAAGAGAATAATCCACAACGTAACTCAAATCAAGATGAGTACTTGTTCAATGGTTGCATCACTAATGCGAACATTAGGATGAAGCAATAAAAGATAGATAACATCGATACATGTAGAATTTAGTAATCAAAGGTAGTCTTTTCATTAATCACAAACAAGTCAAATTGTACCGTAACACATTACATGTCACTATGTCATACAATTCTCAGAACTTATCCTACCAACTGATATCTCAGTTAAGTTAGGGATTATTTTTAAAAGATACCACAATGAATACTAATCTACAATAGTCATTAGGTGTTCCACATGTCCCAGAAGATCCATCGGTCTCAATTCAGAAGAAGATTTCTTCAATTTATTTCTTGGACACTGGGCATCCTCGTTAGTGGACAATGGCAAAGGAACAACCCTTAACACGAATCAACAATCAATTAAAACCTTATAATTCAATCACAAAACTTAACGACTTCTATTAAAATCTCATATTCCATATAGGTTAAATTTTACTTTATCCAAGTTTCAACCAATTTATACTCAATTCAATATCCTACCTCATATTCCAATACTTTCAATCTTATTCTTCGGCCTTGTAAAGGCAATACGATATCAATATGAATACATACTTAATTTCCAATCCTATATCTCTTACAGCAACAATTATCAAATGAGTCATTAATATGAAATGACTTGATCATTTAACTTAGACTTCTCGGAAAGGTATTAGTGGCATGAGGCTTTTGGGTAATGGTTCCAATAACAGCCTCAAGTGCAACATTCACCCTTTCGATTTTAATTTAAGAATTGGGTGACAACGAATCAGATGACATCTTTCCAGGTGATAACGTTTTGTTAAACTTCACTCTATAAGGAAAGATCGTCATGACATCGATATCAGATTTAATCTCTCCAATTCTTCTTTTCAATATCACAATCAACTAATATCTACATTTCTACGAATATCAACCATTTGTTGGGATCATAAATATCCACAACTTGGTTTAGATCTAGGATAGCTAGAATTCCTACGAGAATAGCTTCGATTAATTTACTAGGGGGATTTAGGGTACATTGTGACAATCTACGTCGTATAAATACCTCGTATAAAAATCAAAATAATCATCAAATAATCATGTAATAAAATTACATCATATGTATATATATAATCCAAGTTATATATATATATTAAAATAACACTTCTCAGTCTTGGCCTTGTCGGTAACTCGGGAATTCTTCGGCACCGTTATAGTCAAAAGATTTTTAGACATTTTGTGAAAAATGTTTATAGTTAAAAGATTTTGAAATGTTTTATTCAAAACCTTGGTTTTAAAAAATCTTTCGTTCTCTATAACGAGAGCTCTGGTACCAAACTGTAACACCCCCAAATTTATACAACTCGATACAGCGGAAGACTCGTTGGTGTTACGGGATAGCACATTACTCACATCATAGACAACGCATAACAATCGCGTCGTTTAATAATAAATCATTTCCATTCATAAACATCAAAGTTACATAGGTCCCAAGTCATTATATTTTATACAAAGTTTTACAAAGTATTTGAATGGAAAATATTGTTTAAGTGCGGGCCATGAATTCTTGTCGTCTTCCCGAGAATTACCTTCAAGTACCTGAGATAAAACATGTTAAAAGAAAAGGTCAGCGATAACGCCGAGTGAATTCATAGAGTTTAATAGATTCCATCAATATAACTTCGGTATAAAATTAGTACCAAAAATCAATTCGTGCAAATCATTGTAATAGGCCGTAAAATAGCCAAAATCATTTTATATAAATCCTTATCGAAAATCATAATATAGGCATTTGCCTTAAAAATCATTATACGAGCCAATGTCGTAAAAACAATCATACAATACGTCTTATGACATTGTATAAAATCAAATAAAAATCGTTATATGAATATGGTTATGAAAACCAAAATACAATCATAATATCATTAGTATGACCCTGTATTGCTAGTCAGGCAATACATCGTAATTCGGAGCGTCTATTAGTATTTCGTTAATTTTGGATTATTACAAGCCGCATGACATTGTTACCTTACTAAACCAACAACGGGTAGCTAACCCGATACCAATTTTGCCCATCTAAAGTAGCGTGTCGTCACAAAGGTCACGCTATTGAAATCTTCTCATACATTAATTCGCTTACCAATCAATGTGGCACGACGGGGATCAACCGTCAAGGCGCGAACTGGGGTGATCGTCCCCAAATAGTACTATTAAATGCATAAGCGTCTACCAACTCCCGGTAGTTCACAATTCATGCTAATGGGACTTTTAGTGACATAACCTAACTTTAATAATCCATTTATTTCATCTATCGGGTCCATTAATCATTTATCGGGTCATACAATCGGGTCATTCAATCATTCGGGTCCAAAATCAATAAACAAACAATCGGGACAAATGGTGTCCAAACTTTTATAAAAACTAACATGTTATCTCCCTCGCGGGTTTATAAAGCATTTATAAAACATTTAAAAGAGTGCGAGGCTATGAACTCACGTTGATGTGGGAAGGCGGGTTGTCGGCAATTCGGACGTACGGTACGTGCTTCAATCACGGAAACCTATATAAATAATAATCGGTCTTAGACGTTTGTCCAATGACTTTATAAAAATATCAATTATGTATACATATGATGATTATATATATATGATGATCGAGTGGGTTTACATATTCTCGTTTACTCCTTTTAGTGTTATATGTCGATAAATTTTATATTAGTTTACTAGTTTTACCCGTTTACGTGTCTTAAGTCCAATAAACTTATTATAAGTTCTTTAACTCTTCTATAGCTACTGTTGAATCATCCTTTAAGTATTTTCTAAAAATCGTCCAAAACAGTAACTTCAGATTTATACCCTAAACTTGTTTTGATCATATCTCACTCATTATTTTGATTCCATTGCATGGCCAACTCTCACATGTGTACAATACATTTAGCTCACTGTAAATGGATCCTACTTCATTATTTCATCAGTTTATAACATGTTTCTTTACTGTTTTATACAGCCATGCAAATTAATCAAGATTTTAACCTTGTTTCATATGGTTTTTCACCTTTTTATCCATGATTATCAACAACAAATCCCCACATAACATTTTTATCATCATATAATCATCATAAATATATACAATAGGAAATAAAATACAAGTTTACATAATCAAAATAAAAAGAAGATGAGGAGGACAATCTTTATACCACCAACTTGATGTAGGTTATGAGTTTGGCATGGTTTTTGATAGAGAAACTTGTGGATATCCATGACCATCTTCAAGACCACCATGCTCCATGGACTTCTTGTGGAAAATCAGCCTCATGACACCATGAAAACTCTTCCATGGATGTTATAAGTACCACCAATCAATAGGGTTTTGAAAGGGCTTCAACATATGCAAGTATAACATATGGTTTCATGGTTAAATCAAGATCAAAGGGTGTTTTTGGATGAAGAATGGGACGGCAAGGAGAGTGGGATGAGAGAACTTTAGAGTGGTTTGCATGTTGCAAATGAGGTGTGTGGTTTTAGTTACATGGTTTTGTTGGAAGAAGGCTTAGCTTTTAAGCTAAATGAGACATGTGTAAGGCTTTAGCTTACACTTGACACATAAGTGTCTTGTGTAGCTAACTAAGGCCGGTTTTGATGAGTGGGGTGGGACAAGTGTCCCACTTGTCTCATCCCATTTAGTTACGGGTATTCCTCGATTCTAGTTTCCTCGATTTGCGTGCCCTCGGGTCATTTTACGAAAAACGTTTTTATAAATTATGAATCACCGTCACAAAACGAATCCAATAAAAATTGTCTCATCAAAAACGGAGTTCAAAAACGTAAATACGTAATCCTAAGGTTTCCGGTTTAGTCGTAAAGGACGTTAAAATAAAATCGTAAGTCCTAATCTCTTCTCGTAAATTTGTGAGTTTATGAACCAACACAAATTTAAAACTCCAAAATAATATTTTCAGATAAATTTATTTTCTGAAATGTCGGACTGTCACCAAAGACGGTGTATGTAAACGTAAGCTCGTAACGTTGAATCCTCCGGTTTAGATGTAGTCGACGCTACTTCAAGACGTAAATCCAAATTTCTTCCCAAAAATATGTGAGTTCATATTGTAAATTGTTTTTAAATAATATTCAAGAATAAAATATCGACCATAAATTGACGGATTGTCACAAGTATGTAAGCTACTATCATGGGAATTTGATTCAGACGAGTAAGATGTTTTTCTGGGACAACAGTAGTTAAATGGTTAGATTATAATGGAGTTGAAGAACTCGATAACCAGAGGTCTGAAGCCGTTGTAGTGATAGAATATTTGAATTCGTTAGAGCATAGAAATCTAATGGCTGCAGAATTTTTGTAAGAGCTTAGACATCTAATGGCTGAATTGAATACATGTATAGTCCAGTTCTTGAGGAAATAGCAACTGATGTATCTGTTGTAGTAGGGTGTACAATTTGTTTTGATTCAATCACATTCATTAACCAAAGAGATATTTTGTGCACTTCTGGGAGTAGATAAATGGTTCAGCTAGGATATGCTTCAATTAGTCTCCTTTTGTTTGCTGTGGCTAGGCTACACCGATTATGTACGCAAAGTAACTTCCAACAAAATCACAAAATAATAGGCATCATATCAAAATAAACAAAAGTTGGTTCATAGATGTCACAAGTAAAGATTAATGCACTCTACATCAACGGTAAGCTATAATTCGTCCAAATAATGAAACTTTGTAAAGTTTTACATTCGCCAAAATTAATACTAAAGAGCCAAAAAAGTCACTTTTGTATCGCTAGATATAGTTTTATGGCCAACACTTACTGAAAAAAGAATGAAGTTTTCTCAGATTCTTTTGAAACCCAACATCGTGCGAAAGGAAGAATTTTGAATTGTCTCAAAGTAAGTTGTTTAGTATTTGTTCTTAAAACCTTAAACGCTATAGATAAATTGTATAACAAGCTGCTTTTATTAAATGACTATGTTAACCTGGATTATTGAGTAGCCTTCAAATTGTTTTAAAGGGGAATATGCAATTTTAACCATGTAAAACGTAACAAATAATGATGTCCCATTTATGTGGTAGAAAGACATGGACTTTCAAGTTGTAACCAATGTTTTGAAACTCGGTTTTTAAGTTGATCCGGTCAAGTGACTGGGTACGTGTCAACTCGGGTTAATTCGGGTTAATCCGATTTTCTAAAAAAAAATATTTTTTTTATATTTTTAATAATTAATAAAACTTATATATAAAAATCTCCGTATAGTATAGATACAAATTATTTACCAATCAAATATGTAAAAATAAAATTTCGTCCCAAATACGTAAATTTACATATTTTTTTCAAAAAACAAAAAAAGAAATCAAAACTTGGTCGGGTCTCGAAAACGGGGTTAACCAGGGTCAACCAAACTCAGCGGGTCTAGCCGGATGTCGAAGATATGAAATCCGGGTCACTATAACCTTTTTTCGGTCGAAACTGAGTCAACCGGTTAACCCGACCAGATCCGAGAACATTAGTTGTAACTCCTTTACTTAAAGAGATAAATATGAACTGAGTATGTTGGGTTCAACACACAAGTATCTCAAGAAGGAAAATCTCATCCTTTTGATGCTTCAAAACAAACGGTATAATTTGATTGCATATTTAATTTAATAAAAAATTCTACTTTTCATTTGTGTCCCTTTGCAAAATGCAAAGATAACCGTACTCTCAATTTGTGATGATAATATTTTGTTCTCCATAATTACCCAGTATAAAGTATGATACATATCATGTAAGAGCATCATCTAATATGATGGATTTTCTAAAATATTTAAATTTTTATAAAGTCATTAATTTACATAGCTTTTGATATTATAATTTTTGTTGTATAATGATAAACTTTTTTAAGTTTATAAAATGCTTAACAATTACATATACATTAAATTATAAAAAGGTCCAAAATCTCAGACATCTACATTCCACATACTATGACTAAACCAAATTATAAATCTTTTCATGTATTTTAAATCTTTTCTTGAAATGACCATAATAGATGCCCTAAAAAACCTCATCCGTGACAAATTAATTTCAGAACATACACATCTAAAAACTCTTTAAAAGCATATGCTCGGCTACATTTAAACCCCACTATACGTTTGTACATTTATAAATAAAGTGGTAAAGGTAAGACCCGTTTATCATATCTACTTTCAAATTTGAACTACAATTAAATAATTTGTACATACAACTAAATGTATATAAGTTCAACACTAACTAGAAATTTAATTTTTAATACCAAGAGGGTTTTATCAAAAGTCGAATAAATACTATTAACATTAACTACAAATTTTATAAGTTAATTACCGGTTTAAAAATAAGGTAATGACAATCAGAAGTCATACCCGCCCATCGGGCGGGTTTTGCCACTAGTATATATATATATATATATATATATATATATATATATCTATATTATATATAGGTATAATTATGACTTGAAACCACAGTTTTGATCCCAGTCATATCCCAGTCACATCTTTTAGCCAATAGTATTTGAGTATTCCCTAGAAAATCTCCAAATTCCACGAATTTTCCGTTTGAAATCGCGATTTTATGAAAATCGCGTTTTGGAAACGCAATTTTGAAAACTTTGTTTTGGAAATTGCGTTTTGAAGTTCTGGGCCGGTTCGGTTCAACTCTGGGCCGAGCTGGGTATAATCTGAACCGGATTCAATCAAATTTTTTGTTTAATTTCGGATTTTAATTAAAAAAAATTTAAATATTGATTATTTATAAATAACATCATGTGTATTGCCAGGTTCGAACTCATGACCACTCATTCAAATACAAGCACCTTTACCAACTAATCCAACCAATTATTTGTGATTTTCAATACAAAACACAGATAATAAGCTCCTCGAAATCTAATATTAACGTAAATAGTTTTTTGTATAATCGTATTGTCACGAGCTTATAAATTTTAAATATGAGATATATTGTACAAATCTATGCCTTAAATATAGCTGGACAGATTAAACATACGTAACCAAAAAATATACGACTTCTCTTCTTCTGAAACCCTAATGATGACGAATCCTCTTCTTTTGAAACCCGAATGATACGACTCCTCTTCTTTTAAAATCCTAATTATGTATGTTATCGATCTTATTTGTTAGTAGGATCCTTCTACTAGCAGATTCTAAAGCATGAGAGGTCGCCATATTGTAATAGCAGAATTCATCAAGTTCAATTCAAGCAAAAACGATATAATTTCTACAGGTATTTATTCTACTTATGTGATGTTTAAAGTTTGTATTGAATCGTATATGTTAGTTTTTGAGTTTGTAGGAATGCGAACTCACACCTACTGTTATTGGTTGGTTCATTAAACTAATCTCATAGAACCATTACCTAGGGAAGTGCTGCGATTATTTATTCTCCTTCTATTGCAGATAAAGTACCTTTCTGTTATTTCCAGAGTCTCCAGCCCAATCTGTAGTAGAGCTGTGAGTTTATTAACCGCCATTTATCTTATACTCGATGATTTCGATATTCTTGCTAGAACCAACTCCAATCCCGTGGATAAGTCTTTTTATAATCACTTATGGGTGTTGGTTTAAGCTTATTTATGGACTTATCTGTTTTACTGTGTTTCATATGCCCCTTTTTTTTCATACTGCCTTTTATGTTCATGCCTAATGAATCGATTGCAGCAGCACCCATAAGGCATTCTTTCTTGATATTGATTCGATCTTTTTATGTCTGTTCTTTTTTAATCATTTGACATAATAATAACTTTCCTTTGTTATATATAACAAGATTCATCAGCATCACCCACAAAATCAATCGAATGATTTGACACCGCTTGATACCAGAACTCAAGAAGTAGTTTTAATACGGGTCAGCCATGAACTGCCAAGGAGCTAGCTGGTGTAAGATCAAATTAAAACCCGCATACATGATGCATCACCTGTAATTCTGCAATCATTTTTGTATTGTCAAAGAACAGGTACCCATTATTTATAACATTTATGTTATTAGAAAATATACTTCGGAGGACTTTAAGCTTATTTGACTCATTCAACTTATTAGCTAAATTTGTATTCATCGGCCATTTGAACTGTCAATATGGGATGTCCATAATTATCATGACTGGTTGATGTTGCAGGTGAGGTAGTTCGATTACCACCTATAATGAAAGCTGATAGAAACCATTTTAGGATTCTAAACAAACTTTGGAGGGAGTTCTAATGGTAGGTGAAAGAGGATCCGGTTCGAATAAGGTTTAAGTTGCCGAGGTTAAGGTTTCCATTCTTACTGTTCCAAACAACCCTTTATCAGGTTACTTATTTGAGTGTGTAACCTTTCACTTTATCTCAATTTTGGTCTTTAGTCATTAGGTTTCATATAACCCATTTGTTATGTATTTAGCTTTTTTATGTTTTGCTAAACAGACATAAGGGCTACATTTAAGAGAAAAAAATATGCATAACTGGTGCCACATTGAGTCAGTTGAAAGAGATCATGTGCAGGGTTGGTCGGGTGGGCAGTTATTATTTAATGTACAATCAGTCAATGCGTGTTTGATTATGTTAAACATAGCCCTTAGGGCTGCATGTAGCAATTTGCTATTTTTTTTATATTTCTAAAGTGAGATGGTTTTCTCTTTGACCCTGATCCATGAAAGCATAATTACATAAATGGATTTAGTTCTTTTATATTGGTAAGTTAGATTATCTTGAATGTGTATTGTCTTTTTGAGATAAAGGCTTCCGCATTAAACGTGTTATGATCTTATGATTGATGCAGGAGACGATTACAAGATCAAAGGTGCTCTGAAGAAGAAATCAGCTTCTCCTGCTGATGACATTATTCACTTGGGTCATATGAACAAACTTCTTTGGCGGGGTTGATGCTGTTGTAAGATCGAGGAGTAAAATTGGGCTTCATTTCATCCTACTCTCCCTCTTATCGTATCTGGTGCGGATGACCGCCAAGTTAAGATCTGGAAAATGAATGGTATGGTTTTTATTCCTTGAATGTATTTTTTTGTAGGTCCTGGTTTTATACTACTATTTTTTTCTTAGAAAAACCAAAAAGGCGGGTCAGTATTTGTAGGTCATTTGATCTTGTTTCAAATTGTTGTAATATAAAGAATTGACGCGTTTTCGCTCTTTGTTATTTAGATCGATTATAGTGGAATCATTTATCTATGTATTACAGAAAAACCAACTGTGACCTGTGATAAGCAGTAAAATATAATGAGCTTGATAATTATTATAGCGTGTGGGTTCCTTTTTTCTGTTTTAACTGAGGGTTGGGGATATCGGGCTTGAAGACGTAAATAAGAGTTGTAGAAATGTAAAAATAAATGGCTCTTTAGTTCAGTCATGCCTTTTATATATGTTTTTTAAAGATCTATTATGTTACTACGTGGGTAACCTGAAAATATTAGTGAAGAATTAGAGGCCATTTCCTGTATATATTTGCAGCAAACAGGCGCAAGCACCCATAAAAATACAGTTCCCATAAATATTTAGAACATGGTGTTGTTACGATATGCATTGGTTGAGACGTGAACTGTTCAAATTTTATGTTAAGTTGAACATGTTATCCTATACCACTTCTTCATTATTTTACATGTTCAACTTTTTTAATCGTAAATCTGCTCAACTATAGGATCAAGTGATATTCCATGTGTCTTCTTACTCCTATGGATTTGAAACTCTGTCGTTCTCGCAGGTTTAGCTGCGACAAAGATTTTCTCACAGCCTACTCAAGAGCCGATATAGATTGATTGGTAGTGACATATTCAGTCGTCAATACCACCAGCTGACACGACCTCCAACTACAATGTTCAACACAATGCCATTCTTAAAGGTTGGTGGAATCTCTGTACCGTTGTATTACTTTTTTTTGCAGACCTTTCTCTAATATTTTTGCATATTGGAACATGATATTCAGAAACACCGTTTCCGAACTTCTTTAAATTTTGGCAGCAACATTGGTGAGTGTGAGCTCAACTTTGGCGGTCTACACATGCAACCATGATTGGTTGGTGGAATCTCTGTACAGCTGAGGTTCGTCGACTGCTCAACTAAAAGGGAAAAACTTGTGAACGATTGTGACAGTGTATTTAAACAGAAACGTGATCTTGAAGACGCACAAAAGCGGACAGAATATGGATCACTTTTTATTATACAGAAACATGCAGGTCAATCCTTTATTCTACCTGAAGTTCAAAACTATTAGTAATGTTTTTTTTGGTCACAAATGCGGATTGTCAAATCGCTTGGATTCATTTTCATTATGTAAATCGTTTGTTGTTATGGATTTGAATCACAAAGGTTTGGAATTTTGTTTCCAGATTCAAATTTTTTTTTGTCTCAAGTCTCAGAGTTATACATGATACATTCTTGGAATGTTCGAACAAAGGCGGTTGGGGACTATTCAGAAAAGGATATGCGGGAGAGATCTTACTTCGATTAACCTGTAAAGAATATGTTGAAGATGAAGAGGATAAAAAGGTCGAGTTTGTAAGTAAAGACATTGATGAATCAGATGATGAATGATCTGATATGGAGCAAGCTGCTGCTACATATGGCACTCGTGTAAAGTAGCTCCCACAACCTTCTTGCTGATCATTGGCATGCCCTTCCATCATCTCGTTGAATGCTATCTTATTCTATGGTATGTTTGCCTGCAACTCTTTCTAATAAAATTGTAACTTTGTTTACCATCTTATTCTGGGATTGCTAAGATACTGTTTGGTTGATCTTTGTGTAGACACCTCTAACATTTATCATTGTAGATTACGAGTGGAAAGCTCAAGCAGGGAACATTTGTCTGGCTTCTTTCAACTGGATTTGCAGTGGGATATGCAGGATAGCTGCTAGGATCAAAGAGGTTTATTGACTTTTGGAGTGCATCATTATGATCAATGTCACTTTTTTATATACAGAAAAATGTGTTGGCCATCACACATATGTACATGACGTATGTATTTACACGCACTCAAAAGGGAGGATACAAAAGAAAAAAATAAATGATATGACTTGAATATTTGGGAAAGGAAATTTGATTTTAAATTCATGTAAATTCACTCTTAAACGCCCCATGTACTCTTTTGAGTTCAGTGTATATGTTAACTCTATTTGTAGAAATAGCTGTGATGTATTTACCTACTAAAAACTTATGTCACCGTCTTTCAATTCTGTTTTAAGTAGCTACAAAAAACTCAAGGGCATGCACTCAAATATGAACACATGTATATGGGCACATGTGTTTGAAGTTCTCAAGTTTGTAATCTTTATGTTTTCACATAGCATGTTTGTTGGTTTTGCATAATCAAGAATTTATTCCATTGTTAAGGTAGTGGCAGTTATAGTGATCTTATCGTAATAAAGAGCTATTACTTTTCTTTACTACTGGATTTCCACTAAACGGTATGATATAGATTGCAACCTTTGTACAGTGAAAGAAGGGGAAGAGAGAGCCATTGTTGAAGCAGCTATACGATGTGGTAAATACAAATATCGCATAACATCAAATATACAAGACATTGATTTTTAGTCTTATTGGTAGTTTGTTTACGTGATGTTATTTTCCTGTGCAGTTACTGAATGGTCTTCTGCCAAAAAGTATCAATTTGAATTCCAATTGGTATCATACCGGCTGGCTCTTATTACTCTTTAATGTGGACTGTTCTTGAAGTTAGGGATCGAGTATCTGTTTCACTGGATATAGTGAAGGTCATGATTAGTACGGGTTTCAAGTAAGACATCCGGTCAACTGTGAAAGTCTATGGTCTCAGATAATATGTAGTATACCTCTTTTTTCCAGGAGTACCTACTGCTACAGATGTATTTGCTGTCAAATGGATCCAAGCAGGTGTCATTCATTTTGGAATGACCGATTCGTACTTTGGTTTATTAGTGATTGTATTCCTTGTCACTCTTTTAACTATTGTGTCTACTTTATTTCATATTGTTCACAGGTTGAACAATTTACAATTGCTATATTTACAAGTATATATCTTTACACGTTGTAACAGTTTTGGAACTTTCTGAGAGATATCAGAAGCGCTTTGGTCCATTACATGCATTTTGAAACTAACGACGTGCTATCGAAAGAGTATAATCAGATGATCAACACTAATACAAACGAGGTGTAGGAGGTAGTGTTTGGATTTTTTTCTGATATCGATGTTTAATCTTTTTTCTTTTACAGGTATTCTATGGTCCTCTACTGCAGTATTTTTCGTGTTTTCATGAGTAATAAATGATTATTTCGTTTTTCTTACAGATATATTCGAGCAAATGTTGAAGGAATGGGACTTTACATGTTGAGACTTGGGATGATATATTGCAACTCCACAGATGGCTTGCTACTGCGTCATAATTCTTTAATGCAGCTCCTATGTATGACATTGAATGATATCGTACTCAAGGTGTTATGATAAGGTACGTACACAAGTTTCAACATATTTAACTAAGTCACACTCGCACATTATTAACAATTGGTGGCAAGACAGGCAAACCATCCTGCTAACAGGTCAAACTGGTCTTTTCTTTATGTATAAACAATTATTATTCAAAGGACGAGGATGCTTGCGTTGCTTATTTAAGTGCTTATTTGGCTATTTCTAAATAGATACCTATAATTAGCAAAAACTGTTTTTATGCACTAAAGAAAATATATTAATTCTAAACAAAGACGCGTTATTAGTTTCAGACTTCTGGCTTGAAAGTCAAAGCGGACTTTGTTACATGACATTATTCTGTTAATAGATTTACTTTTCGCTCTCATATTGTTTATGTTTTGTTTTGTTTAAACAAGTATGATTACTACTCATTATCGGTAATTCCAGTTCTAGGAGAGCTAATTGGTAGATATTGTGATTCTTATCAGTATTTGATTAAAATCTTTTATATATCAAAGGATAGTGTTCGAATTGATCTTGATGTATATATACTACATACATAAAGGGAGCGAATTGACAGATTGTGATGTCACCTCACTAGATGCAAGATTATGCAGCTTCTTGAAATTTGGCACAGGTTACCACTTCTCCTTGACCATAGAGGCCATTGAAGAAGGAAATCTTGGCACCTACCAGTTGAAAACCTGCAACTGGTACACATATTACAAAGCGGGTAGCTTGATGTTTGTAGTAGCAGACACAACATGAAGCACAAAGAAGGATTCTAAGAGTCATAATCTCGAAGAAACATAGCTAATGGTTCTTGACTGATAAGAGCAAACTTGCACAGTGTTTTTGCTCCACCAGCGCTATTGTAAATTACTTAAGCCTCTCATACACAATTCTGGAAATTTCAATCTAAAAATAGTTTATCTTTGGTTAAAAAAGTTATTCTAATTGTAACCCACTATTTTTACTCCGTACTGCATCTACCATTACAAACATGCAGAACTTTGTGTGCAAATCAGTTGTACTTAATCTTCTTGTAATGTCGACACAGTTCTGGAAATATAGGCTCATTTTGTATAAGCAGGTTGTTTCTGGTAAAAACTTAAAGTTTATACAAGGGTTCATCCATATGGGCGCACATAGAATTTGAAGTGGCAAAGGAAGCACTTGAAATCGAGATGAAGAAGCTGAGAGTCCAAATGGGGCAGTGGCGAATGGCTACAGATGCTGCAGTTGCAATCGTAGCGGGTAAGATGGATATAAATGATGGAAGGAGGATGTCAAATCAAACACTTTTTCCGACCCGTTATACCAGTTTTGGATACAAATCCAATTGCCACGTGACCATTTTTCAACTTCTAAAGTCTACTGCCATAATTTTAACATGTTTTGAATCTATAGGATGCAAGAAGCGATGATGATATTTTTATGCTTAAGAATGTCTGACTATAATTTATGTTATGTAAATCAAGCATATTAACGTAAATCAATTTCTTTGGTTTATTGCTACTCAGTTAGTTCCCATTCCCACATACGTGCTACTGCCTTAATTGTTAATGCAAGGTGAACTGAGATCATATATGTTGTCAATTTTTTGTGGAATGTTATCATATAATACATGTGAAGGTCTTATTTGTTCAAAGAACATAACGCGCATATAAGAAAACCATGGCACTTAAAAGGGTTCATTAATTATACATATTTTACAATTTTTGCAAAATCGTGTACTCCGTATCAGTCTATGTTTAATTCTATTAAATACATATAAGTTGTTGATCAAAATATTTTGTAGGGCCGAGCAAAACAACTCGAAAACAGAACCGAATTGAAAAATCAAGCTGAACCAACCTGACCGACACCGAACTGACCATTTTCTGCTATGTTTTCGGTTTTATACATTTATGTCGTTTTTGCTTGGTTCGGTTCGGTTTCGGGTTAAAACGCGAAAAATACGCCTAATTTGGTTCGGTTTTGGTTTTGCTGGTATAATTTGGTTCGGGTTATCGATTCGAATTTTACTCAAAGTCACTTTTCTGTTCAGTTTGATTTTATTTAGTTAGGTTCGGTTTTGAACCGACGCATTTCTGGTTCACCAGATCTTAGATCTTTCGAAAAAGTAAATAAAAATATAAGCACGTGACCATTCTTGCGTAAAATAGTATGATACACGAAAAAGGAAAAAAAAAAGGAAATTTATATCTATACATGGTCTTTAAACAAACAACACATTTATGAACATTCTGAATGTAATGCAACTTCTAACACTATATCTCAGTTTCGACAAACAAATACAGATGGTAACGTTTTTAGGAGTAAGTTAATCTATCGTACTTCAAACCAATGCTCTAAAGATTAAAAACAATTTACAAACTAAAACTCATACGTTTATATTTGTACAACTAAAGATTCACATAAGACGAAACATGCCTGTTTGGTAAACCAAGACTCAACAATAACAAAGATTGATTTCCTTTTAACAAAACGGGTCCCACTATCAAAAAATATACAAAACGTACTTCTAGAAACGATTTACGAAACGAACCCGCCCATTGGGCGGGTTATGCCGCTAGTATATATATATATATATATATATATATATATATATATATATATAAACATATATACATATATACATATATATATATATAAATATATATATATATATATATATATATATATATATATATATATATATATGTATATATATATATATATATATATATATATATATATATATATATATATATATATATATATATATATATATATATATACTAGTGGCAAAACCGTCCGATGGACGGGTATGATTTCTTATTTTTTATTAAATATTTGTTTTTAAGTTTGTTTTTGGTTCAGTATGCATTATTTGTTGTGATTTTTTTGTATATAAGTACTGCTTTTGTTAGAATGACTTAGGTTTTTTTTGCTATATATAAATGTGTTTTTATTTTGTATTTAATATAAATACTTTTTTACAAAACTAATTATAATTAAAATAAAGTTTTTTTTGCACACAAATCTTATTTGTTGATTTTAACAATTTGTGAGTATTTAATATTTAAAAGTAAGTTTTTTTTTGTTAGATGAAAAAAATAATTAATTGTGATTGATTAATTGGGTTTATGTTAGAAGTAGGGTTTACATTAAACTTCTTTTAACAATAACTGTTAACAGTAACAATTGACTGGAAAAAATTAACATCATGATCAGTGGCACCATTATGTTCCGTTTGGCCCAAAGAAAGAAGACATTAGCCATCGACTTGTTTTAACACGTAATAAATATTTTGTGATGTATTAAAGGTAGTGGGTCAGCCCGATTACATGTTTTTAATCTTCAAAAGGATCCAGTTCAAAAAAAAAAATAAAAAAATTCTTCAAAAGGAGTATCATTGGTTATGAATGCTAAAACCAAAATAAGTTAAAAGAGCCAAAATGACATTTAGATGTTTCATCATATGAATCTCTTACTATAAGCAAGAACAAACACAATTACAAACTGTATATATGTATTGTACTACAAAGTAGATACATGTGACAAGAGGCAAACCCTGCTTGCTTAGTTTCAGGAATTGCATAAGTTTTTTGAGAGAACATATATTTCTTGGTTGTTTGCTTTTACTCATTGATAGGTTACTTGACCTATATAGTAAGACGACCTTTATTGTGACTATACGACCGAGTATGCTTATTGTTACTAAAATTAGTTTGCATCGTTCTGATATTTTGAAGTCGATCTCATACCATTGGTCTTGTGTCAACGTTGTTACACCATAATGGAATCGGCAACATGAACAATTAGAATCAGGTCACAAGTTATATCCAAGCGATACTTTAGGCACTTGACAGCTCTTTTGTACAATGTTTTGAAACTCGGTTTTTAAATCGATTCGGTCGAGTCACAGGTCCGGGTCAACCCTGTTTTCTTAAAAAATATTTTTTTATATATTTTTAATAATTAACAAAAGTTATATATAAAAACTCACGTATATTAAAAATACAAATTGATAACCAACCAATATAATACGTAAAATTTATATATATTTAAAAAAGCCCGAAAAAATCGAAACCTGTCTAGGTCTCCAGAACCGGGTTGACCTATCATAAAGTAATATAGTGTATAAGAACGAAAAATAAAGTAATATTCAGCCGATAAGAGAAATAAAGTAATATAGTGTATAAGAACGGAAAATGAATATTCAGCCGATAAGAGAAAATACAGGTTAATGACCTATCATCAATAACAAAGTATATGTTTTTAGTTAAGAGTATGATAAGAGTATAATGAATTTTTTAAGGAAAATAAAACGTAAGACACTTTGTAACGACAATACTAACTTAACATCATATGTTTGTTCCCGACTTTACCAAGAATAGCAATAGCCAAGTTATTGCCTTTTTACGCACCATAATCATCTGATTCCTCAATTACTATCACATCCTTATCACAATTTGGTATATTTTATAAGAATCTTATTTGGTGAAAATGAGATAATAATCAATTAGCACATCCTTAAAAATAAAAATAATAAAAATAAAAACCCATCGAATATTTATTTTTTTATAAGAATAAAATTTGGATCAATAATGACATTCTTTAATTTATACTTATTGTTCATGGAAAATATAGAAAATCTCAACGACGTCTTTCTTCATGACGATTAAATTCTATAACATGTCTACGAAATGCTTTGCTTTTATTCTCTCAAAATCTTCATATGTTACGATTTTCATTAACTAATTTAGTGTTGTGATTTATTGTTTTGTTGATTTTAAGTAATGCATTAAGCATTTAGTGAAAAGCGAAAAATTCACAAAATGTTCACAAGTCATACCCGTATGCTGATTTGGACGGAAAAGTGATGTCTAGCGTAATAGTACTTAGAACATCATGTTTAAAATCATTAGACATTAATAAAATGGTCTTCTATAAGGAAAGTTGGAACTCTACCTATATATAGTTATTAGTAATATAAAACATGAGATTCAACTTTATAAGGAAAGTTGGAATAATTGGTTGCGACTTAAGTCATTGGTTCTATCCACCCTGTTTATAGACAAAACAATGTTCTTTATAATACCCTGAGGCCTTGTTAACAATCACAAATTAAGTGTGTCACAATTGTCCTAGTGATTTAAAACTTATTTCCATTCTTTGATGTTAGGGAACTTTCTTTATTTCCCTAAGACTTTGAACAATAATGGTGTGTGTAAATATGAGATAGCTCTTGCCACATAATCTTCTTTTGTCCTTGCCTGAGTCTTATCCCCAACGAAGGATTCTCCTGAAACTCGTGATTCCAGCACTAATGAACCTGAATCGTACATGCAAAACATTTTCTAAGGCTACCAAAACAGCAGGTGCAATTTTTCGTGATGATTCTTGGATTCAGAAACTAAACAATAGGTGCAATTTTTATATATACTTTTAATTAAAACTGCTTATCTTAGACGAACTTCACAGTCCCATACTGAGATTTGCATAACTATTATAATTTCTAAATAAGATAATCCTATATGCGATTTGGATAAGCACAAACACCCATCAAACAATCCAAAAGACGGTTTTGTATATTACATTAAAACAGTTTTACTCGGTATTTGGGATTACTTATTACAACTACTTCCACTATAAGACTGAAAATATGTTTTTTGTAAAACTGAATGTCTTTTGTACACTTCCTATATGTGATTCCTGATGTACTGGACCAAGAAAGCTAATCAACTCGTCTAGTGGCCGTTTATATAGACTTGATCCAAACATGTTGTCTTTCCCCACGCGTTTTTTCTAAACATCATGATCACTTATACTAAAACCCCTACCTACATGAAAAACTCCTCAACAAACTGTTTTGCATTCCCTTAACAAATCGACTCCCGCGCATGCCCTCATCAGAAACTCCTGAAACTTAAAACTTTTATAAAATCTATCCTTCCAAGTCACTGATTTCACTGGTCAGACATCTACAGAAAGGAGAGGTGTAAAAAAACAAATGTTTTAGAAGTCCATCATGAGATATATTTCCTATTTATAAATTTAAGTACATGTCATAATATAACTTTCAGTATGTTGCAAGGAACCAATTTCTGATTTCTTAATGCAGCATCAAGGAAGATATCAAGAGATTCCTATTAACTAATTTATATGTTGACAAAAACATGTATTTAGGCTATAAAATAAAAAGGCTTATAAATTTGAAAGTTTCCTGGAGACTGCCTTTTGGTTACAACTAAGAAATCGGACTCCTATGATTGTAATTTCGCTTCTTTCTGTTTTAAGATTTTGCTAAATTTCGTTATGTTCCCATCGGCTAAGAGATTAAGTATATGCTCGGTCCAGAATTTTTGGGACTGTTTTACTTCTGAATTTAGGGGCGTTTGGGACTCCTTTTCAAGTTGAAGTTAGAGGTGTTTAGGACCATCTTATAGTTGAAATAAGGGGTGGTTACTACATTAAATAGGACACTATGAGACTGATAAGCTGTTTAAAGTATGTGTTTTAGGCTTCTTATCATCACTTGAGAAATCGCTTGAAAATTTCTATTTCAAAATAAGAAAAATAAATAGCTAAAATTTCAATGATATTAGTACCCGCAACAAAATGTTCACAAGACGTATGTTTATCGTATCCAACATGACACCCTTAAACAATCCAACTTCATTTCCTTTGACCTCATACCCACATGTTTAAATCCCCCAATGGCTTAGATGCTGCTAAGTTTTATGTTACCTGATTTATTTTGCCGCTAGACATATGCTTTCGAGTGATACAACCTTGGTCCATATGGAAGAATCATTGGCTATAGAAGCATCAATCAGCTGCTGAATGACATTACACTTGGTCTCTGTGTCACATTCACCATGTCCCGTGAGAGATTTACGTAAATAAATAAGTATATCTTTTATTAATGTTAAAGATGTATCAATAAGGTAAACTCTTTATTATTTTAGATCTTAAAATCACCATACAGAGGGACTTGAGGGAAGTTGGTCTAGGATGAGATAAGTGAACTTTGGAGCTGCATGTTTGAAAGTACGAATCAGGTGCACCATCGATATCAATATTAGGATAAACCTGAACATGTAAACTGACCCGGTTGATGCATTCCTCAACTGACCGATTGTTAAAAAATATTGTTTTACAACAGTGACATTTATAAAATATTAGATGTAGAAAACTGTTGGTTGTGAAACATTTATATCACTAAATTATTCTTTACAAAAAAAAACACTTTTGAAAGTTCGAGTTCTTAGTGATTTACCAGTGACTTTGGAATTGACTTTGGAAATATACCCAGTACTGCCAATGGTCATTCCAGCACCACCATCGCACAAATACTGTCCCTGAAAATGAAAAAGGGTTATCAAGGTTTACTGATTAGAGCGAGTTTATGTAGAATGGCGATACCTAGTGAATCTGCTTTTGCATAAATTTATATCCACATTCGTCACAAAATCTAATTAAGCCAGACTACATTTAATCTATGTGCGCATTATAACTAAGGGGCATTTGGAATTGCTCAAGCTTATTATTAAGCTGATTATCCACAAACTGTTATAAGTAATCCCAAACACCCTCAAAGGATTACAAATGAAGCAAGAACTGACTAAAAAACTTGTTGCAGCAACAACAACAACAACAACAAAATTGTTTACTTTTAAGAAAATGTAGCAAAATGGGTCAGGTATCCTTGTTCACTGGTGTAGTTAGTGAAATTCTTAAATGTTTTGGACCATGGGGTGGGCCACTCAACTGATAGTGATTCAGGGTTGAAGAAATCAACCAATCTCTTGCTCTTGACCCATCCCATGAGAATTGGTTGGGTGCCCAAATGAGTACCAAAGGAGAATGGAGCAATCACACATTGGTCAGCTCCGGTTTGAACTTTGAACCATGAGATGCCACTCTATGCCTGGCACACAAAGATACTGAGGACTGCAGCCATGGACATCTTCCGTGAATGAGCTTGGCTTCTTTGTACCAATTTAGGAATGCTGGGTCCTTTCATAGTCCCAATGGATTGAACCCAAAGTCACTTGGTAGCGAGCCATCAAGCCACTAAGGGTCAAGCAAAATTGCCATGACCTTTAACAGCAGGGATACATGATTTCTTGGCAGCAACTGCAGCAACAATCAAAAGACGTCTAGGGGCCGAAACAGCACCACCAATGTTGGAACCAACCAATAGGTGCAGCCAAAGTGTGGCTCCTCTTGCTACCACTCAAGAAAGGTGATCCAAGCCCGTTCAACACTGCAGCCAAAGTCTTTTTTATGAATTAAAGACTCTTATGAGTGCTCTCATCTTGCAGAATGTCAGTATTTTAACATCTTCCAGAAAGTCGACATACTCGGAGTATTCGTTTGATAAGCGATCCACAAAATATGTTGCAATTTCATAAAAAAATTCACCCATTTGCATAAGAAAACCCTTTTAACAGCACATGTTAAATTCGACTTTTCAAGTATGGTACTCGCTTATACAGTTCATCGATTGCTGTCGATTATGCACTTATTTAGCGATGTGTTGCAAATCTAAACTGTCCCCCTGCGATTACTATAAGAACTCATAAAACTTAGAAAATTGACATATTTAGTTCTTATGAACTCGCTTGTTTAGCTTATACATATTCATTATTAAATAAGTATAACCTAACTGTCCCCCTGCGATTACAACAAAACTCTTAACACATATAGTTTTCCATATTTAGCATGGAATGTACACGAAAAAAAATCATCATTTTGAGAGATGACTGATAATTTAACATTTAAGTAAACCAAACACAAAAGCACTATGCTCAAAACTGTATCTAGTGAAAAAATAAGCAGATAGGCGCTTAAATAAGAAATCCCTAAATGCCGAAAAAAATGCAGCGATTTATAATGTGAAAACAAAATAATCAGTTTGATCTAGCTTTCAAGTTTAGCAGGGTGGGAAAAGAAAAGTAGTATTCAATTTTGATTTTGTTTTTTAATACGCTATTAGTATGGCCAAATGTCTGAGACTTATCATCTGCTTCAAAATAAGCAGATAAGCAATTCAAAACACCCTCCTACGCATACCTATACATGTGTTACTCCGAAAAATTAAACCAACTTATCCAACTATTTAAATGCATATCCAATCACTAACCATGTCATGTTATACATTTTTTCCTATCAAATAAGTACTTACTTTTTTAGAACAATGCCAAAAAGGTTTCGTACCTCAGCAGACTTGTCATTGTGATCAGAGCTGATAATCTTGATACAGGAATGACTTACTCTCATAAAAAAATTCTCCCTTTTGAAAAGTGGTTAAATAGCTAAGGAACTTTAATTATAAATCGATTTTGATTTTTTTCAATGATAGTGAACCCTTTATTTTGATTTCCTTTATTGAAGATGCATAATAATGCCGTTGTGTATTAATGAGTAACGATAAAAAAGAAAGAAAAACTTAACATACAAACGTTTTTTTCATTCAAAACTATTGTTAGCTTTAATGCTAGCAGTAGCAATATCACACCGACCAATCAAGAATGTCAACATAAGCATATTTCGCAGTCGCATACAAAACTTTGCTTTGAAAACAAAGAAACAAACTCACCTCAGTCACCTAAAAGATAGTGAATATGAAACAAAAGAGAATCAATAAAAGGCAGACAAAGATACTTACAGATTGCGTTCAGGATAAGTTTTCATCAAATGACAGAGATAGAAATCGTTAGGAATCGAGGAGGTTACCTGGTAGGAGAAAAAACACGATCAAGAACCATTGAAATCAACCAAAAGAAGATAGTTTTCGTCCAGGAGGCGTGGCAAGCCTGCGTATCAATCCCTCTTGCAAAAGTGCACCAGAAGTGTGAGTTCGGATTTTCTTATCTTAATACTGCAATTCCATGAAGAGTATAATTCGATTCAATGGATCATAATGCAAATTTATTAGCACAAAACTACCTATAAAGGTGTATCCAAACAACTTATTACATACCGAGATTTTTTACTTAACTTTAATTTTGTTAAATTCATAGGGTACATGTGGGAAAATTAATTGATACGATGAGTTAAAACTTAAAAGACACTCATTTGCCAATTAATTAAATGGGATTTGAATAAGATAACGTCTACTTTTTCTGTTTACTTTTATTGTTTAGTATTATGAGGGAGATATTGTTAGTTATCACCCGCTACAGACTTGGAAGTCTAGAAGCGGAAATCTGATCTAGTGAAGAACATCCACAGTCCTCACAAATTAAGCTCCCAGGTTCAATACTCACCAGGTCCGCATCTGTGCGGGATTTTGTTTGCAAAGAAAAAATTATGGAATAAATAATATAGAGTAACCTAATTTACTTTGATCGCAAAAAATAATACTGTATATAGTAAATTAATATATCAAAAATTTGAAACAAATCGTAAGCCCAGTTTATAAGCCCATTGACACGTAGGATTAGTGCCCTGATAGATGACGTGGCAAATTCCTCCTCTTATATATAATGTAAAGATATATATATATATATATATATATATATATATATATATATATATATATATATATATATATATATATATATATATATATATATATATATATATATATATATATATATATATATATATATATATATATATATATATATATATATATATATATATATATATATATATATATATATATATATATATATATGTATATATATAATATAATATAATATAAAATCCTTATATAAGAAGGATGGTAAAACAATTCCATAAATACAAAATTATATAAAAATGACACATGTAATTCATTAAAGGATTTCCATAAATGCTTCAAAAAGAAAATATGAATTACAACTAATTCCTTAAATACAAAATTCTATAAAAATATATAAGGAAGGATGGTGAAAGAATGCCTTAAATATAAAATTCTATAAAAATGATTCCATAAAATGCTTCAAAAATAAAATAGGAATTACACATGATGCCTTAAATACAAAATTGTATATAAATATATATAGGAATTATAAATGATGCCTTAAATATGAAATTCTATAAAGTATATAAGGAAGGATGGTGAAACAATGCCTTAAATACAAAATTCTATAAAAATGATTCCATAAAATGTTTCAAAAATAAAATAGGAATTATGAATGATGCCTTAAATACAAAATTCTATAAAAAATATATATTGGAATTACAAATGATGCCTTAAATACAAAATTGTATAAAAATATATAAGGAATGATGGTGAAACAATGCCTTAAATATAAGATTCTATAAAAATGATTCCATAAAATGCTTCAAAAATAAAATAGGAATTACAAATGATGTCTTAAATACAAAATTCTATAAAATTATATATAGGAATTACAAATGATGCCTTAAATACAAAATTGTATAAAAATATATAAGGGAGGATGATATATATATATATATATATATATATATATATATATATATATATATATATATATATATATATATATATATATATATATATATATATATATATATATATATATATATATATATATATATATATATATATATATATATATATATATATATATATATATATATATATATATATATATATATATATATATATATATATATATATATATATATATATATATATATTGTTAGCCCTAAAATGTGAGCGCCATTTACGAAATTACATTTTATTCAGATAGGCAAAACGTGGAGGGACTACTATTGACATGTTGTCAAAGTGACCTCTTGTCTAGCCTATATATACCCCTCCATACTTCCATGGAGGGGTGAGGATTCTTCTTATTGTGTATTTCACTTCTCTCTCTAAATACACACACTCATTTTCAAGCTTTATCTTTCTCTCTCTAAAAATGTCTAAATACTTCTTTTATCCTCCCCGACCTCCGGATCACCTCTTGTTAGCTTGAATCTTACATGTTAACATATATTGAACGACAGAATTATATTTAAAAAACTACTAGTAAGACACTAGAAGCCAAAAAGTACACATACAAATCTAGAAATAAACAAAGCTACATAATCTAGATACTTCCCGGGACTTTAACTACGAGGACTACACAAAGGATGAAAAACTCTTGCCAATAGACAAGAGAAAAATCCTCACCCACAGAGGCCATGACACTGGTTTTCACTCCGCGATGTTTTTGATGCGGTCCCATACAAGCCCCAGGGAAAAGTTACAACACAAAAGAATGTTAACAAAATGATCCAAACAGTCTTGATTTGCTTGAAACTCCCAGCAACACGAAGTAATCCATAGCAGCAACCATGAAGAATATGCAAATAATCTGCGCACCATATGATCCCCATATTAATTATACAAACAAAAGTATATTTTTAAGCAAGTCATTCCAATAAATACTTGCTTTCTTATACCTATTCCAATACCAAATATATGAAAAATGAATAATATAGTCCACAATACCAAAATCCCTCTTTTTTCCAAGCCGAAAAGTAGATTCATTTCGGAATCTTCAAAGCTCCCACCAAGCCGTATAAATTATAATGAACAAAATATCCTTAGCCTTATCCAAATTACCCTGACTATTAACAGCATAAAGAAACTCACTAGGAGTAAGCTAAAAAGAGTGATTCATGTCTAACCACTTAACAATTGATGTCCAAACCTTAACCGCGATAATGCATTCAGACACTGTATGGTAGATAGATTCCAAACCAATACTGCACACCGGACATATAAGAGAGACGCTATCGATCCCACGAAACCATAAGTTAAAACGGGTAGGCAAGTGATCCTTAATCAATCTCCAAACATGAATATTAACCTTTCGGGGAACTAGCTTATTCCACCTAGTCGCCATATAATGACTAGGTAAAGACAAACAATCCAAATGTTTACGTAACCCATTAACCGAAAACGAATCCATTGTACCACAAGACCATCTCCAAGAATCTTGTACTTGAGCAATAGTAACCTGCTTGACAATATCGCAAATCCTAAGATATTGATCAAGTTCAATACCACCAAGCAAAGGACGTCTCCAATTCCAACAGACACTCGAGCCATTTCAACGATCCTTAACCAAAGCATTTTTGCACTCTTATAATAGATATAGCCGAGGAAATTGTTCCGAAAATGGATTGTCATTAATCCAAACATCACGCCAAAATAAAGTACTCAGACCATCTCCAATCTTTTTTTTCAAAGAAAAGCTCGGAACTAACCCTGCATTATGAAGATTAGACGCAACTTTCATAATATGATTCCAGGGCTCAACTCGTTTCCTAACCCTGAACTTCACACGAAAAAGAATACAAGTTTTTAATAATTTTATACCACAGAGCACTAGGGTATGTGTTGAATCTCCACATCCATTTGTATAAAAGAGCCAAATTAAGGGAACGTATGCTACCAAACCCGAGACCTCCACGATCTTTGCTAGCCAAAGCCAAATCCTATTTAACCTAATGTATTTTCCTATTGGTATATTCGCCCCCCCCCCCCAAAAAAAAAGAATTTAGATCGTATAGATTTCATTTTATTGCAAACCGTTCGAGGCATACGATAAAGAGAAAGGTAATAAGTTGGAAGCGAACCTAGAACATCTGAAATAAGGACCGATCGACCTCCATTTGAGAGACAATTAGCTCTCTATTTAGACCACCTTTTAGTAAATTTATCAATAACAGGTTTCCACGATATAACTCGGGACATGTTAGCACCAATAGGGAGACCGAGGTACATAAACGAAAACTTTTCTCCCTTACAACCCGCCATATCCGCAAAATGATCTAATTCGGCTTCCGTAACACCAATACCGTAAATATTAGACTTCATAACACTAATATGAAGGGCCGAAGCTAAGTAGAAACAATTGAAAATATCAAGAATGTTCACCAGATTAGATTGAGACCATTCACCCAAAACAAGAACATCATCCGCCTAAATGAGATGTGAAAGACATATATCACCAATATTATTACCGGTGAATTTCTTAGCTCTATCGCATCTTCCATAGAAATGTGGAAGCCTCCCATTGCTAAAATGAACAAAAAAGGAGCAAGAGGATCACCTTGCCGAAGTCCACGTTCTAACTGAAACTCAATAGTAGGATTTCCATTCACAAGAACAGAAGATCTAGCAGATTCAAGACATGCTTCACACATTTATTACCAAACCTCATAAAATTGATTATCGAGATAAGATAATCCCAACTAAGGGTATCATAAGCCTTCAAAATGTCCACTTTGAAAATCATTGCTTTTTTCTGGTTTGTCTTAAGATTATGGACCACCTCATTCAAAATCATGGGACTATCTAAATTTGTCGATTCTTAATAAAAGCCGATTGCACCGGATCTACATGTCATCAATAACCAAAGCAATGCGACATGCTATGATTTTAACAATGATCTTATACAAAATGCCGATTAGACTAATAAGTCTAAAATCGTTTACCACCAAAGGAGAATCAATTTTAGGGATTAATGTAATAAAGGAGGCATTACATCCACTGGGAATATCACCTTTTTAAAGAAATCGGTAACGACTGCGAAAATATCTTTATTCATTAAGTTCCAATACCTCTTGATAAAACCAAAAGTGAATCCATCCGGGCCTGGTGATTTATCTCTACCACAGTCCCAAACAATATCTTTAATTTCTTCCAATGTCACTTCAGATTCCAAGATTTCAAGTTGGTGTTGCGAAACCAATCTAAATCGATTCCTTCTAGATGAATAAGGTATATAAGTAACTTTAACAAATTTTTGAGAGAATTGATCGAAGAAAGTTTACTTAAGAGCCGTACGATCTTCCACCCACAATCCATTCGTTTTAATACCCCGAACTGATAACTATTTCCTTTTCTTGTTTATTGTACCATGAAAAATTTTCGAGTTCTCGTCCCCATCTACACACCACTTAATGCGGGATTTTTGAATAAGATTATTCTTTTGTTCTCGTTCCAGTTTACGAATTTCATTAACAATTTGCTTTCGCTCTTCTCCCTATGATGCAAACCTTGTCCCGCGTTTATATTCAAATCCAAGTTCCTTGTATTTTAGCAAACCCCTCTGATACTTGCGGTTACAAAAACAAATATAAATGTCAAAATCTAGGTATTGTTTCTGTAAGAGGTTGGGGTATGGTAGACCATGGCTCAAGCCATGGCCATAACGCGAAGACGATGACGCCAACACCCACACTGTAGGCTGCGTTTTCTCCTCTGGAACCGTAGTTGTCAGCCCAGAATGATGGGTATAACGCGAGGCTACGGCGTGAACACTGCATCGTGGCTCGCGTTATACCTCGCATTATGGTTTTTTTCTAATTTTTTTTTAAAAATCAAATCCTAACGGCTAGTGACCAAATATAAATTGAAAAATCCCGAGTGAATACAATCGCGAAGGAACCGAGGCCGTGCCATTGAGCCTGACATATTTGGTGATGAAGAAATTCCGCGACCATCTGGTGCTCCCCGAAAGCCTAAAGGTCAACGTTCGACAAGCTCAACCACCACTTCTGGTTCAAAAAAAGATCAAATTGTCGAAATAATGCTACAACAAATTCAAGCGGATCGGAAAACAAAAACAAGAAAAATTAGACCTTGAGATGAGCGAAAGACTTGCATTTCTTGAGCTACAAAAAAGAAATGAGGCTTTGAAGATTATTGGTATGAATACTACGGGATGGGCTCAAGAAGACGTCGAAAAAAATTGAAAAATTGAAGAAAGAAACCCGTAAAAAATATTTGAACTTTTAATGTTTTTTTATTCAAATGTTTTTTTTTGTTTCGACTTTTTTTTTTAATTGTGACGTTTATTTCGTAAGGTTTTTATTTATTTGTAATGTCTTTTAATTAATGAGAATTAGTTTTTATATATTAGTTTGTTAAAAAGGAAAAAATAAATAAATTATGGTACTTCTATAACACCAGAAATCTGGTGTTAACGAGGAATGCTGATTTCTAGCGTTATAGACAGGGGCGGAGCTATGCCCGAGCTACGTGTGGCACGTGCCACATACAGTTTTGGCAGACGAAGTGTAGTGTTTTGTGTATTTTTATCTGTTTTCCCAAAGTGCTACACCAAATTTTGATGAAACAAGGTTTTCAGTTTTGGTTTATAGAAAAAAGAAATAAAAATAGGATGAAGATGATGAATAGTTTACTAGTAGTTAGTGGTCAACGATCTTATTATCTAAAGTAGTAGTAACGTACACATAACTGAAGAGCTATTTGTCAGTTTTACATTAAAAAATAGAAAAGTTAATGGGCTCTTTTTTTATGTACTCTTCTATTACCATGAGTACATAGAATGAGATTTGTTTATTATAAAATGAGACATACTGCAAGTTTTGATATCATTAATTATTATTATTTACAAATCTTGTCTTCCATTTATACTTATAAAAATGTTAAACTGTTTTAGTTTATTTACTAATGAAAATATTTTTATTATTAGCAGTGTTGGTAAAAAAAAATAGGAGTCGAGTAATCGGCAACGCCTAAGGACTAGGCAAAGATTTCTAATCAGCTTACTTAATTGGTTTGCTAACAATTGATCAACATTTTCGATTAATCAGATAAAAATAAGCTAAATCAAATAAATATAAGATAAATCGGTCAGCTCGGTTACGAATAAAAATTGATCAAATCAACCAAAAGTTAGCAAAATCGGACATACAGGCTTATTTTTTAATTTTTTTATATAAATAACCGATCCGGTTAACTTCGCCTAATCCGATTAATCATTAGGCAAAACCTGATTATCCGACTAACACTTTTGCAAACTTGATTGTTACTATGTTTAAAGTACATGGTATAGAAAGATGAAAGAAGAAAAAAAAAACTAGCTTTACTTTGACAAATAAGAAACCTAAAATTCAAACTATTAGCGAAGCGAAGCGAGCCGAGAATTGTGCCACACACTGTTTAAAATTCTGAATCCACCACTGGTTATAGAGTTTCTGATGTTATAGAGTGAAATGCTGACGTGACACTTACTTTTTCCATAATGCTAGACGTAGACTATGACACCACACCACACCCTAACCTCTAACAAAAAGTTACGTAAAAATGGCCCATGTGGTTACCAACCGATTCAGAAACAATCCATGAGTTAAATACACAAAATGTTGGTGTAAAGCATTGTTATTTACGTAAAACATAAGCGCGGAACATGAAATTAACTCAAGTCCTTATATTTGCAATCCTTGTTTAATATGAAATTCCAAATATATTGCACGTTCATCTCGCAAAACACATGTTTATAAAAATAAAAGTAAATACACGAAAAACGGATATCATCGAAGATTGAACAATTTTTTTCTATCCCAAGTAATTCTTTGTAATTTTGTATTTCTTACATAAACAAAGATATAAAGCAACTGAAACTTATCACATTGCCAAAAATAAGAACTCAAGACTGTCAATACTTAGAAGATTTTACCAACGTCCTTCATTAAGCCTCGGTTTGCGTTAAAAAATTCAGCGAACTCATCATAAGAAATGTACCCATCTCCATCGGTGTCAAGTTCGTCCATCATAGTTTGGACCTCTTCGGGTGAAACAGAACCGAGCTTCGTCAAAGCTTCTCCAAGCTCAGCTGCAGAGATCTTTCCGTCTCCATTTTTATCAAACGCGCCAAAGATGCGATCACATTCTGCCTTGTCTTCATCGGCCATTATGTATTCCTAGTAGTAGCAATGGACAATGTTGATTCTGGTTTTATGCTTGATTATTTGATTTCTAATACCTTTAATAAAAGAAATATGGATGCCCTTGGAATACGGATTACCTTTTGTTTCTAAGGCGAAAAATAATTCTATCACAGGAGATAATTATGGGCAACAAATTAAGAACTTATAGATGAACCATTTGTATCAAAATAAAAGGTTACACAATCTTTCTATATTTAGCAAAACTTCTTTTTTAATTACTACTACTCCGTAATATTTAGCAACATTTGCTTAAAGGGGAACTAATAAGGTATCGAGTGCAGATAACTTGTACGTCTTTTAAGGCGTTTTTGTTACCAGTTGAAAGTGTAATGCCAAAACTTACATACTTATTTCGCAACCAAAACAAAATTTAATCGTGCAAACTTATGCCAAAAATAACGTTTACTATATTTATTTTGCTAAGCAAACTTTCATGATCGAATCTTCGTCTTTTCTATTTTGATACAGGCTACGACATCGTATCTAACTTTATTGAAATTCAAATGAGACAATTCAATTTTTTTTTCCAAAAAACGCCACTTATCCATGAAGTATCAAGTTTTTCTGTTATAATGTTTATGGACTAATAATATTGACGTTAGCCCATTGTTTCTCACACTAACCTTTGGGTTAGTTTGTGTTTGTCTATATTTGTATTTCTCGCAGACTGGATTGGGTGTCACATTGATGCCCTTACTTCGTTATAAGGTTGGGTGGAGTGTAGGTAAGTTCTCACTATGAGTGGACAATTTACACGTGAATTCTCCCTTTATTCCTAAAATTTATGTGCGAATTTTTCATCATCTTACGTGAGTCATGTCACATGTGCATTGAATATATTTGACCGTTACAACGGCCGGTTGTTAAAATAAAATAAAAATTACTCACCAAGTTTTTTCTATAAATAGCAATATAACTTCTCGTCTTTAAAACCAACATCTTCCGTTTATGTATGTTCTCCAATAAAATAATTAACTTCTTTCTTATTATTTTCAAAAAATGTCTCAAAAAACACTCCAAACTACGAAACGTCGTCAATGAAACCGCAACTCAAATTCTCCAGACACACCTGACGGGACGTTTAATCAAGAAAACCAATATCAAAACGTAAACCTATTACGACCATAACCATTATATGCTCACAACCCTTACTAAAACCCACCATACAATAACCAGGTAACGGATCCTCATCAGAAACAAGCTTACCGACACCCGTACAACTTTCCCAATACTCAACAAACACGTTTCACGACCTCGCATCACAACCGGGTCCGTTCCCATTTACGCGCCCCGGCTACATCTCACAAACCTAAGTGGGTGGTTCTTCATCTTAACCACCTACAAATCCGTCCATGTATCCCGTGAATGCATTTCCATACGAAGAATTTTACTCACCCCAATTCTCGGGTTCTTTTCAACAAACTGAATCTTTGCAACAGACCGATTCCTTTCAATAAAACTTTGAGGAAGTTACTACCCCACTACTAAAGCTGAAATTAAAGGTGAGTAGATCCCGCCAAAATAAGTTATCTGTAACCGTAATTGCACCCCGACAATTGCCATGGACCACCAAAGAAGAAATTTCTTTGTCTAAATCATGGATGTTTACTTTCCAGAGCAGCGAGAAGGGAAACGAGAAGAATCACGATGGATTTTGGACTGCAATCTTTTAAAAGTTTGAGAGCAAAACAAATTTGTACGGTAAGCGAACATACGATTCTATTAATGAGAAATAAAAGATGATTCGTCCGGCATGTGTTCAATTTTGTGAAGTCTACATTAACGTGATTCGTTGGGGTTTTAAAAGATAGTCTAAAATGGAGCGATGTTGAAAGTTTCTTAGAAAAGAAAGCAACTAAGGTTAAAAGATACAAGTCATCCGGGTCTAGTTCGTTCAACGCAGAGTCTGGCGATGCTAGTATTAATCAAGATGTTGCCGATGAGGATGAAAAAGAGGTGAAACCAATTCCCCGACCAATGGGGACGGACATAGCGAGGAAAGGAAAACATCAAGATCATCTAACAAGACGAAGGACAATGCATTGTCTAGGTTGATGGTATATGTTGATACAAAAATTGGAGTGAACCTTGATGACCCGAATTAGAGGTAATTCAAGTATTTAAGGCTCCGACTCCTACACCAAGTAAACTTGTTTGAGGATCCTACACAGTGAGAAAACATCGTTAAGCTTGTTGTGGGATTGTCTCCCATGATTAAACTCCGATGTGAGAGTAAGTAATTGTTTGATTGAGTAATCGATAAGGGTTTAGGATCGTATCCAGTCGTACCTTTGAAGGAACTATAAGGGTTCCTTTTATAGCTGGTGAAGCCCAAGTAGGCTTCCCGAAACTTACGGCCCAAGATAAGGAGATATTTTAGGATCCTTATCAACTAAATAAGGTGATTATATCTTACCTAATCATGGGTGAATCATAATCCTAATTAGACGATGATTCTATCTGACCACAACCGTATGCGGCCAAGCCACGACCCATTCGAAATCGCAAGCGGGCGCCCTTCATCAGGCCCCTTGGGCTAATGTCGGTGCTCCAGTCCACTATACATCATCATGTCCCCCTAGTCTAGTAGTTATGTCCGCAATCGTGATTACTAGATAATAACTGGTTTTTTTGCCTAGTATAAAAAAGATTCATTGTTCCAGTCTCTTCGAATTGATTACTGGTTAACGTGCGACTCAGTCGTCTTTTGGTGAAAAGAAATAGATTGGTCGTTGTAGTAAAGTTAAATGTGCAAAACTTTAAAGTAAATGACGGGTAATTAAAGTTAAAACTGATTAAAACGTAAATGGTGCAAAATTAAGACTTTAAAAGTAAATTAATTAAATGAAAAAAATTAAAGCTCAACGAAAAGTAAATTTGACAATGTAATAAAAATGCAAACTTTGAAATTTAAAATAAAGATAAACAATTAAAATAACACTTAAAGAAAAATGGCGGGAAAAATAAATGCTTGAAAAATAGAGGATAACAAAACCTGATTCGGAATCCAAAATACTGTCACTATCCGGAATCCAATCTTACCCTTATCCGGAATAACAAACCTTGCCTTATCCGGAATCCCAAATTCACCACTATCCGGAATCCCTGATCTGTCACTAATCCAGAATAACCAAAACAGAAGCTTATCCGGAATCTCCAAATGTTCCTTATCCGGAATTCACCAAATGAAGCCTTATCCGGAATATGTGAGAAGCAAGCTATCCGGAATTCAGTCAAGTTTCTTATCTGGAATCCTGCTTTGCTGAAGCTTATCCGGGACCAAGGTTATCACCACTATCCAGAATACCCACTAAAACCGTTATCCAGAATCACGTTTGTTGCCTTATCCGGAATTCGCCAAACTTCACCCTATCCGGAATGTTTTCCGAATCCTTATCCGGAATTCCCACAAGTTGTCACAATTCAGAATAAATTCCGGACACTTATCCGGAACCCAGAAACTTTGCCTTATCCGGAATCGGAGATGTAAGCCTTATCCGGAATGTCGTTTTAGAGGACTTATCCGGAATTCTTTCTTCAGGTCCTTATCCGGAATACCCACAAAATCTCACTATCCGGAATAATATTCTTGTGGCAATCCGGAATAAATTCAACTCCTTATCCGGAATTCGCATTCTGCCCACTATCCGGAATTGGAGAGATCTTGGCTATATCCGGAATAAAGGGGTTTTAAACAAACCCGGATATGAATAAGATGAAAATAAGCCAAGAACTAAAACTCAGCTAAAAACAATTAAGCACTTAACTAAAACTTTTACAAGAAAAAGCAAATAAGCCAAAATTTAAAAACTTTTAAAAACACTAAATAATAAAAATATTTAAAATCAACTTTTTATAAAAATTAACTAATAAGCACTTAATTAAATTTACGAAAAACACAATAAGTTATAAAATCAATAAGCTAATACAATCATAAACATAAAAACAAAACAAATAATCAAATAAGCATGACAATAAGCACATAAACATAAAGATTAGCAAAAACAATAAAGGTAGAATGAGAGATTAATAAAAACTTGATTAAAATAAGAATCAACAATTAAAAGTAAAGATTAAACTTACAAATTTAAGGTGCAAGACAAGGTAATTAAATGACAATTAAGTAAATGACATTAAGAAAAGTGCAAGTAATTAAAGGTGGAAGAACTATGTGTCAAATAGCCAACACCTCCTAATGTGATATTAGGAGGGTATTTATAGGAGATTAGGGAGGTAAACATGTGTTGGAAGCTTCCTTTTTTCTTTCTCGTCTTTTCGTCTTCTAATTTCTTCGACTTTTTCGACTTTGTCTCGGGATTAATTAAACTCGTATTGTAATTTCTTCATTAATTGGACTTGAGTTCTTCGGCTTTATTAAACTTCTGTCTTTAGACTTTTCTTCGATAAATCTTCAGAATAGGCCTTGGACTTCCATTCTTTTTGCACTCTTGATCTTTTGACTTCGTCTTTTGTCTTTTTCTTCGATAAAAGCCCGTGAAAGCCCATGTTTTCCTTCCTTTTCACATTTTGATCCTAAATCACAACAAAAACACAAACCACGCATGATTCCGACATTTCGATATAAAACACACGTTTTGGCTTGGTTATTATTATAATTAAGTGGTAAAAGGATAAATGTTTTTACACTTATTAAATCCCCTACACTTGACCATTGCAATGTCCTCATGCAATATATTAATTACAAAGCACGTTTTACATTTTCCATCATAATCAATCCACATTAGCCTTTATTAAAGAGACAAATATTTAAAGGAATAAAATAAGTAAAAAGATCAAAAGCATACCTTGGGGTTTTGGAATGTCATGAATGATTATCACTCTCAAGTTTCACGTTCCCCATACCAAGCTTAAAAACGAGATCATTGTTATTATAAGTTAGCAAACTATCACAAACTCATGTGGGCCAATTATTTACTTAGACTCCCTTATTCCTAGGTGTATCTCTTATATTGTATTGTTGTCTTTAATGATCACGAGGATGCATTGTTGACTTATTTTGATAGTTATTTAGGCTGAAAATAAAGTAGGACGATTTAATCAATAGTTAGCTAAAGGACAAAATCTTTTAAAACTGCTTCTCGGGACCTCATAAAGTTCATATCTTGGCATTACTTGCTTCACGATTTGAGACCTTTCTCAGACCGATATTTGGCCGCAACTTCATACTTCAAATCTTGAGAGACGTTCATGAAATAATGGTCTTCTCTTCATATTAGGAATTTCTTCACTTGAACTTTTTGAGAGATTCTTCATATTTGGACCACGAATTCTTCATTTTTCTCCAATCTTTATTTGGGATTTTGATATACAACGATCCGCCTCCTTTTAGGACTTGGATCTGTTTATCCTCATACCTTGTTAGGGCCTTTTTGGATAGACTTCTCCATGATCTTTACGGGAGTGTTTGCTTTTCGTCCTGTGTCTCGATCCTTCACATTTATTTTTGATAAATGATTCTTCACATCACTTGGGATCTTTATCAACAAAATGTAGCCCTCATGCCTTGTTAGGGCCTTTTCGAACTCGCCAATCTTTGCATCCCGCTTCAATAAGTTATGCCCCTTGGCTATGAACTCTAATCAATACCGAACAACTTTTAAACGATCTTGTGCTAGAAGCTAAGTAACTTTTCAAATCGTACGACCTTATTTATTGCAACTAAATTTGTTAGCAAGCGATGGGAGAAAAAGTTTATAATCAACTCACATAAATTCATGAAAGACTACCAAACTTATAATTGACTCTATCATCTCTCGTTCTCCATAATTTAAAATCTCAAGGAATGAGACTCGTGGATACTTAGCCAATTAAATCAAAGTTTTGGGTTTTCAAGTCATTTATAGGATCTTGCAAATTCTTAGACTCTTTCAAGTTTTAGAATTCGCATTTTAAAGTTCTCTTGATAAATGACTTTCTAGGATCAATTATAGGAACTTGCAAAAAGTTCTTGTTCTTAACCCGTAAGAGTTAAGACTTTCGCGTTTTAAAGCTCCCTATATAAAAGCCTAGCAAAACTTGACTTAAACGCGTTAAGGATACTAGCTAGAGTAAACTTAGATAAGTAAACTCGGGTTGAGTCAAAAGATTCACAACGTTTAAAATTAAAACCACTTTATTAAAATTTATTCTAGCAACAAAATAAAATAACTATAACAAAGGAAAACCTACAAGGCCAAAATAGAAAAAAAAAATTAAAAAACGTCGAAAAATCAATTTTCCGGTTAAAATGAGGATAAATATAAGGAAACGCCCACTTAACTTCGATAGAAGTCCCCCTACACTTAATATAAACATTGTCCTCAATGTTTAAGCATGTGGAAGTAAACTCCCCTATACTTAGGACATTGTGCATTTTGTTTAAATCTTGCTAAGGAAAGGACAACTAAAGTGATTCCTATTTTAATATTGAAGATATAAAATAGAGAATCAAAAGAGTTTAGGATAGAACCGGGAAGAGGGGTACACGGAATCACGGTTCGTCAAAAGTCATCAAGAATGGATCTTTGAAAGCTCGAATCCCTGCACATGATTAGAAAGAAGACAACAAACACATACTAGGGTCTACCCCTACACTTATTATAAAAACAAAGAAAAAGGATAGGTACTGCGGGTTGCCTCCCGAGAAGCGCTTGTTTTTGTTAACCGAGTCGTGAGCCTGACTCGACCTTGATTAGCATAGGAAGAAGCTTGAAACACATCCACCAGGATCAAATACATGGTTTTCATCCTTCAAGTAGCACAAACTTAAGGCGAACAAGGCAAGCCAAAGAAGAGTAGGCAAGGTTCCCTTAAGCAAAAATGGAGCACGGTGGTAGCAAGTGTGATGAGGTGCAAGCATATCTCCATAAGTTCCAAAAATATTTCCTTTTATTTCATCAGATGGATACTGAGATGGCTTAAAAATTGCAATACCGGGATCGAACACCTTTTCCTTTAGGGGAAGATAAGACTCAGGCTCAGTAGACCTTGAAGAGGATCCGCTCATAAATCGCACAATCTCATCCTCAGAAGGGGGATAGAGTGGTGTCAAGACATAAGTACTACGGATATCGGTGTCGTTCGGCTTCTTCTCCTTTGAAACGGGTTTCTTCATATCCAAAGGAGGATAAAGAGCATCATCAAAGTCCAAAGGAGGAGAATCACTCTCATTTGGGAAGTAAGTGTTGAGAAAAGTAGCAAAGTCTTCCTCAAATGAGTAGTCATCCAAAGTGGAATCAAGCATTGTTGGTGGAGGATCTTCATCAAAAGTAGGAGCAAGTTCATCATTTGAAGAATCACTCGAGAGAGTATCAACATCATCAAAATCATCATATGTTGGCATGTCTGGATACTCTGAAACAAAATTATCATAATCATCCCCATCGGAACTAGAATCATCATCATAATCATCATAGATCGATGGAGAATCATGAATTGGTGGAGGATCTAAATTGGAGAGAGAATCATCCACATCATCTTTGAACAGTGGATTATCATAGCAAGGATCAAAAAGAGGATTGTTGTAGACGACAAAATCATCAAGCATATTAATCATATTCGCTGATTCTCTTCCATTGGTTTGGTTGTGATCTTCCCCATTTTAAATACTTGTGCATCATTCCCGACCCTTAAGATTAACTCACCTTCGGCAACATCGACTAATGCTTTTCCGGTTCTCAAGAATGGCCGACCAAGTATTAACGGAATACGAGGGTCCATTTCATAATCAACAACAACAAAGTCGACCGGAAAAGTGAAGGTGCCAACTTTAATGAACACATCTTCGGCAATACCAACGGGGTAAGCGAGAGTGCGATTTGCTAGCTCAAGAGTCATCTTTGTTGGTGTAAGGTCAGGTAATGATAGTGTTTTCCAAACACTTAAAGGCATCAGATTTATACTTGCCCCGAGATCAACTAAGGCAGTAAATTCTTCGGTTTTGTTAAAAATGCAAGGCAACACAAAACGACCGGGATCTCCAAGTTTCTCCGGAAGTTCTTTAAGAAGGAAAGCAGAACAATTCTCATTCAATCGAGTATTAACAAACTCGGCCATCTTTTCCTTCTTGTTAAGCAATTCCTTAAACATCTTAACGAATGTCGGCATTTGGGCAAGAGCTTCAACAAGGCTAATGGTGATGGTCACTCCTGAAATCTTCTTCAAAAAGTTTGACATTTGAATGTCATCCTTGGTGAGCAATTTGGTCTTGTCTAATCGAGAAGGATAAGGGATATTGGGTTTAGTTGGTGTAGGTGTAGTAGGTGAAGGTTGAGATGTTGAAGGTTTAAAGGTGGAAGGTGGGGTTGGTGAAGGGTGTTTCTTGGGAGCTTCTTCAGTAAGAGGTAGAGACGGTAATGGAGAACTAATACTAGGCGTGGGAGTAGGATGGATAAATGGTGGTGGAGGAGGTGTAGATGGAGTAATTGGGGGAGGGATAGATGGTCCTACTAAGGTTGCTCCATTGCGTGTAGTAATAGCACTCACATTCGCTCTTGGGTTGGTGACGGTATTTGAAGGAAGAGAGCCCGAAGTAGAGGGTTGAGTACTTGGGAAGAAACTAGCCATCATATTCTTCAAGTCATTTGTTTGATTACTGAAAGAGGTTTGCATATCATGTCTGTAACACCCCATGTTGATAATGGAAATGTCACATGCAATTATGACGTGTCATCAAAGCATACAAGGAAAAATGTCTAAACATTACTTGACCATAAAAGGAAAATACCGGAATCAAACATCGGTAGTCCAAAAGTAAAGCTCATCACACACAAACATAGTATAGTAAGGGAAAGGACTAAACAATGTCCAAAGAAAATGTATCATAAGAAAGGAAATGCATAAAGTAAAGAAGGCTAGACAGCTTCCAGTCCATATGCACGTACTCTTAGTGTCTACGAGCGTCCCTGAGTACCTGCCGTTTTGGGAACATAGAAAAGGAAAACGGCTGAGCAAATACGCTCAGTGCACGGATGTATAATAAAGCATGAATAGGATAAGCATATAACATATAACAACAGAAGAAAACTAAGTCCCGAGTAACCTGGTTAAGTCTTAAATAAACTGGTTTTATAGTTTGAAAGTCTTATGTTTATCTTATAAAAACTATTTGTCATATTTTACCATTAGCCAATATAGGTCATGAAAATCCACCGTGCATGAATACTTGGAGGGGTGACCTCATCATGCAAATTAGAGGGGCTGCCTCTAATTTAATATACTGGTTTTTGGGTAGGAGGGATCAGCTCCTTGTGAAGGATGCAAGGCACACACCATATTCACTATGAAATCCTGACTAAAAACATGTAACTAGGATGCACCCATACGCTCCACATGATAAATATAATATAAATGGCCAAAAGCTGAAAGGGACGCCACGAGCAATCACTCCGCCGTGGTGAAGTCATAACATCAGTGCCTCTAATGTTATGGTTATGGTACCTCCATAACTAGGTGAAACTGGTCATGCATGTATATGGCTATAGGTAATCTTAATTAAACATAAGTAATCAAACACGTAACTTATACTACGGGAAAACAGTTGGCTGCATACGGGGAATCCTAATTAGGAAAGAATGTCCATACTGAAAGGACGAGAATCCGTACCTTATGTCCAGTGAACGAAGAAGATGAACTGAGAGGAATCCTACTTCCGAATCACTAGTGCTACATAAATACATACATGAATAAGTATCTGCTTACTAAATACGTAGCTGGTTTTATATCATGTCTTAGCTTATTTTATGTGTTCTTACCATGTTTTACTGTTTTAAAGCCTTAAACCGTGTTTATCCTATATTCTGTTTAATCTGATTAAGTATTTATGGTATTTCATGTGTTATTATACTTATTGTGTAATAATAAGTAACTTTCCAAAAAAACAGCAGGTTTCCTAAAATAGAAAGTTTCCAAAAATAGAAAGTTTCCAAAAGTAGAAAGTTTCCAAAAATAGAAAGTTTCCAAAAATAGAAAGTTACCAAAAATAGAAAATTTCCAAAAATAGAAAGTTTCCAAAAATAGAAAGTTTTCAAAAATAGAAAGTTTCCAAAAATAGATTTACTACTTAAAATAGATAAGTTTCTAAAAATAGAAAGTTTCCATGAATAGATCAGCTGCCTTAATTAAATAAGTTTCCATAAATAGATTAGCTGCCTGAAATAAATAAGTTTCTAAAAATAGAAGGTTTCCATAAATAGATTAGCTGCCTTATTTAATTAAGTTTCTAAAAATAGAAAGTTTCCATAATTAGAAATAAGCTGGTTAAATAAGCTAAGTATATAAGCCTAAGTGTTTTCATGATTATTTTCTAAGTCATATGATATAATGTATAGTTTAATAATTATTTCATGTAATTAAATTAAACTATAGGTTAAAATATTTAATTAAAGTATAACATGTTTTTAATTAAATAAAGTTAAATACTTAGGTTAAAACATGTATTATTATATATTAATAATATAACCTAAGTCATATTAATAAATTAATTATAGTCATGGTTTTTAAATAATTAATTAATTATAAGTCTAAAATATAAAAAAATACTTAGGTTAATTAATTTCATGATTATTAATAATTAAATAACCTAAGTCATGTTATTAAATTAATCATATCATTTTATTAATTTAATTTTTAACATAAGATCATAAACATAAAAAAAACTAAACATACACCATGAACTGGATCTAAACTAAAAACAATGAACCGGACATGAAATCGACACCGTACCCCGAACCAACTCGGGGTACCCCGTGTCTTACTGCTGCCATGGGACCCACACACACCAACCAAGACCGTATGGTCTTGGTGGTGGTCGGTTTGGCCAAACCGAAACCCTTCGGGTTCGGTGCAGCCTGCGGCCAAAAACAAACACCCCTTAAAACATACTTTTGATTTTATTAAACCCCAAATCATGTTAGATCCATGTTTATTTATTAGCTTTTCGTAAAAACATAACATGTTCTTGATTTATTAAAAGATCAAATCAAAAGAAAAAGTTTAAAAAGGATTTACCGAATTCGTGGATAAAAAGGATTTACCGAATTCGTGGATAAAAATGATGAAGAACAAACACGATCAACAACTAAAATTCCAAGATCCAAGATCACAAACCACCTCCTTGTGGTGGTTGTAGGGTGGCGGCACAAAGAAGAACAAGGAAGCGGGTTTTAGGTTTTTTCTAAAAATCTTCTGTAAAATAAAATGAGTAGTGAAAAATCCCTTTTTCCCTTCTAGTAAAATTTGACAAATGGGCTTGGCCCATTTTTCCTTGTAGCCGCGGGTAGGGGCCCCACTTGGGGTACCCGTACCTTTTTCCGTGTCCCGATGTTAAGTTGTACGTTCGCGATTAATTGTGTTCGCGTTTTAAGTGTTCTCGTTACGTAAATACCGTGATCTAATATATTTAATTACGCTCGTAATAAATATATATACGTAATTAATAATAGTTCGTGTTTTAATTACGTTCATGATTTCATGATCGCATGTTCGTGATTACTGATCGTTAAATAATTATTACGTGATCGTGCGTAGTAAATACTTATCGTGTTCTAACACGTACGTAATACGTAAAATCCTAACACGTAATCATAATTATGCTATATTAGGAAAGTTTAAATCTAATACGTACGATCTTAAGGGTACTATTCATGGTAAAAGCATGCGGGTTTTACAATGTCGAAGCTCGGTTCTAATATCATTCCCTTGCTTAGTGATATCTCCTTTCAAATTGATGATTTGGCTCTGCAGATTCTTAACTAGCTATCCTTGGGTCCTCATGAAAGCTTCAACATCTTGATTAATGGGTGGTGCTTGTTGAGCGGGTGGATGATAAGGATTAGAAGCTCGAGGTGGGTTTGGGTTGCTTCTATTGTAGTTGTTGGGGTTGTGGTTTTGAGGAGAAAAACCGGGTGAAAGAAAGTTGTTAGAACGGTAACTTAGCAAGTTACGATCACCTTGAGGTCGGGCTTGGTAGCTTTCCGTTGAATAGTTAACATGAGCCGCATACACGTTTCCCGGATTGTCATGAGTAGAAGGAAAATCAGTGTATGAATGAGGACCCCCGCAAATCCCACAAGAAGTTGCTACAGCTTTAACTTGTTGTTGTTGATTTGTAGCCAAAAGTTGCATATTCTTGATTATTTCGACCATTGCGCGGGTCAATTCGGTGATATCAGGGTTTGAAGAAGTATAAGAAACATTGACTCTCGGGTTATTCCTTGAAGATGCGGATGAATCCCAATTTTTGTGATGAGTAGTCATGTTCTCTATAAGCTCTCTACACTCCTCAGGTCTTCTTTTCATAAATATGCCACCGGCGGCTGCATTAATCGTATCACGATCACGAAAAGTTAGACCGTTGTAGAAAGTATCAATTAAGGTAACGGGGAGCATGTTGTGGTTTGGACATCGATCGATCAAAAGATTATATCGTTCCCAAGCATCAAAAAGAGACTCACCAGGTTCTTGTGTAAATCCACTGATTTGATTCCGAAGGCTCTTGACCATGGATGGTGGAAAGTAGCGCGACAAGAATCGTTGAGTCACCTCGTCCCAAGAATGAATTGAATTCTTCGGAAGACGAGCAAACCATTTTCCGGCATGGTGGGATAAGGTGTGTGGAAATAGGTGAAGGCGAAGAAAATCCATGGTAACACCGGGCAACTTCATGCTTTGAGTTACGGTAATGAACTTGTCGAGGTGTTTGTTGGCATCATCATCCGGCAATCCGCGAAATGGACAAGTGTTTTGAACTTGTTGGATCATGTGATGCTTCAACGAAAACTCTGGAGCCTTGATTTGCATCGGTGCAATCATTCCTCCTCATCCATTCATCGTAGGTTGACACAACTCCTCCATCGTTCGAAGGTCGGGTGGGGGAACATTGTTGTTGTTATTCATGTTGGGGTGAGGTGGGTTATTATTGTTGTGCACACCAGCCATATCTAAATCTTCACGAGTCTTGGGCTCTGAATAAGTTGAAGATCTAGTACGCATGCACCTGCAAAAGAAAAAGAAAAAGATACCAAAGAAATAGAGAATATATATACAGTTATAAAAATAAAATCTTTTTGGTGTAAAACTTTTGAAAAAGAATTACTTATTATGAGTGTTTTAATGTTTTTGTATTTTTGAAATTTTTAGTTTTTATGGATTTTTGAAAATTTTTAAGCAAGAAAAATAACGTTCACGAGTGAACGGATCCCAAAATTCAACGCGTCTCTCACAGAAAACCGTTAATCTTTACGAAAAGAGCTGGCAGCGGCGCCATTTAATAACTGGTTTTTTTGCCTAGTATAAAAAAGATTCGTTGTTCCAGTCTCTTCGAATTGATTACTGGTTAACGTGCGACTCAGTCGTCTTTTGGTGAAAATAAATAGATTGGTCGTTGTAGTAAAGTTAAATGTGCAAAACTTTAAAGTAAATGACGGTTAATTTAAGCTAAAACTAACTAAAACGTAAATGGTGCAAAATTAAGACTTTAAAAGTAAATTAATTGAATGACAAAAATTAAAGCTCAACGAAAAGTAAATTTGACAATGTAATAAAAATGCAAACTTTGAAATTTAAAATAAAGATAAACAATTAAAATGACACTTAAAGAAAAATGGCGAGAAAAATAAATGCTTGAAAAATAGAGGATAACAAAACCTGATTCGGAATCCAAAATACTGTCACTATCCGGAATCCAATCTTACCCTTATCCGGAATAACAAACCTTGCATTATCCGGAATCCCAAATTCACCACTATCCGGAATCCCTGATCTGTCACTAATCCGGAATAACCAAAACAGAAGCTTATCCGGAATCTCCAAATGTTCCTTATCCGGAATTCACCAAATGAAGCCTTATCCGGTATATGTGAGAAGCAAGCTATCCGGAATTCAGTCAAGTTTCTTATCCGGAATCCTGCTTTGCTGAAGCTTATCACCACTATCCGGAATACCCACTAAAACCGTTATCCGGAATCACGTTTGTTGCCTTATCCGGAATTCGCCAAACTTCACCCTATCCGGAATGTTTTCCGAATCCTTATCCGGAATTACCACAAGTTGTCACAATCCGGAATAAACTCCGGACACTTATCCGGAACCCAGAAACTTTGCCTTATCCGGAATCGGAGATGTAAGCCTTATCCGGAATGTCGTTTTGGAGGACTTATCCGGAATTCTTTCTTCAGGTCCTTATCCGGAATACCCACAAAATCTCACTATCCGGAATAATGTTCTTGTGGCAATCCGGAATAAATTCAACTCCTTATCCAGAATTCACAATCTGTCCACTATCTGGAATTGGAGAGATCTTGGCTATATCTGGAATAAAGGGGTTTTAAACAAACCCGGATATGAATAAGATGAAAATAAGCCAAAAACTAAAACTAAGCTAAAAACAATTAAGCACTTAACTAAAACTTTTACCAAATCAAATTTAAGAAAAAGCAAATAAGCCAAAATTAAAAAACTTTTAAAAACACTAAATAATAAAAATATTTAAAATCAACTTTTTATAAAAATTAACTAATAAGCACTTAATTAAATTTAAGAAAAACATAATAAGCTATAAAATCAATAAGCTACCACAATCATAAACATAAAAACAAAACAAATAATCAAATAAGCATGACAATAAGCACATAAACATAAAGATTAGCAAACACAAGAAAGGTAGAATGAGAGATTAATAAAAACTTGATTAAAATAAGATTCAACAATTAAAAGTAAAGATTAAACTTACAAATTTAAGGTGTAAGACAAGGTAATTAAATGACAATGAAGTAAATGACATTAAGAAAAATGCAAGTAATTAAAGGTGGAAGAACTATGTGTCAAATAGCCAACACCTCCTAATGTGATATTAGGAGGGTATTTATAGGAGATTAGGGAGGTAAGCATGTGTTGGAAGCTTCCTTCTTTCTTTCTCGTCTTTTCGTCTTCTAAATTCTTCGACTTTTTCGACTTTGTCTCGGGATTAATTAAACTCGTCTTGTAATTTCTTCATTAATTAGACTTGAGTTCTTCGGCTTTATTAAACTTCCGTCTTTAGACTTTTCTTCGATAAATCTTCAGAATAGGCCTTGGACTTCCGTTGTTTTTGCACTCTTGATCTTTTGACTTCGTCTTTTGTCTTTTTCTTCGATAAAAGCCTGTGAAAGCCCATGTTTTCCTCCCTTTCACATTTTGATCCTAAATCACAACAAAAACACAAACCACGCATAATTCCAACATTTACGACATAAAATACACGTTTTGGCTTGGTTATTATTATAATTAAGTGGTAAAAGGATAAGTGTTTTCACACTTATTACTAGACTACTGGAAGCTAAAACCAAAACACAGGCGTACCGCATACCAAAGCGTCATGTAAACGCATTGAAGTAACATACAACAGTTGCATAGACAGATCATAGCGTCCTGGAGACGCTATCAATATAAACACTTGTTATAATCCAACGGCTAACCGTGCCCAACATAGCAACACATGGAAATTCGTAGGTAAAATTTCTGAAAAAGTAACCTCATGGGCCTGCTTCTCGAGCCACGCATGGAACTGATTGATAAGACCCCGTGGGTCCTAGTTCATTTTCTACTTCCCACTCAAACCTATCTATTGGATCAAGGTAGTGGTGTACACGTGTCATCCATCAGCTAGTACACACGTACCGAGGCAACACTATATATACCCTCGCCTGTCACTGTTTATCTTTTTATAGTTAAACCATTTCCACCATTGTTGAAAATCACAACCTCCGCACCTTTCATTTATTCATGGATCTACCTTCTTCCAGGTTAGCACATCATGCCGTTAACATATTATTTATAAAAATGGTCAGAGATACCGTCACCATATATTTTGGCCTCTCAGAACTAGATAATGAGCGGCTTATGTAGTTTTTCTCTGAGTACTATATATCCGAGGATCTCCATCCCCAACTCCCGGGAAAATGAGAGGACTTCACTAATTGTTCGGGGGGTAAAATAGGTTTATACACTAGGTTATTTGATACACTAATTACCGTATCCTGTCTCTAGGTTCATAGTAAACCTCTTAGATTACTATGACATACATATCTCCCAGTTGGACTGTACAGGAGCGTGAAAGATAGGTCAGTTTGAAATCAATTATCGCAACTTGAACATAATCCCCTCCCTCACTCTTTTTCGTGTTTTTATACCCCCTTCATGGTAAACGGGTGGGTGTCGTTTAGCAAACGCGTCGGAAACACCTCACAGTGCTATTTGAGATCCATGGACTTTTTGAACAACCGGAATAACCGTTTTTTCTTCATTGATCGACGCGTATTCCCACTTCCTTTTTCATTTTAATCCATTTCACAAAAGAGCGTGTTTCGAAAAAAAAGCTCGTACATTACCCATGATGTACAGAACTTGGATAGGCGTCACACCCTCTTCAACAAACTTCCTGAATCCTTTTTGTGGCTAATATGCATTACTCACAACTAATTTGACGAGAAAGATGAATATCCCATATTCTTTGATGACAACGACCTGGGTGGGTGTGTAATTTAATACTTTAACAAGTACATAGCCATGTATATCAGTAACTAACACTGTTTATTCATTGTTTTGTAGAAAAGAACCTTTTCGGGTTTTTACGTCATGGGAACCTGATAGGTGTGAAAACACCCATCCCTTTACCACTTATTTCTTACTAAAACAAGACCAAAACGCGTATTTAATGTCATTTGTTTGGAATTATGTGTGGTTTGTGTGTTTGTTGTGTTTTCAGTGCCAACCGGATAAATATTAAAGAAAACATGGGATTGCACGGGTTTTATCGAAGAAAAAGACTCAAGACGAAGTCTATTGTCCAAGAGATGCAAAAGATTTGAAGTCAATGGGCCTATTTGAAGATTTATTGAAGAAAAGGACCAAAGATGGAAGATTTACATATGACGAAAGAACTTAAGTCTATTAAACGAAGAAATTAAAAGAAGAGTCAAATTTATTCGTCAACAAATCCCGAATCAGAATCGAAAACGTCAACTTTTTCTGAAAAGACGAGAAGACAAGAAGAAAGGGAGAAAGCCCACTCACCAACCAACTTGAAGGCCTATAAATAGGATCCCTTCACACACAATTAAAAGGAGTTTTTTTTTAGTTTTTTTTCATTCCCAGTTTTGTTCTTCCTTTTATTTCGTAGGATACCAACACCATTAAGGTGTTGGTGATTTTTCATTTTTTTGATTCACAAATCTTGTAAGTTTTTATCCTTCCTTTTGTTTACTCTACCTTAATCAATCAATATCATCTTTTAGTTAATCTTGTTCATCTTTCTCTTTTTGATTCAAAGTTTTAAGTTTCATTTGGTTGATTTTGATCTTCAAAAGTAAGTGGGTTTTGTGTTTTTTATTGTTTTGGTTTGATGTTTATGATTAGCAAATGATTAGTGGTTAAATTGGTGTAAGTTTTGGTTAAAAACTTGGTTGATTTTGGTAAAAAAATCGTTTGTTCTTGTTTCCCTGTTCTTCGCACTTCTTCATCAGCCAAGTTTTGAATGAAGGAAAAGTTCCGAATGAAGGAAAAGTTCCGAATGAAGGAAAAGTTCTGAATGAAGGAAAAGTTCTGAATGAAGGAAAAGTTCTGAATGAAGGAAAAGTTCTGAATGAAGGAAAAGTTCCGAATGAAGGAAAAGTTCTGAATGAAGGAAAAAAGTTCTGAATGAAGCAAAAGTTCTGAATGAAGGAAAAGTTCTGAATGAAGGAAAAAGTTCTGAATGAAGGAAAAAGTTCTGAATGAAGGAAAAGTTCCGAATGAAGGAAAAGTTCTGAATGAAGGAAAAAGTTCCGAATGAAGGAAAAAGTTCCGAATGAAGGAAAAAGTTCTGAATGAAGGAAAATTTCTGAATGAAGGAAAAAGTTCTGAATGAAGGAAAAGTTCCGAATGAAGGAAAAGTTCTGAATGAAGGAAAAAGTTCCGAATGAAGGAGAAAAGTTCCGAATGAAAGATTAGAAAAGTTCCGAATCAAGACTTGATGATGCTTTGTGGGCTTTTCGTACCGCATACAAGACTCCGATTGGTTGTACACCATATCGTCTCGTGTACGGAAAGGCATGCCACCTCCCCATTGAGTTGGAGCACAAGGCTTACTGGGCCTTGAAGTGGGCTATTTTTGATATCAACAAAGCCGGTGACCTACGCAAGATCCAACTCAATGAGCTCAATGAACTCCGTAATGAGGCTTATGAAAATTCTTTAATCTATAAGGAGAAGACTAAGCTCATTCACGACTCTAAGATTAAAAACCGAGAGTTCCAAGTTGGAGACAAAGTTTTACTCTTTAACTCTCGGTTGAAAATCTTTTTGGGCAAGCTGAAATCTCGTTGGTCCGGCCCATTCACCATTGCCCAAATTTTTCCATATGGTACTCTCGAGCTCGCTCAACCTAATGGACCTAATTTTAAGGTGAATGGCCAACGAGTGAAGTTGTACTTTGGTGAGGACATCTCTCAAGAGATGATTCCATCCCTCACCACGTTCCCCATGAACTAATTTTGGGTCGAGTCAGGCTCGTGACTCGGTTATCAAAAACAAGCGCTCCTCGGGAGGCAACCCGAGTATCTATCCTTTTCCGTTTTAACCTCCTAAGTGTAGGGGGACCTCTATAGGTGTTTGTGTTTGTGTGGTGATGTGATTACAGGGATGAATGCACTCTTGGAATCTTTGAAGAACCATGCTCCCGTGTTATCCAAAATCCGGTTCTATCTCTCAACTATCGTGATTCAATTTTCTTCATACTCACATTTGAAATTGATCACGTTAGTCGTCTCTTCCTTAACTTGATTTAACCAACGTGCACAATGTCATAAGTGTAGGGGAGACTTTTCCCACATGCTTAAACATTGAGGACAATGTTTATCTTAAGTGTAGAGGGGACTTCTATCGAAGTTTTAAGTGTACTTTTCCATGAAAATGCCTTCATTTAACCGGAAAATCATATTTTTCAACATTTTTCAAATTTTTTATTAACTTTGGCCATATAGTCGTAATTTTTAAATTTTTATCGTTTCTTTCATATGTATATATCCCGCAATAAAGTCAAAAATATTAATAAAGTGGTGTATCTAGTTTTGAAGTCTTTGACATATTAGGCCCGTTGCGATTATTTTGACTCAACCCGAATAGACTTATCCAAGTTTATTCTAGCTAGTATCCTTAACCATGTAGACCTTAATTGGTTTATTAGGCTAAGTATCCACGAGTCTCATTACTTGAGATTTTAAATTGTGGAGGACGAGAAATGATAGAGTCAATTATAAGTCGGTATTCTTGCACAAGCTCACTTGGTGAAATTATTTGCCTATTCTCCCATCACTTGCTAATAATTTATCTGCAATAAGTAAGGTCGTACGATTTGAAAAGTTACTTAGCTTCTAGCCCAAGATCGTTTAAAAGTTGCTCGGTAATGATAAGAGTTCATAGCCAAGGCATAACTTATGAAGCGGGGCGCGAAGATTGGCGAGTCCGAAAAGGCCCTAACAAGGCATGAGGATTCAGTCTTATTGCTAAAGATCCAAGGTGATGTGAAAAGCATTATTCCCAAAATCAATATGAAGGATCAAGACTCACGACGAAAAGCAATCAACTCCCGTAAAGATCATGGAGAAGTCTATCCGAAAAGACCCTAACAAGGTATGAGGATAAATAGATCCAAGTCCGAAAAGGAGGCGGATTGTTGTATCTCAAAATCCCAATTAGAGATTGAAGAAATAATCATGAAGTCGTGGTCAACAAAGTTGGAGTACCCCTCAAAAGTCTCCAAGTGAAGAAACTCTATTAACGATGAGAAGACCATTATCTCAAGCACGTCTCTCAAGATATGAAGTATGAAGTACATGCCAAATATCGGCCCGAGAAAGGTCTCAAATCGTGAACCGAGTTATGCCAAGATATGAACTTTTTGATATCCCGAGAAGCAGTTTTAAGAGATTTTGTCCTTTAGCTAACTATTGATCAAATCGTCCTACTTTGCTTTCAGCCTAAATAAACTATCGAAATAAGTCCAAAAATGCATCTTCATGATCATTCTAAGACAAAAATAAAATATAAGAGATACACCTAGGAATAAGGGAGTTTAAGCATATAATTAAGCCATGTGTGTAAGTGTTTGATTTACTAACTTATAATAACAATGATCTCGTTTTTAAGCTTAGTTTGGGGAACGTGAAACTTGAGGGTGATAAATCTTCGCAGCACCAAAGCCCTAATGTAAGTCCTTGATCTCTTTGCAAGTTATTTCCATATAGCTATTTTCAAGTGAAAATGGTTTTCTATCCTTTTGTTTGCTTTAAAATTTTAATTTCTCTTAGTACTTTAATTTTTGTTAATAAGGCCAAGGTTGATTGATTATGAGAAAAGTGTAAAATTGCTTTATCACTAAGCATTGCATGAGGGCATGGCAATGGTTAAGTGTAGGGGATTTGATAGGTGTGAAAACACCCATCCTTTTACCACTTATTTCTTACTAAAACAAGACCAAAACGAGTATTTAATGTCATTTGTTTGGAATTATGCGTGGTTTGTGTGTTTGTGTGTTTGTTGTGTTTTCAGAGCCAACCGGATAAATATTAAAGAAAACATGGGATTGCACGGGTTTTATCGAAGAAAAAGACTCAAGACGAAGTCTATTGTCCAAGAGATGCAAAAGATTTGAAGTCAATGGGCCTATTTGAAGATTTATCAAAGAAAAGGACCAAAGATGGAAGATTTACATATGACGAAAGAATTCAAGTCTATTAAACGAAGAAATTAAAAGACGAGTCAAATTTATTCGTCAACAAATCCCGAATCAGAATCGAAAACGTCAACTTTTCTGAAAAGACAAGAAAACAAGAAGAAAGGGAGAAAGCCCACTCACCAACCAACTTGAAGGCCTATAAATAGGATCCCTTCACACACAATTAAAAGGAGTTTTTTTTTAGTTTTTTTTCATTCCCAGTTTTGTTCTTCCTTTTATTTCGTAGGATACCAACACCATTAAGGTGTTGGTGATTTTTCATTTTTGTTGATTCACAAATCTTGTAAGTTTTTATCCTTCCTTTTGTTTACTCTACCTTAATCAATATCATCTTTCATTTAATCTTGTTCATCTTTCTCTTTTTGATTAAAAGTCTTAAGTTTCATTTGGTTGATTTTGATCTTCAAAAGTAAGTGGGTTTTGTGTTTTTTATTGTTTTGGTTTGATGTTTATGATTAGCAAATGATTAGTGGTTAAATTGGTTTAAGTTTTGGTTAAAAACTTGGTTGATTTTGGTAAAAAAATCGTTTGTTCTTGTTTCCCTGTTCTTCGCACTTCTTCATCAGCCAAGTTCTGAATGAAGGAAAAGTTCCGAATGAAGTAAAAGTTCTGAATGAAGGAAAAGTTCTGAATGAAGGAAAAGTTCTGAATGAAGGAAAAGTTCTGAATGAAGGAAAAGTTCTGAATGATGGAAAAGTTCTGAATGAAGGAAAAGTTCCGAATGAAGGAAAAGTTCCGAATGAAGGAAAAAAGTTCTGAATGAAGGAAAAGTTCTGAATGAAGGAAAAGTTCTAAATGAAGGAAAAAGTTCTGAATGAAGGAAAAGTTCCGAATGAAGGAAAAGTTCTGAATGAAGGAAAAAGTTCCGAATGAAGGAAAAAGTTCCGAATGAAGGAAAAAGTTCTGAATGAAGGAAAATTTCTGAATGAAGGAAAAAGTTCTGAATGAAGGAAAAGTTCCGAATGAAGGAAAAGTTCTGAATGAAGGAAAAAGTTCCGAATGAAGGAGAAAAGTTCCGAATGAAAGATTAGAAAAGTTCCGAATCAAGTGATTTTGAAAGTTCCGAATGAACTTTAATTCTTCCGAGTGAGCAATTTTCCAAGTTAAGTTACTTTACTGTTTTTCTCGTTCTTTCTGAGTTAAGGTTTTTCATTGTTTTATTTTAACTCAAGTCTGATTATTTTTTTATTAGTTATTTTTGGCTTATTTTCTCTATTGCATGCATTTGATTTTTTTTAGTAGCATAGAAAATCACAACCCTTTTTGTACCAAGAACAACTATTCCACTTTGAACCGTGATCAATTCGAGAAGATACCGAGATTAAATCTGAACCCCATAGCAAAATCACTAGTATCAGAACCCAAAGAAGGTTACTGAAGGAACCAATGCCCGTAGACCAGACGAGTAGCCGTTGCTTGTCACAACGGTGGACGTTACCTTACCGCTCGTTGTTCATCATCAGACGATACAAACATTATTCTAAAGTCCTTGTTGCACATTTCCAATGAAGATGGGGATAACCTTCAAATAGAAGGCGACGAGGCTTCGACTACCAACTCTGAAGAGCTAACTACGGATAATGTGGAAGCCGTGGTCACTATGGATGAAGAGGATGAAGATGGGGAAAAATTAGTCCCTAGGAGGCCAAAGAAGAATCGTGCTTCCAGGATAAGGAGCGAACCTAAAACAAGTCCATCCGTATTCAATGCTCCGACCAAAAGCTTGAGAAAGGACCACCCCTAGTACCAAACTGGGGAAAGTGATGCAACCGGTGTAGCCTCACCCGTAAGGGTAATCGATGTTGACGAAGAAATACTTGTGATTGTCATGACATCATCTAGTACGAGCATACTAGGCCTGAGTCCATGGCCAGACGTACAACCTACTGAATCAGAGATCGTGGTTGCTACCACGTAAATCCTTTTTACATCTCTTGGTCTATTATCAATACCAAATTCTTTATGTTTTGACTCTTATTATTTACCAATTGAAGTAGTGATGATCTAGATGCAGGCACGACGTCCTTAGACGAGATAATGCACGAGTCATCGTCTATCGGGGGTAAGGAAGGCATGGTGCATTCTTATGTTTTTGAGGATATCCCGGCATCGGCAGGTTCGGACCCCATTCCACATCATACATTGGACGAATATTCTCACAATGCTATCTATCAACCCACCTGGGGTATTACTAATGTAGATTGCCTGGAAAAGCCATTGTCCTACCATGAGTTGATCGATGAAGTCTCACCCCAGGCTAATTTGCTGACCTTATGGACCTGGGGTATGACGAATTTGTTGAGGCATACAACGATGTCGCGACCTGCCAAGTTGCATTGGGAGCTAATTTAAAGATGAAATATTACGAGGATGCCCGTCTATTGAGGAAAGCTAATAAAAAGGTCGAGAGACATGACCATACCATCCAAGCGAAGGACACTAGTATTAGGAAACTCACTGACCAGCTGGACTCACTTAGAGCGACATAGGCTAATGTAATGGTGCTTGAAGACCAACGCAAGGATTCCAAGGCAGTGGTTGAAGAAAAGGTCAATCTGCTTGAAGAATCCAAGCCAAAGTCATAACTCTTATCAAAGAACTGGTCGCTGCCAAAGCTAAGGTCACGAGTCTAGAAGCCAGTAGTAAGGATTTGTCTGAACAGATAGTCGCCCTCAACCTGCACTATGACAAGTTTAAGGTTTTTGTCAAGGGTGAAGAGCAGATTGTAGCTGGCTTCATTGAGTATAAGCAAGAGAAGGATCAATTCCTTGATTAAAAGGCTGCAAAACTTGATGCACGTGTGGCGCCCTCGACATTGATTTTGACGAGGAGCTGTATCCACACATGTTCGCGACAATTGCTCGGCGGCGTTGGATCATTGGTTATGGTCTTTGGCTGACAGTCATGAAGTGTGCAAAGTTGAAAGAATTGTGCCAGTCCTTCTCGGATGTCGTATCCGATATGATAGACATGGGGAAGCATGAGGGCTTGGTCGTCAGGTTTAAGCATGCCCAGACAGGGATCAAACTAGGTGCCCATGAATATTACAATCCTGATGCTGCAGATTAGCTTGAATCCACAATGGATGCTTTATAGGACGTGAAATAACCCTTCGTAGATGAGATAGAGAAGTTGCACTGCACTTAGAGGGTAACTTTGGAGAAGAGGACGTTCCCTAGTGTTTCCGGAGGTTACAACCAAACATCCGCCAAGTAAAAATTCCTATCTATGCAGAGAATCCGTTCGTGTTGGATCCTTGGGAGCTAAAAGATGAGATTCCCTTGGAAAAGGCACTTTCCAAAAAGAAGACGCGTTTCCTTTTTCACTGTGATATTCATAGTACTCGTTACCAACGTGCCTACCGGAGTTGTCATTTGTGGTTGTTTTGGAAAGTTAGCGCCTTCGGCTGATAGAATTTCATTTGGAGTCATTGTCACAGTGATGAACATGTTAGGTCCACGCCTCCTTTCTGCTGGCCGCAGTGATCATTTCTCCGGTCCATAGACTGCTTTTTGGGCTGATCTTGGGATCTATAATTTGACTACCTTTTTTATTATCTTCGGCTGCATCTTCTCCATGAATAAAATCTCTGGTGTGTTCCATCATCTCATCGACGGTCCTTGGTACCTTATCATTCAAGCACTTGAGTAATGCTTGATTGGTAATTCCGTTCATAAAATCAGAGATTTTCTTGATCTCGGGGCATGTTTTGACATGTACGATATCATCCTTGAAGTGTTCCATGAATGTGTCCAAAGACGCCCCTTCTCGATGCTTGATGTGATGGAGCTCCATTGGTTTTTTGGCGTATTTGTTCTACCGTGTGTAGCTTCTTAGGAAAGCTCTATGCAACTACTCAAAACCATATATGCTTCACGAAGGGAGATCGTCGAACCATGTTCATGCACTGCTTATCAACGTAGGATTCAACATATGACACGACGTAAGTTTTGGCAATGTTCAATATGTGCGGCGGACTGGTAGACATTTAAGTGGTCGTTTGGATCCCCTGTGATGTCGTATGTCTTGATGTTGGACGACATCCTCCTTTTTTGTTGTCAAAAATTTCACGTATCGTGACGTAAATGAGCCCTCTTCCCATCGACGCTATGAGCGGGACAAGTTTTCGTCTTTCCACGCGTGGCACATCTGACTGCCAATGCCCAGTGTTGCTATCCTCGCTGTCCGAGGAGTAGAGTAGAGATGACGTGTCTCTCTTACGGATTATGCGATGCGAAGATACCGTGTCAGAGACAAAGCGTTCCCTGCTAGTGGAACAGCCCCACCTCTCTGAGTGAGAGCGAGGTTTCCTGCTTTTAGATATGGAGCCCCGAGATTCTAGAGTTTTACCCCTTTCCCCCTCTTATTGAGTCTGTCAAAGACGTTTGTTTTGTGATGAGAGTTTTCATCTGGTCTCTTAGCACCTCAACCTCTTGAAATTTATGAGTTTTTTAGGCTTGTCTCCCCTCTGGTCGGTTGGTGACGCGTGCTCCCATGAGTCATTCTTTCGCGGAGTGTCTCTTGGGGCGTTCTTTCTTAGGCGCTTCCTCCTTGGTTCGGGGAAGGCTCTACGATGGTACCTTTCTAGGGAACGTAGTGGTGACCTCTCGGCCTATGCTTCCTTCACTGGACCAGGACCAAGGTTAAGGTGTGTCTTGATATCTTCCCGTAGCTCGTTCCTCATTCTCTCTAACATATACAGGGGGGCTTCATAGTTTTGAGCTATGAAGTCTGAGAGGTGTACTTCAAGCTAGATGGTGTGTCCAGTAGATGTAGAGGTTCTTTTTGCTGTGGGGGTGATACCTCCACCGACCTTGTTGTTCCTATCGCCATGAATAACGGACTCCTCACCTGCTGCGGTGGTATGGTTCTAGCGTTTCAGTTTTTTGGTCCTCCAGGAGTTCCCTCTAGTTGAAGGTTTTGTATTTCTCAAGTGGCTGAAGTGGTCGAGACAAAGGTTGTCTCGTTTCGTTGCGATTTCTTCCCTAGTGGAGTCCGCTGGTGAGAAGATCCGCCCGTCGTCTTAGTCATCGTAGAGATCTATGTAGTGTCCCACAGATGGCGCCAACTTGTTGATATAAAAGTTTGAGTGAACCTTGATGAACCGAAATATTAAAAGATTCGGCTCCTACATCAAGTGAACTTGTTTGAGGATCTTTCACAGTGAGAAAACACCATTAAGCATACCGTAGGTTTTTATCCCACGATTAACCTTCGATGTGAGAGTAAGTAATTAGTTTGATTGAGTAATCGGTTAGGGTTTAGGATCCTATGAAATCGTATATTTGAAGAAACCATAGGGGTTCCTTTTATAGCTTGTGAAGCCAAAGTGGGTTTCTTGAAACTTGCGGCCCAATATAAAGAGATACACTCATGATCCTTATCAACGAAATAAGGAGAGTATATTTTTCCCAATTATGGGTAAATGATAATCCCAATTAGACCATGATCCTGTCTGACAACAACCGTGTGCGGCCAGGCCGCGGCCCACTCGAAACCATGTTCGGCCACCCTTCATCAGGCCCCTTGGGCCAATGTTGGTGTCTCATTCCATTTGTGATGGATCAGATACGAGTAGTGACCGCGAGTCGAGCTATATGGCATGACTAGGCACTATACGTCATCAGTATCAGAGATGGGTTTACAAACTGAATGTGCCATCGAATTGTAGAAAGAAGAATGTTAAGCCTTCTTTGATCTTATAAGTAAAGAGATGTAAATACGTGCGGAAGAGTTGACAACTACTAAATACCGCCAACAATAAGAAAACATAAAGTTTTATGTCCATCCATATGATCATTTGGCTCGGGATTCACGGGTTGTAGTGGAATGGAAACGGGCTCAGATTAAGGAAAAATTGATTTGTCATTTTAGTATTTATGTATCATTTTCAAATTTTATATGTGTTGATACAAAATTGGATGGACCGTGCTTGACCCGAATTAGGCTTAATTCGGGGTCTTGTGGACTCCGACTCTTGCACCAAGTGAATCTTGTTTGAAGACCATGAACACTAATACAAGGGTTTGCCTCGTATGAAAGTTCGTTGTTTCGATCTTTTCGAATTGATTACAAGTTGAAAGTGCTACTCAATCGTTCTTGATGAAAAATAAAAAGGTTTGATTATCTATTTTAAGCTAAAAGTGAAAATGTCGTTGAGTAAATAAGTAAAAATGAAAGCTTGAAAATATTTAAACTAAAATAAAGATTTTAAAAATCAAATAATAAATGATGAAGACTTATAAAAATGTAAACTTTAAAAATTAAATTAAAACAAGACAAGTTAGAACAATGCTAAGTTAAAGGCGGGAAAAGTAAAGTTAGAAATTAAAACCAGGAAATAACAAAATATAAGTGGGAATCCAAACTTACTGTCACTTATCCGGAATCCAAAAGAATTGCTTATCCGAAATGTCGTTATCCGGAATGGAAATAAAGGGGCTTATCCGGAATCGGTATTGGCACCTATATCCGGAATGTGTGTTTTAACCGTTATCCAGAATACTACTTCTGAAGCTTTATCCGGAATACAAAAATTCTGAGGCTTATCCGGAATCGGTTTGGAGGTGTTATCCGGAATGTGACTTTGGGAGGTTATCCCGAATCGATTGAAGTTCTTATCCGGAATTCTTGATGATGCTTATCCAGAATAATATTCCGGATAGAATCCGGGATAATATTCGAACAGTTATCCGGAATACCCTAATACTACAATCCGGATTGCTAACAAGTCCTAATTCGGAATAATCTGTTGGTGAGCTTATCCGGAATAAACGTTCAAACCACAATCCGATATAATCTCTTTGACTTATCCGGTATACCTTGATTAGTCACCTTATCCGGAATACGAGGTAATGACTGCAATTCGGAATGACAAATTCTCTGGGTTATACGGAATGTTAGGGTTTTACATAACCCGGATAAGAAATATAATGCAACAAAACTAAAAAAAGCTAAAAGCTAATAAGCACTTAACTAAAACTTAAACCAAAAAGATTTTTAAGAAAAACTAATAAGCCACAATTTAAAAACTATTAAAACACTAAATAATCTAAATATTGAAAATCAACCTTTTATAAAAACATTAAACTTATTAAAATCAACTTATTTTAAAAACTATTAATCATAAAACTTAAGAACATAAGCACTTTAATCTAAAAACTTTTAAAATCACTAACTCAATAAGAACAATAAGATAAGCTAAAAAATCATATCATCAACAAAATTAAATAAACTACATGATTATCAAGATTAAAAGGATTAAGAAAGGTCGAATGAGAATTAAGAAATAAGCTTGATTTGATTAAAGATTAAGATCAAAATATTACAAGATTAATGTTTGATAAGCTTGAAACTCTAGAGAGAAGGAAATTAAAAACACACTTAAAATAAAAACTAAAAAAATTACTAAAAAACTAACTACTCACTAACTAACTCCCTCCTAATGACATATTAGGAGGATATTTATGGGAGGTAGGGAGGTTAAGTGTTTATGCTTCCTTCTTTCTTTCTCCTCGTCTCGACTCGATTTACTTTATTTGAGTTTCTCGAAGTCGTCTCGGGATTTGTCGATATAAGTTGAACTTGTCTTATAATCTTCTTCTATAATTAGACTTGAGTTCTTCGACTTCACTAAACTTCCATCTTTAGAATTTTTCTTCGACAAATCTTCAGAATAGGCCTTGGACTTCCGTTCTTTATGCACTCTCGATCTTTTGACTTCGTCTTTTGTCTTTTTCTTCGATAAAAGCCCATGATAGCCCGTGTTTTCTCCCTTTTTCATATTTTTATCCTGAAACATAATAAAAAAACAAACCACGCATAATTCCGACTTTTACGACATAAAATACACGTTTTGGTCTTGTTATTATTGGAAATAATTGGTAAAAGGATAAGTGTTTTCACACTTATTAAATACCCTACATTTGACCATTGCAATGCCCTCATGCAATGCATTAATTTCAAAGCACAGATTACATTTCTCATTATAAATAACCCACCTTGGCCTTTATTAAATACTAAGCTTTAAGGAAACTAAAAAGATAGAAATATGTACACAACAAGTAAAGAAATAAAAGACTTACATTGGGGTTTTGGCTGCCATGAATGTTTATCATCCTCAAGTTTCACGTTCCCCACACCAAGCTTATAAACGAGATCATTGTTATTTTAAGTTAGCAAACTAACACAAATTCATGTGGCTCAATTATTCACTTAGACTCCCTTATTCCTAGGTGCATCTCTTATATTTTATTGATGTCTTGAATGATCACGAGGATACATTGTTTGACTTATTTCGATAGTTTATTTAGGCTGAAAATAAAGTGGGACGATTTAATCAATAGTTAGCTAAAGGATAAAATCGTTTAAAACTGATTCTCGGGACCTCTTAAAGTTCATATCTTGGCATAACTTGCTTCACGATTTGAGACCTTTCTCGGACCGCTATTTGGCAATGACTTCATACTTCAAATCTTGAGAGACGTTCATGAAATAATGGTCTTCTCTTCATAATAGGAATTTCTTCACTAGAAGTTTTGAGAGATTCTTCATACTTGGACCAAGACTTCTTCATTTTTCTCCAATCTTTATTTTGGACTTTGATATACAACGATCCGCCTCCTTTTAGAACTTGGATCTATTTATCCTCATACCTTGTTAGGGCCTTTTTGGATAGACTTCTCCATGATCTTTAGGGGAGTATTTGCTTTTCGTCGTGTGCCTCGATCCTTCATATTGATTTTTGATAAATGATTCTTCACATCACTTGGGATCTTTAGCAACAAAATGTAGCCCTCATGCCTTTTTAGGGCCTTTTCGGACTCGCCAATCTTCGCATCCCGCTTCAATAAGTTATGCCTTGGCTATGAACTCTAATTAATACCGAGAAACTTTTAAACGATATTGTGCTAGAAGCTAAGTAACTTTTCAAATCGTACAACCTTATTTATTGCAAATAAATTTATTAACAAGCGATGGGAGAAAAAGCTCATAATTAACTCACATAAATTCATGAAAGAATACCAAACTTATAATTGACTCTATCATCTCTCGTTCTCCACTATTTAAAATCTCAAGGAATGAGACTCGTGGATGCTTAGCCAATTAAATCAAAGTTTTGGGTTTTCGAGTCATCTATAGGATCTTGCAAATTCTTAGACTTTTTCAAGTTTAGAAATCGCATTTTAAAGTTCCCTTGATAAACAACTCTCTAGGATCAATTATAGGAACTTGCGAAAAGTTCTTGTTCTTAACCCGTGAGAGTTAAGACTTTCGCGTTTTAAAGTTCCCTATATAAAAGCCTAGCAAAACTTGACTTAAACACGTTAAGGATACTAGCTAGAGTAAACTTAGATAAGTAAACTCGGTTGAGTCAAAAGATTCACAACTTTGAAAAATTTAAAACCACTTTATTAAACATTATTTTTAGCAAAGAAAGTAAATAACGCTAACAAAGGAAAATACTGTTAGCCCTATATTTTATATAGTCGAACAAGAATGTAATAGGTCATCTTAGTCGTTAATGGTATTGTATTGTAATAGGTTATTCAGGAAAACCGGGCTTGGACTTTAAGCTAATATTGTATAAGTTAGGGGCGTAAGCCCAAAACAAAGCCAAGCCCGGCCCAAGGATACTAAACCCACGGCCCATATGCCAAGGGTATATATACCCTCTTCCATGTGTGGAAGAGGGTGTTGGTTCATTTTAATTCTCTCTCTAGTAAACATAAACCTTCCAAAATCTCTCTTGTTTCTCTCTCTACTTTTCTTCTCTTTCTCTCTCTAAATATCTCTTCTAAATCTTGTGTTATGGATTAAATGGGATTAACATTTGGTATGAAGAGCCTATAGTGGATAGGTGATTGAAGATTCGTGTGTTGTGTTCTTGATTTTTCGTGGCTATTTTGATCTAAATCTCACGTTCCAAAAAAAAAAATTTATTTTTGTGTTTTTATGGTCTTTTCTTGATAAAAATCATCTACATACTAGTTGTAGTGATTTGGGTATCTTGGTTTTGGCTAAATACAAATCTTTTGGATCAAAATTTGCGAAATTTCTTGTTTTTCTTCATTCTGAAATTCAAGCAAGTGTTACCATCGGAAAGTACAAAGTGTGAGGCTCGATCGCAATAATCCAAGGATTCTACTTTGCGATCACCCTGATTTCGATACCTTATTCCGACGAGATATTCCGATCGTACATTGCGATCTGGGATTCCGACGGTTTCAAGGGATATTGAGTCGTTACTCTGTCCAATTTGTTCTAGCCATATTGCGATCTAAACATTCCGAAAACCACATTCCGACAGAACATTCCGATGGAACATTGCGACAGATCAGTCCGACAGAACACTCCGACAGAACATTCCGACAGTTAATTCCGACAGACCATTCCGATCGAACATTCCGACAGAACATTCCGACCAAACATTCCGACAGTTATTCCGATAGGTATTCCGATGGAAATTTTGTTCGAGTATTTTTCAGACTTAGCCACTATCTAGACTAGTTTCGGAACATAGTTTACACGAAGATTAAAAAAAAGAGTTAAAATTTTTAGGTCAAGTAAAATCAAATTTTTTCCCTACTAGTTTTTGGCTATTTCTAACCCAAATTCAAAATTTGGCGATACAAAATTTTTCGGCTTACCGGTTTGTCAGACTGAGGAATTTATTGTCGGACTGAGATTTTTTTTTTTTTGAATTTTCGGAATTTCAATTTCAACCACACATCATCACAACAAATCCACTAAGATCTGCAATTCATCCACAAGTATTCACCATGTCTAACAACAACACCAACATTGCAACTGCCAATCAAATTCGTTTGGAACAAGGTGGCAACGGTAATCCACCTGTGCTCACTGCCGGTTGCTACGTTCAATGGAGATCTCGTTTTCTCAGATTTCTCGACGGAAAATAAAATCGAACTGCTCTTTGTCACTGCCTTGAGAATCCACCTCTAGTTTTTGAATTCAGACCAATTACAACACAGGCAGAGGATGGTACTTCATCAACTATACGAGCTATGGAGGATTTTGACACATGTTCTGCTGAGAAAAAGAAACTCCTCCAAGCTGAAGCTGATGCTGTAAACTTCATACTCACTGGAATTGATAACGATATCTATTCCACAGTTGATGCATGTCCTAATGCTATGGAAATGTGGAATGCAATTCATCGATTGAAGCAAGGTGAGTCGATCAATGTTCAAGATCTCGAGACTAATCTACTTTGGGAGTTTGGAAAATTCACATCTGAAGATGGTGAATCCATTGACTCATATTACTCGAGATTCTACAAAATGATGAATGAGCTTGTCAGAAATCAGTGCACCATCTCCAATCATCATGCCAATGTTCAGTTTCTACTTCAACTCAAACCGGAATGGCAAAGGTTTGTGACTTTGGTTAAAAAAAGGGTAGATATCAAGACCATCTCCTATCAAAAACTTTATGATATCTTAAAACAACATCAGAATGAAGTGAATGAACTAAGGGCTGAAAAGGCAGAACTGTCTGCTAATTCTATTGCTTTTGTGGCTGCTACTTCAACAAAACCCGTTCCCCGTCAACAACCACATACTCATTCCTCAAAGTCATCAAGCTCATCCACCAAACCTCTAGCTGCTGCTAAACACAAAGTAAAAGCAATTGTCCCCACTCCACCTCCAAAGTATGACACCAAGTCAGATGGAGACAGTGATGATGAACAAACTTCAAGGGACAAGAAGATTGAAGAACTCATGTCTTTACTCACCACAACTTATAAGAAGATCTACAAACCTACCAACAACAACCTCAGATCATCATCCAATGCTAGATATAAGGAAGTTGATCATGCACCTAGGTATGATCGTGATGCTAGGTATGATAATCAGAGGTTGCTGAATCAAGTTGGGGCTAGAGATACTGTACGCACTCCGGTTGTGCAGAAGACTGGGATTCAATGCTTTAACTACAAGGGATTTGGGCACATGGCTAGGGAATGTAAGAAGCCAAAACGGGTTAAGGACTCAGGGTATCACAAGGAAAATATGATGCTGTGTAAGAAAGAAGAAGCAGGAATTCCACTAACAGCAAATGAAGTTGACTGGCGTGATGACACTGATGATGAAGCCGATGATCAAGAGTTAGAGGCACATTATGTGTACATGGCAAAGATTCAAGAAGTGATCCCAGAGACTGATGATACTTCTGGACCCATCTATGATTCTGAGCCACTTGAAAAGGTACCATCAAATGATAACTATAATGTGTTTGCTAATGAACGACGGCATCCTGAGCAACCCGAAAGCATCAATGACACATATGTAATGGACACGGAGGATAGCAATATCTCTACAGATTCACAGCATATGTGTAATGATGACGGAAAAGCTGTTCAGGATACTGACTCGGATGAGGACCGTGATTTGCTTGCGTCTATTATTGACTCTTTAAAACGTGAAATTGATGAAAACAAAGAAGCTAATAAACGTTTGAAGCAAGCAAACGCATCCTTAGCCGAGGAGATAGACAGGCTTAAAGAGTGTGATTATGTAAAAGAAGCTGATCGACGGGTTGCAATAGCTAATGGTTTGGTATATGAACGTAAGGTGCTCAACGAACAATATTGTTCTGAAGTAACACACGAAATTCATATGTCAAAACAGAAGATATCAGAACTTGAAGAACAACTGCTGCTACATAAACTCCAAATTACTGAATTAGAGTCGGTTAACCAAGAACAAACTAAGCTTTATAAAACTCTTGAAGAAAAGGATATTGAAAAAAAATTCTTGCTTTGGAAAAGAGAGTCGACACGTTAAACAACATTGTTTACAAAATGGGTCAGTCTATTCAAACTATGAATATGCTCAATAGAAATATGAAAACAAGTTTTGTCAAGCCTGAATATCTCAAGAAAGTTCAAAGTACCAAGCCTACTCTTTATGATATCGGTTGCTATGTTGATAATCTTGCTTTTTATGCTTTCCCCTGACTGCGACGAAATCATTCGTCAACAAGAAGAAAGTCGATCAAACTTAAGTGATTTAATAAACCTTTCTGATTCTGATAATTATATTAAGTTTGTTCCTAAAAAAGAAGTTCCCAAAGAACAAAAGATGTACAATAGTGTTCCACCACCAAGGGATGAACCCCAAAAGAAAGTTTCTTTAAAAAGGAGTTTCAAAAAGCAATCAATTTTGTTAGAAAACAAATTTCGGATAAAAAACGTAAATGGGATGAGAAAAGCAAAAGTGTTCAGCAATTTGAGTTTATAAAAAAAGGGGTTTTAAATTTGTACAAAGGTGTCGTCGACTATGAAAAAGTTTCTAGGGATACCATTTGGAATATTAAACCTAACCCACAAGTAGAAGTCGTCATTCAACAATGCATTGTTCCAACAATTGATGATCTTTCAAAAAATGTGGAAATGTTTTATAATGCTCTCACTGAGGAAATGTTAACTGATTTAAGTTATGTTAAATCTCTTGAAGATGAAGTTGATTTTCTTCAAACTAAATTAAAAACACAAGAACACCAACTTTCTAACGAAATTGATCGACTCTCTAAGGAATATTTTTATGCTGACCATATGAATGCTATAATTGGTGTGTATACCGATCTTGATCAATATTGTCATGTAGCATGTCTAGTGTCAGAATCGGACGAAAAATGTCGCAATCTTGAAGTGGAGCTTTCAAAACAAATTTCAGTTATATAACAAACTTTCGAAAAGTTTTTCTCAACTTGAGAAACACTCCATTTCTCTTGAACTTGCTTTACAAAAAGGTGAAAAATCTCATAATCTAAAAAGTGTCAAGAAATGTCAGCTTCTTCGTTTTGTCTACTAAATGAAAAAGATTTCGAAATAAATGATTTGAAAGCTCAGCTAAAAGAAAGGGACATAGCCATTAGTGAGTTACAGAAACTCATTGAGAAACTGAAAGGAAAGTCTGTTTTGGGTAAACCATCCGCCGTTCGTCAACCGAATGCGGTTAAATGCCCTAACTCATCTATTTTGGGACAATCCCCACAGACTTTTCCTAAGATAGGAAATGATAAGAGCACAAATGTGATAGCACCTGGAATGTATAAGATGAACACTAGGTCCACTCAAACCGGAACAACGCAGTTACCTCAGAATACTAAGAAAACTAATCAATGTGTGTCTTCTTCTACAGGAGTAAATCCCACTACTAGCGTTAGCGAACCACAGCTTAAGAGCACTAGAATTGAAGATAGAGTCATGCCTAACAATAGTCAAGGGAAGAAGAAGGAAGTAGAAGATCACCGTAGGAACTTTAAGTTTTCTAAGAATAAAACGTCTGTAACTGTTTGTAATGACAGTTTAAATGCTAAGACCTCGAATGTTGAAGTTGTTTGTGTTGAATGTGGAAAATGTGTTCGTACTTTCAGTCATGATAATTGTGCTCTTAATCATAATGGCGTGAATACTAGAACTAGGAAGCCTATTTCTGTGCCCACTAGTACTAGAGAATTCACAAGAACTTTGAACCAATCCACTGATCAACCACTTAAGAAACTAAGTGAGTTAGACTCCACTACTCTGCGTAAACAAAACAGATTAAAGAAGCTATATGAGAACATGATTAGGACATGTACACGGGGGTATTCGAGATTTACACCACCCGGATACAAATGGGTACCTAAGTTAACCACTTTAGTGATTGGGTCTAGGAATATCGGCTTGCTTGTAGACTTTGCATCTAGGCCCACTACTATTTTGGAACCTGTTTCTATCAAGGGATCCCATTTTTCAAATGCTACATTGTCTACTAATTCTTCTGCAGCTTGTCGAAATCATCCTATTCATAATGGACTCCGGGTGCACAAAGCACATGACAGGCAATCTCAAGCTTCTCATTAAGTTAGTGGAGAAGTTTCTGGGTACGGTACCGTTTGGAAATGATCAATTTGCACCGATACTCGGATATGGAGACTTGGTTCAAGGGAATATCACTATAAAACGGGTTTATTACGTCGAGGGACTGAATCATAATTTATTCTCGGTTGGTCAATTTTGTGATGCGGATTTGGAAGTGGCTTTTCGGAAATCTACTTGCTATGTTAGAGACTACGATGGGAATGACCTTCTTACAGGTTCTCGTGGTTCTAATCTCTACACAGTAACTCTTCAAGACACAACAAATCCAATTTGCTTAATGGCTAAAGCTTCATCATCTTAAGCATGGTTATGGCATCAACGATTGTCACATCTCAACTTTGACACCATCAACTTACTTTCGAAGAATGATATTGTGACCGGTCTTCCTAAGTTGAAATTCGTCAAAGACCATCTTTGTTCTTCTTGTGAGTTGGGGAAAGCAAAACGGAAGTCTTTCAAAACAAAGACTACCCCAAGCTCAAAAGGACGATTGGAACTTCTACACATGGATTTATGTGGTCCCATGCGTGTAGAGAGTATTAACGGGAAAAAGTATATTCTCGTGATTGTTGATGATTACTCTAGATACACATGGACTTTCTTCTTAAGGTCCAAAGATGAAACACCAGAGGTTCTCAAAAACTTTCTCAAGATGATACAACACAATCTTCAAGCTCAAGTCTTAACCGTAAGAACGGATAGGGGTACTGAATTTTTGAACAAGAACTTGCAATCTTACTTTCAAGAAGAAGGCATCGAACATCAAACGTCTATTGCTCGAACTCCTGAACAAAACGGCGTTGTCGAAAGGCGGAACCATACTTTGGTTGAGGCTGCTCGAACAATGCTTTCTGCTTCAAAATTACCGCTATTCTTCTGGGCTGAAGCAATTGCAACTGCCTGTTATACTCAGAATTGGTCTCTCGTCATCCCTAGACATGAAAAGACACCTTACCACATCATCAATGGCAGGAAACCTACTGTCAAATTCTTTCACATATTTGGATCTTTATGCTACGTTCTTAAAGACGGTGAGAATCTCGACAAGATGAAAGAAAAAGGTGATGCATGTATTTTTGTGGGGTATGGGACATTGTCGAAAGGATATCGGGTCTATAACAAGGGAACAAAGATTATTGTCTAAACAATTCATGTTAACTTTAACGAATTGCCACATATGGTACTTGAACACAACGGCTCAAGTCCCGCACCTCATTGTCCAGCGATGGCACCTACACAAAACAGTGTACGTCCCGTGCAAGAAGGTCAACAAAGTACTCCTACAGCAGAATCGACGGATACGACACATATGAATGAGTTGGTTGATTTATATGATCCAATGTTTGAAGAATATTACTATGGAAACAATCAAGTTGTGTCAAAACCTTCCGCTGTCAATACTGCTGATGAACCCGAACCAAGTTCACAAGACACAACTGCCTCTACTTCAATAATTGTTGCTCAAGAGACTATTCCATTGGATACTCAACAAACTCAAGAAACAGTCATACAACCAACATCACCAACCGTCAATGCTCAAGGAGGAAACAACAATCAAGCAGTCGATGCACAACCCGACGAAGAAGAATTTATCAATCCGTTCGGTACACCGGTACACGAAGCCGGAGAGTCTTCTACTCAACATGTTGATCCGTCCAACATGCATACATTCTACCAACCATATCCATCCACTCACCATTGGACACGTGATCATCCATTGGAGCAAGTCATTGGAAATCCTTCACAACCGGTTCGAACACGCAGACAACTCGAAACCGATGGCGATGTGTGTATGTATGCACTCACCGTGAGTTCAACTGTACCTACAAACATCAAACAAGCCATGACTGATCATGCGTGGATTGAATCAATGCAAGACGAAATTCATCAGTTTGAACACCTAAATGTTTGGGAACTTGTTGATCGACCCTATGGAATGTCAATTTTATATTTCAAATGGATCTGGAAAAACAAACTGGATGAAGAACAAAACATCATCAAAAATAAATCTTGTCTTGTGGTTAAGGGATACCATCAACAAGAAGGCATAGACTACGATGAATCATTCGCTCAAGTCGCTCGTTTGGAAGCAGTCAGGATATTCCTTGCTTATGCTGCACATAAGGGCTTCACGGTTTTTCAGATGGACATTAAAACTGATTTTCTCAACGGTTATTTGAAGGAAGAAGTGTATGTGAATCAGCCGGAAGGATTCATCGATCCTCATCATCCTGACAAAGTCTATCGTCTCAAGAAGCCTGTATATGGACTTAAACAAGCTCCAAGGGCATGGTACGAAGAACTATCCAACTTCTTGGTTTCCAAAGGATTCTCCAAAGGTTCTATTGATCCTACTCTCTTTATTAATAAATATGGGGATGACATACTGCTGGTGCAAGTTTATGTTGATGACATTATTTTTGGTTCTACGAACCCAAAACTTTCAAAACGTTTTGAAAACTTAATGCACAGTAGATTTGAAATGTCAATGATGGGGGAGCTAAAATTCTTTTTAGGCCTCCAGATTCATCAATCCCCACGTGGTATCTTCATAAACCAAGCTAAGTATGCTCAAGAGATACTTAAAAAGCATGGTATGACCTCATGTGCTCGCGTTGGTACACCATTGTCGACCACATCCCTAGACGCTGACTTGTACTCATATCCCGCAGATCAAACGCGATATCACAGTATGATCAGGTCACTTATGTATCTTACAGCCAGCAGGCCTGATATTCATCATGCCACATGCTATTGTGCACGATATCAAGCCAGACCTACTCAAAAGCACCTCAAAGAGGTTAAACGGATCTTTCGGTACCTTAAGAATACCATTCACATGGGACTCTGGTATCCGAAGGGAACCGGTTTTCATCTAAAAACTTTTTCAGATTCTGATCACGCAGGTTGCCTTGATAGTCGAAAAAGCACTTCTGGTAGCATACAATTTCTAGGGGAAGACAAGCTTGTCAGCTGGTCGTCAAAGAAGCAGGATTGCACTTCGCTCTCATCAGCTGAAGCAGAATACGTGGCTCTATCCGCGTGCTGTGCTCAAGTCCTCTGGATGAGAACTCAACTCACGGATTATGGCTTCCACTTTGATAAAATACCTATGTATTGTGACTCAAAGTCGGCCATAGCCATATCTTGCAATCTGGTTCAGCACTCCTGCACCAAGCACATCGATGTCAGATATCACTTCATCAAGGAACAAGTGGAATGCGACATTGTGGAATTATACTTTGTCAGAACTGAGTACCAGCTGGCAGACTTGTTTACAAAAGCTCTCTCGAAAGATAGGTTTGCGTATCTCGTTGGTCGTCTTGGTATGAAGTATATGACTCCAGAAGACCTGGAGGTTTTGGCAAATGAAGCTGCTTGATATTCTCTCACAATGACTTCTAAGCACATCACAGCTTAGGACTCGGACCTCAAATAAGGAAAGTTTATCTCGGACGATAACTTATCATTTTTCAACGAGAAATTCATATTTCTTGGTCATGAGCTTCTCATACAAACATTCAAAGTTTTTAAGCTCATGAAAAACGATTTCTAAGTAAACGTCAGCTTAGAACTCGAACTTCAACTTAAGGAAAGTTTATCACGGATGATAACTTATCCTTCACAATGGGAAATTTATTTTTCTCGGTCATGAGCTAGTCACAAAACAATCAAAGTTTTGAGCTCATGAAAAACGGACCCGAAAGGGAGTGTACGTTTCAGTGCGCTTTCCCTAAGCAATAGAAGAGAAGTCTTCTATCCTGATTATTTTAAAACCGTTGAACACAATTTTTCAAGAATTTCTCAAAAGGTTTTTCTAAATCTTTCAAAATTGTGTGTTCAACACTCCCTACCTCATATGTGGTTTTTATATCTCAAAATTGTCATATGTTATTTTGATCAATTTTTGAGGGGGAGCATTTTAAAATCAAGTCTTTAATGTTGTTGGGTACATCTAAGAAATTGTCATATTTTATATATCCAACACATTCCAAAAATGGTTTAAAACTGTCATAAGTAATAAATTATATCGGACAAGGCATCTCATCTCCGTACCTCAACATATTCTGTGGTGTCGTTTTTCTAAAATTTTGTCAAATTTTGTCTCAAGACACACATATATTGTTGAGGGGGAGCGACCCGACTGAATATGTTCCCTAATTCATGCGTGCACACATGTTTCTCTCCCAATCGGTTTTTAGAAAAATGTCATATTTTTATCATTTGGTATCTCTAATATTATATTCTTATATTAGAGATAGGGGGAGAAAATGTGATTAAAATGTAATATATCGCAACAAGTGATCTTAAAGACTCAAGTGCAACTCTTTCCTTCACATGCCAAACTATTTCGTATATCGATGCATGTGTGTAGGGGGAGCTTTTCGGAAATGTAAAACTTTTAAGTGTTAAAAGTTTTGATTTTTCTCAAACACTTTAAATGGTTTTCAATGGTTTATGGTTACGATCTATACCCAAAACAACCTACTATCCACGACGGAACGATGGAGTCAAAAGGTGGTTTAGGATAGGAAACTAAGTCCTATGATCCAACCAGAACCGGAGGGATCTACCCAAGGACATTCCATAGCTAGAAATAGTTGTCCTTAGGAAAGATGGAGTTGAATGAAGCTGAACGCGGACCAATTACTTAAGTTAGCACTGGAACAATCACAACAAGGTGCTAGTGATGACGTATTGGTAAGCATTGAAGGAGTTGAATATTCTATGCAACTTAGGCAGAAACCGGGTTAACACATATCTTGAAGACAAGTGTCATGGACCCAATGATGCGATGCACAACCCTTTCTCAGCCATTCGAGTTTCTCTCAAAAGAAACTTGTCTCATTGTCACGGAGATCAACACGTATCTATTAAATTTCTCACTCCGAGTTAGTTAATATTGAAAAGGTGGCAGTCTGCTCTAGCCTCCGATTACCAAAATGCACTTATTGAGTCTAGAGCCAAAAGAGATCAATTTATCATCTCATTAGGACACAATCGAGTCCTACGCATTATCCTTGTGATATTGCCAGAACATCTGAGTGATACGATTCACAATGAAGATGGAAATCCTTCTTGAGCCAGCATCAAACAAGCTCATGGTAGGTAACTTGTGCGATTCTACACGAATCAAGCTTGTGATAACTGGAAAGCAACTAAGTTTGGATTCTTAATTGATTCAAACTTGATTCCAGGTTTCTTCGCAAAATCCGTGTGATCTTGCCAGAACATTCAGAGTGACACTCTTTAGTGTTCACAGTGATGAATGGAAATCCTTCCAGTGTCAACATCAAACAGCACTGCGGTAGGTAACATTCAAGATTCTTATGAATCGAGCTTGTGGCAAACTGGAAAGCAACAATGGTGCGATTCTTATAGAATCAAACTTGTTCAAGGAATTCTGAATTGACGACTCTAATCAAACGGATAACCGTATCCTTTTTTATTCACTCTTTACGTTCGCAGTCTGCTTTGAGACGGTCGAGTAAAGAGAACTGGCTACTACCGCCGGGAAACCCTGTCAAGGAGGTTCTAAATCGAATCTACCTGATCACAGGTACGGTATTTAATACCGTTTAACGGTCTTCACCGACCGGAGGTAAAACGCTACCGAGTTAGGATGAAATGTTCAAAGCCATTTTATCCGTGTCTATATATGTTGCTGCATATTAAGAAGGTGGCGTAGCTGTGCTACCGATGTCGATTCAGAAGTCACAAGAGCACAAGATGGCGATAATCAAGATACCTAAGAATGTAAGAATGTAATAGGTCATCTTAGTCACAAGGAGCACAGATGAAGATCTCAAGCACTCAAATTCGAATGACAAAGGCTCATGATAAAGATCACGAAAGCATGAAGGAACAAAGCTGTTACATACAAGATCAAGACCAAGATACAAGACCAAAGCAGGAAGATCTCCCTACAAGAATGTATTCACTCAACTATCTTATGCTTTCTAAGCTTTTTAAGATGAACGATACATTGGGGGAGATTGTTAGCCCTATATTTTATATAGTCGAACAAGAATGTAATAGGTCATCTTAGTCGTTAATGGTATTGTATTGTAATAGGTTAGTCGGGAAAACCGGGCTTGGACTTTAAGCTAATATTGTATAAGTTAGGGGCGTAAGCCCAAAACAAAGCCAAGCCCGGCCCAAGGATACTAAACCCACGGCCCATATGCCAAGGGTATATATACCCTCTTCCATGTGTGGAAGAGGGTGTTGGTTCATTTTACTTTCTCTCTCTAGTAAACATAAACCTTCTAAAATCTCTCTTGTTTCTCTCTCTACTTTTCTTCTCTTTCTCTCTCTAAATATCTCTTCTAAATCTTGTGTTATGGATTAAATGGGATTAACAAATACTACTATACAACTAGGCCAAAATAGATTAAAAATTTTGAAAAGTGTCGAAAAATTAAATTTTCCAGTTAAAATGAGGACAAATTCATGGAAAAGACCACTTACTTCGATAGAAGTCCCCCTACACTTGATATAAACATTGTCCTTAATGTTTAAGCATGTGGGAGTAAACTCCCCTACACTTAGGACATTGTGCACTTTGGTTAAATCTTGCTAAGGAAAGGACAACTATAGTGATTTCAATGTGAACATATAAGATATGAAATATTGAATCACGATAGTTTAGGATAGAACCGGGAAGATGGGAACACGGGATCACGGTTCGTCAAAAGTCATCGAGAATGGATCTTTGAAGCTTTAATCCCTGCACATCAAAAGAAACAAGACAACAAACACATACGGGGCTCCCCCTACACTTATTATGAAAACGGTAAAGGATAGATCAACGGGTTGCCTCCCGAGAAGCGCTTGTTTTTGTTAACCGAGTCACGAGCCTGACTCGACCCAGAACTAATTCAAGGGAAACGTGGTGAGGGACGGAATCATCTCATGAGAGATGTCCTCACCAAAGTACAGCTTCACACGCTGGCCATTCACTTTAAAATTGGGACCATTTGGCTGAGAAAGCTCAATGGTGCCATATGGGACGATTTTGGCGATGGTGAATGGACCAGACCAACGGCTCTTCAGTTTGCCCGAGAAGATCTTCAACCGAGAGTTAAAGAGTAAAACTTGATCACCAACATGGAACTCTCGGTTCTTAATCCTAGCATCTTGGATGATCTTGGTCTTCTCCTTGTAGATCAATGAGTTCTCATAAGCTTCATTCCTTAGTTCATTAAGCTCATTGAGTTGAATCTTCCGAAGATCGTCGGCTTTTTTGATATCAAAGTTCTCCCACTTCAAGGCCCAGTATGCCTTATGTTCCAGCTCGATAGGGAGGTGGCATGCCTTCCCGTACACAAGACGATAAGGTGTACAACCAATCGGGGTCTTATATGCGGTGCGAAAAGCCCACAAAGCATCATCTAACTTATCGGCCCACGAGGCACGATGCTCTCCCACAGTACGCTCAAGAATTCGCTTCAATCCACGGTTAGATATCTCGGCTCGACCATTTGTTTGAGGATGATAAGCGGTAGAAAGATGTTGATTGAAATCGTACTTAACCATGACTCGAGCAAATTGATCATTGCAAAAATGAGTCCCGCGGTCACTGATGATAGCACGAGGAACACCGAATCGAGCAAAAAGCTGCTTCAGAAAGTTCACAACCACACTCGCATCGTTCGTAGGGAGAGCCTTAGCTTCACCCATTTAGATACGTAGTCAACGGCTGCGAGGATGTACTTGTTCCCTTTAGATGATGGAAATGGCCCCATAAAGTCGATACCCCATACATAAAAGATTTCACATTCTTGTATGAAATTTTGAGGCATCTCATCTTTATGTGTGATCTTGCCTTGGCGTTGGCAAGAATCACAATGTTTAACCATTTCAAGAGCGTCATGATAAATGGTAGGCCAATAAAATCCAGAGTCGAATACTTTCTTCGCTGTGTAGTTGGGACCAAAGTGACCACCGGTGGGTCCTTTATGGCAAGCTTCAAGAATTAGTAAAGCTGCCGGCCCATCAACACACCGACGAATAACAAGATCTGCACATTGTTTGAAAAGCTAAGGGTCGTCCCAAAAATAGTGTTCAATGTCTTTAAAGAACTTTTTCTTTTGTTGGGACGTTAACCCTTCCTTGAGAATTCCACCCGCTAAGTAGTTTGCAATGTCCGCAAACCACAGGGTGTCATCAAGATTTGAATTGATAGACATTAAGGCCTCAAGGGGAAAAGTGTCATTAATCTCTTGATTCGGATGATCCCCTTGATAAGGATCCTCAAGTCTACTTAGATGATCCACGGCTAGGTTTTCGGCTCCCTTCTTGTCACGAATTTCAATTTTAAATTCTTGAAGGAGAAAAACCCAACGAAGAAGTCTTGGATTAGAATCTTGTTTAGTTAACAAGTACTTCAACGTGGAATGGTCGGTATAGACAATGGTGGTGGAAAGGACAAGATAGGGGCGAAATTTTTCAAAGGCATACACTACAACTAAAAGCTCTTTTTCGGTAGTGGTATAATGCAATTGAGCCCCCGTCATTGTCTTGCTAGCATAATGGATTGGTTGGAAGTTTTTTTTCACTCTTTGGCCCAAAACCGCTCCAATAGCAAAGTCGCTAGCATCACACATCAATTCAAAAGGTAGCTCCCAATTAGGGGTAACCAAGACCGATGCCTTAGTTAGCTTGTCCTTAAGAAGATTGAAGGATTCAAGACACTCTTTAGAAAGGATAAAAGGAGTATCTTTTTCCAAGAGGTGGGTCATCGGGCGAGCGATTTTAGAAAAATCTTGAATGAATCGACGATAGAAGCCCGCATGACCAAGGAAACTTCTCACACCCTTCACGGTTGAAGGTGGAGGTAATTTGGCTACGACATCCACTTTAGCACGGTCCACTTCAAGACCGGCTTTTGAGATTTTATGTCCAATGCCTTCTTTTACCATGAAATGGCATTTTTCCCAATTTAGAACTAGACGAGTGTCTTCACACCGTTTGAGCATGCGTTCTAAATTGGCAAGGCAATGAGAGAAAGAATCCCCATAGATCGAGAAATCATCCATGAAGACTTCCATAGTTTCTTCAACCATGTCATGGAAGATAGCCATCATACACCTTTGGAACGTCCCAGGAGCATTGCATAAGCCGAAAGGCATTCTTTTGTAAGCAAATGTTCCATAAGGACAAGTGAATGTGGTTTTCTCTTGGTCTTTAGGATCGATGGGAATTTGAAATACCCGGAGAAACCGTCTAAGAAGCAATAATAGTCAATACCCGCTAGACGTTCAAGCATTTGGTCCATAAAAGGAAGGGGAAAATGATCCTTTCTCGTAGCATCATTGAGTTTGCGATAGTCTATACAAACTCTCCACCCTGTAACGAGACGAGTAGGAATCAACTCGTTGTTTTCATTGGGCACAACGGTGATTCCGCCTTTCTTAGGAACACAATGGACGGGACTAACCCATGGTGAATCTGAGATAGGGTAGATCATTCCCGCATCAAGAAGTTTGATAACCTCTTTTTTGATAACGTCATGGATCTTGGGATTCACCCTTCTTTAGCTTTGAATAGTGGGTTTAAAGTCGTCCTCCATGAGAATTTTATGTGTGCAAAAGTGAGGATCAATTCCACGAATATCGGATATTTTCCAAGCAATCGCTTTCTTGTGATTCTTCAGCACGACGATAAGTCGAGATTTTTCGTATTCTTTCAAATCCTTAGCGATGATGACGGGTGACTTCTTATTGTCTTCAAGGAAAACGTACTCGAGATGAGACGGAAGATCCTTAAGCTCTAAATCCAGAGGATTTTCGATGGAAGGTATAGTCAAATTTGGATCATCGATAGAGATATCTTTAGGAGATGGTGGAGAAATATGGTCCTCATTGAGAAGTTTCTCAATGGTACGAATGTCTTCATCCCAATTGGAGGGAGAATCGTCATATTGTAAGACAACTTCCCCCCAAATTGCATCAAATTCTTTGAAAATGAAATCACTCTCTCCAAATGGAGTTAGTGATGACGCAATAGAGGCAACGGTCTCAACAATGGGTATAGAAGAAGAACCACTTTTACAAGAGTCTTTGAAATGTTCTTCACAAGCCTCATCAAGAACGTCAATGAAATTAACGCTATCGTTTTCAGAAGGCTGCTTAGAAAGTTTACCCATGTTGAAGACGATTTTATCGTCACCAACTCTCATGATTAATTCGCCCGCGGCTACATCAACGAGAGTGCGACCGGTCCTCAAGAATGGACGTCCAACGATTAATGGAACACGAGGATCCATCTCGTAGTCAACGACAACAAAATCCGCCGAAAAGGTGAATTCGTCGACACCGACGAAGACATCTTCGGCTATCCCCACCAGATAAGCAACCGTACGGTTAGCTAATTCCAATGTCATTCGTGTAGGGACTAGCTCGGGTAGAGATAATTGTTTCCAAACACTTAATGGAATTAAGTTTATACTAGAACCTAGATCGGCTAGGGCCATACAATTCTCTACCCCGGGGAAGTTGCAAGGAATGAGAAAACGACCCGGATCACCAAGTTTGGTTGGTAATTTCCTTAAGAGCACTGCGGAGCAATTCTCGTTAAGTTGGGTCTGAGCGATATCAAGAAGTTTCTCCTTATCACCGAGAAGATCTTTAAACATTTTAGCATATTTCGGCATGTGAGCGAGAGCCTCAGTGTAAAACCCGCATGCTTTTACCATGAATAGTACCCTTAAGATCGTACGTACTAGATTAAAACTTTCCTTTTATAGTACGATTACGTTTACGTGTTAGGATTTTACGTATTACGTACGTGTTAGAACACGATAAGTATTTATTACGCACGAACACGCAATAATTATTTAAACAATCATTAATCACGAACATGCGATCATGAAATCATGAACGTAATTAAATCACGGGATAATATTAATTACGTATATATATTTATTACGAACACGAATAAAAATATTAAGTCACGATCTATAACTAATTAAAACACGTAAAACACGAACACGAGAACACACGAGAACACACCAATATTTTAGACACGGAAAAACATTCGGATTACCCCTTGTGGGCCCCATTACCACTAAATTAGGAAGGGAGGATGGGCTTAGCCCATCAATTTTTACTAAAAGGAGGTTAAGGAAAATTACACTACTCATTTTTCTTTACAGAGAATTTTTATAGAAACCTAAAAACTCCTCCTCCTCCTTCTTTTTCTCTTTTGAACGCCACCTTCAAACACACCAAAAGGGGTGTTTGTTGATCTTGGATCTTAGAATTGTTGTTGGTGTTCGTGTTTGTTCCTCGTTCTTTAGATCCACGTATTCGGTAAATCCTTTTAAACCTTTTTCTTTTGATTTGATCTTTTATTAATTAAGAACATGTTATGTTTTTTTATAAAACCTAATTAGATCATAGATCTAACATGAATTGGGAATTAATAAAATCAAAAGAAATGTTTTAAGGGGTGTTTGTTTTGGCCGCAGCCTACACCGAACCCGAGAGGGTTTCGGTTTGGCCATCCGACCACCACCGAGACCATATGGTCCCGGTTGGTTGGTGTGGGTCCCAAGGCAGCATCAAGACAAGGGGTACCCCTATTTGGTTCGGGGTATGGTGTCGATTTCATGTCCGGTTCATGGTTTTTAGTCTAGATCCGGTTCATGGTGTATGTTTAGTTATTATTTTTTTTATGATCTTATGTTTAAATTAAATTAATAATATGACATGATTAATTTAATAACATGACTTAGGTTATTTTTAATTATTAATAATCATGAAATTATTAACCTAAGTATTTTCATATTTTAGACTTATAAATTAGATAATTATTTAAAAACCATGGTTATAATTAATTAATTAACATGACTTAGGTTATATTATTAATAAATAATAATACATGTTTTAACCTAAGTATTTAGCTTTATTTAATTAAAAACATGTTATACTTTAATTAAATATTTTAACCTATAGTTTATTTTAATTACATGAAATAATTAATAAACTATACATTATATCATATGACTTAGAAAAAAAAAAATAATCATGAAAACACTTAGGCTTATATACTTAGCTTATTTAACCAGCTTATTTCTAATTATGGAAACTTTCTATTTTTAGAAACTTAATTAAATAAGGCAGCTAATCTATTTATGGTAACTATCTATTTTTAGAAACTTATTTATTTCAGGTAGCTAATCTATTTATGGAAACTTATTTAATTAAGGCAGCTGATCTATTTATGGAAATTTCTATCTTTAGAAACTTATCTATTTTAAGCAGTAATTCTATTTTTGGAAACTTTCTATTTTTGGAAACTTTCTATTTTTGGAAACTTTCTATTTTTGGAAACTTTCTATTTTTGGAAACTTTCTATTTTTGGAAACTTTCTATTTTTGGAAACTTTCTATTTTAGGAAACCTGTTATTTTTGGAAAGTTACTTATTATTACACAGTAAGTATAATAATACATGAAATACCAGAAATACTTAATCAGAGTGAACAAGATATAAGATAAACGCAGTTTAAGGCTTTAAACAGTAAAACATGTTATCAACATATAAAATAAGCTAAGACATGACATAAAACCAGTTACGTATTTAGTAAGCAGATACTTATTCATGTATGTATTTATGTAGTGTTAGTGATTCGAAAGTAGGATTCCTCTCAGTTCATCTTCTTCGTTCACTGGACATAAGGTACGGATTCCCGTCCTTTCAGTATGGACATTCTTTCCTTATTAGGATTCCCCGTATGCAGCCAAATGTTTTCCCGTAGTATAAGTTACGTGTTTGATTTGCTTATGTTTAATTAAGAATACCTATAGCCATATACATGCATGACCAGTTTCACCTAGTTATGGAGGTACCATAACCATAACATTAGAGGCACTGATGTTATGACTTCACCTCGGTGGAGTGATTGCTCGTGGCGTCCCTTCAGCTTCTGGCCATTTATATTATATTATCATGTGGGGCGTATGGGTGCATCCTAGTTACATGTTTTCAGTCAGGATTTCATGGTGAATGTGGTGTGTGCCTTGCATCCTTCACAAGGAGCTGATCCCTCCTACCCAAAAACCAGTATATTAAATTTGAGGCAGCCCCTCTAATTTGCATGATGAGGTCACCCCTCCAAGTATTCATGCACGGTGGATTTTCATGACCTATATTGGCTAATGGTAAAATATGTTAAACAGTTTTCATAAGATAAACATAAGGCTTTTCAAATTATAAAACCAGTTTTATGAACATGTTCCAGGTTTTCCAGGACTTATACATTTCCGCTGCTATTAAGTCTCTATTATGTTTTAGTTACTTATACTATGTCTATATCCGTGCACTGAGCGTTTTGCTCAGCCGTTACTTTCCTTTCCATGTCCCAAAACGGCAGGTACCCTAGGGAAGACTCAAGCATTTGGAGTATGTGCATAGGATGGAAGCTGCTAGAGACTTTTTTTCCTTCTTGCCCTCATATACTTATGCTTGTTTAGTCTTTCATTCATTTCTTTTGCTTTATATTGTTTTGGGCTTATGTTTGGGAACTGATGTTTGATTCCAGTTTACCCTATGGTCATGTAATGTTTTAGACATTTTTCCTTGTATGCTTTGATGACACGCCATAATTACGCATGACATTCCATTTACCAAAATGGGGTGTTACAATTATGGTATCAGAGCCAAGGCTTCGACCTGTAGGCTCTAAAACTCGACCTGTGACTAGTGGGTAGTCACCAGGAGCTTCCTAAGCCAACGTTTGTTATTCTACGTATTGATGTTTTCAGCGCATTGTTGTTTTAACCAGTATGTTTTCAGCACCTTGAAGTTTTAACCTTGATGTTTTCATCGATATTGTTTTACTAATACGTCTATATTGTTTTTAATACTTCCAAAATTAGATACTTGCTTTAGGAAAAACAAGCAACTAAAATATAGGGTAAGCACGACGATTTAGGAAAACCGTGTGTGAATGACCCAATGAGGTGAGTTCGTTCTCTCGAGGAGGCACGTGTGTTGTGTAATGAATGATTGATTATGTTTTTGATTATTAATGAGAAGAAAAGAAGAGAAAATGACGAAGACGAAAAAAATAGAAAAATAAGGCAAAAACACTATTAGAAAGTTACGACGTAAAACGTAAAAAAAACACAAAATTTAAAATTTTAATCTAAAAATTCCTAAAAATTACTAAAAAATCCCAAATAATATTCTAAGAGTTTACAAAAAATTCAAACTTGCCAAAACCTTTTAATTAATTTAATAATGACTTTTTAATGCTAATTAAAGCCCTAAAAATCACTTTTAAATATTAAAAAGCCCTAAACAAGATTTAATAGTTTGTAAAACTCAAAAATGACCTAATTAAGCTAAAAACTATTTTTAAAAATTTTAAAACCAAATTAAACTATTTTTAAACTCCTAAAAACTATTAAAATCTATTAAATCTTAAATTAATTCTAAAAATTAATTGAAAAGCCTAAAAATTATTTGGAAAGTGACAAAGGTCCTATTTTAATGTCTAGAATCTAGGAAAAATGAAAAAAAGTTAAAAATAAAACTTTGAATTTTTATGAATAAAATAATAATAAAATATTCCAAAAAATGAAAAGTTCAAAAATAAATTCTAAAAAATTCTCAAAAATCCTAAATAATCTAACTAAGAAGAAAATGTAAATTAAAGTTTCTAAAACCTCTTAATGAATTTTATATTAATTTTCAAAGTTGTCTAAAAACCCTAAAATTAAATAAAATCAAAAATTAAAGTTTTTGAAAACTTTTTTATATATAAACCTCAAAAATAAGAATTAAAACCTAAAAACTATTTTTTTGTATTTTTATACTACTGTTTAATATTTTTTATAGACTTTCTAAATTTAAAAATAAAAATAATCCTATTAAATAATTAAATAAAAGGAAAAATAAAACTTTTAATCAGAAAAATCCTAAACTCTATTTAAAACCTAGGAAAAATGAAAAGAAGCTAAAAAGCTTAATAAATAAGCTGAAAATAAACTGTTTAGCCCACGGCTTATTTTAGAAAAGGCAAAAAGAAATTAGGTTAAATGAATAACCTTTGCACCCTTGGTCAGTAAAAGACCCAAGGGCGCAATGGTTAAGTGTGATGTGTGTGAGAGTGGTGGCGGGGGTTCGAGCCTGAAGAACCCCTTTTTGGACGTTTTATTTTTTTTTTTCTTTTTTTTTTAACTTTTCACAACCAACACTGTGACCTTTGTAGGCTTGTAATCCAAACCAAATTCCTTTTTTAACCAAACTTTAACAAGATTCAATCTTCAAACTTGAGGGACCACACTTGTACATTTGACTTTTGGAGGGTTAAATGTGACAAGTTCTTCAAAGATGAGGGGCCATTTTTGCCAATTCTTCAAACTTGAGGGTTTTTTTTTGCAAATTTCCAAAAGTGAGCTTGGTTCATTGTGCGTCTTCGTTTCCCGTGTTCGTTTTTGAATGATTCTTGTGATCTTTTGTCAATTCCACAATATCCGTACCTAAAAATACACAAGTAACAAACACGAGCATATATTTGGCATATTTCATGATTTTTAATGCATTTAAAGTCCGTTTTCGATGATGAGATCATGTATAAAAGCCATCTCATCACTCCCCCATACTAAACCATTGCCGTGCCCTCACGCAATGCTAGAATAAAGTATCGAAGCATCTCCAAAATTTTATTTTATTCACTTTTATTGAAATGGAAAACTAGCTACACTACACTATTGCTACTACTTGTGTTTTAGACATAATGTATGATTTTCATCGCAAAATGGGACGTTTAGGTTCATAGAATAAGAACACGTGAATGCTTCGTTAGAAATAATTTCGTCGTCCTCGATTTTCACCTTAATTCCATGCCAAGTGTGTAACGAGATCATTGTCATTATAAGTTAGTAATGCTAACACTACTCATATGCCCCAATCACGTACTTATTCTCCCATTATTCCTAAGTTGTATCTCTTATATTTTATTTTGTCTTAATGATCACGAGGATACATTGTTGACTTATGCGATAATAGAGATTTAGGTCTAAAAATAGAGTCCTAACGGTGTAACTAAGACCATTAAATCAATAACCCCTCCTAATAGACAACGATGTTAAAAAATTAAGTTGACAAGAAGAATCGATAAACACGGTTTTATAACGGTTTTGAACATGAGACTTATTACCAAGACTTTTATACGCCCCCTAACGGAAGGACCTTATTATCTTTGGTTTACCTCCATCTTTTATTCAACTTCGCCATGAAGCTTTTATTATGACTTCGGTCTTGCCTTGCCTTTTATTATCCGCCTCATCGGTGGTTTTATTAGCCAAAGACGTATATCCTCACGCTAAAGCGAATTTTGGATCTTTAAAGCTTCGAAGATTAAGGCTTGATTCACTTTCAATTTTGCATAGATTTTAGGCCTTGTGGGGCTTCAAATTGTTTGCTAGATTTAGGTGAGCACTTGAAATCTTATTATTGGGTGAAGCTTTCGATTATTAGGGTTGCCAATACTTCAAAACCGTGACGCTGGCGATACCTTAATGTCTTCCCAATTTAATTACACGGAAGCTACTAGAAAAGACTAGAAACCCAACAATCAAAACTAAACCGCTAAATCAATATTTATTAAGCAAAAAATATTTACAAGCGAAGGGAGAATAAGCAAACAACGAGAACACATGAGTTTTTGAAAGAATACGAGTACTCTACGTTTAGCATAGTAACTTATAATTAACTCTATCATTTCTCGTCCTCATTTAAGAGACTTAGCCTAATGTGTAGTTAAGGAATCAAAGCTAAGTGCTCAACACGCACGGTCGAGTCAAAAATTACTCTTATTCTCGCCATCGGAAAATCTACATTCGTGTCTTCAAACACTTATGAAACATGAGAAAATTTTTAAAATTTGGCCATTTTTAGCCTTATTTTGCAAGAAAACGATAACAAAACGATAAACTTTGAAAAGCGTGAAGGTTTGGCAAGGCAAGTATCTATTCACCCCCCCATACTAAAGTTAAACATTGTCCTCAATGTTTCGAGTCTAGGGGTACACACACCCCCATACTAGAGACGTAGTCGAATGCCTAATCTAGCATGGAAAGGGTGTAACCAATAAGTTTAAAGCCGTTTATGAAGTGTGCTATAAACCTAAGGTTAGAACATAAAAGGATATATCATGATGGATATTGGGAAAGGCCTCCAAAACAAACGATCGAGTGCTCCCATGAAACGAACACGAGAGGCTCCAATCGTGAAGATGATGATCTAAAAGACACAATGCACAAACAACCACGGAACAACGGTTGGAAGGGCACAAATCCCCTCACATTAACTAATTAGAAAGCAATAATATGTACATGGATAAGCATGGGTCTCCCCCACGAGGCACCTTGTTTTTGATAACCGAGTCAAAAGCTCGACTCGAATCCCCATAAATGTGATCATTTAGGGATAATCATGGTATGGTCAATTTTTGGTGGGGCTTACATGATAAACAAGGCCCAAAAGCACGTGGAGTACTTTAAAAATCCGATAAACGTATACCGGGGTCAAAGATAGCGTCCTCGTTTTCGGATGAAAGACGAGACAACACAACTCCAACACAAATCCCAATGGGATAGAAGAAAATAGGAGAGAAGAAATAGAAGGGTGGGACAATGGGTAAGTCATAACATTGAGCTACTCGAGGTAGACTCGCACCAATCAAATGAAAAGATTTTCCATTTATTGCATCGGTGGAAGACCGAGATTTCCCTATATAAGCAATTCCAAGATCAAATATCTCGTCCTCGGTGGAGAAAGGGGAGGGAACATAATGGGCTTCCCCCACACTAGGTCCACACAAAGCATCGTCAAAAGGAGAAGACGAGCTTGTAGTACTCAAGACACGCGGTGATGACGGAGTTAGAATAGTAGAAAAATCTTTTAAATTAGATTCAAAATCTTTTCCTTTTTCATCTTTAATACTCTCCTTGTGAAAACCCGATTTGATTATGTCAAAAATATTTGGTGTATCTAAAACAATGTTAGTCACACTAAAAATTCTCACATTTTGAAAGCGTTTTGGTTTAGGTGGTGGCAAGTTTTCAAATCTTTTGTCAACAAAGAAAACCTCCCCATCGGGATCAACGTATTCATCATCCGAAGAATCACTCGAGATTGGAATTATCGGCTTAACACTCTTAACCTCCATCGGCGGAGGGGTCGGAACTTCATTTTTCTCAACTCCTAAAACTCTATTGGAAATTCTTTTGCAAATGCTTTTGATGGGATTGACATTGTACAATGATGTGATCGAATAAACATGAGAAAGAGTGGAGTTTTGGGTTGCATTAATGACGAGTTCTTCCTCATTGAAACGAAGAGTGATTTTTCTTGCATGCACATCGATAAGTGCTCTCGAGGTATCCAAAAAAGATCGACCTAAAATTAACGGAACTTTAGGATCGATGGGAATATCAACAACAATGAAGTCCACGGGATAATAGAATTTCCCAACTTTCACAAAGACGTCCTCGGCAACTCCACAAGCTAGAATCGTAGAATGATCGGCCATTTCGATTGACATTCTTGAAGGAGTGAGATTTGGAAGATTGAGCGATTTAAAAATCTCGAGAGGCATCAAATTAATACTAGCACCAAGATCGGCCAAGGCGTAGCATTCTTCCATGTCTTGGATAGCACATGGGATTAAAAACTTTCCAGGATCACCGACTTTTTGAGGTATGCGGCTTAGAAAAACCGATGAACAACTAGACGATTTTTGCAATTTCTCTTTGTTATTCAACATACTTTTGAAGTTCGCGGCAAACCGAGGCATCATGACTAAGGCGTCGGCAAAACTTATATTAAAATGCAAGTCACGAAACATTTTCATAAAGAGTTCAAATTGATAATTATTTCGTTCTTGTGCCTTTTCCTTGTTTCGTCTTGATGGGTAGGGTAAAGGTGGTGTGGGTTGGGGCAAATTAGGCATAGGCATCGGCCTTGGAATCTCGGGTTCCATAATGGGTATTGGTTCAACCGTAGGTGTGGTTTGAGCGGTACTTCGTGGGCTTGTAATGTGCTCCTTTTCAACCACGACCTCACGTTCTTTCTCTTTTTCCTTCTCCATAGAAGTACTTGGACGAGAAATGGGTTCTTTGAAAGTTTTACCACTACGAGTGGCAATAACCTTCAATTCTCCTTTCGGGCTCACGATGGTATCACTAGGAAGACCACCCGAAGAAGAGGGCTTACACATGATAGATTCAAACATTTTAGCCATACGGTCTTCAAACTTAGATTGCCTAGCATCCGCTTTCAACAATTCTTGCTTAATCTCATGTTGTCCTTGCTCCATTTTTTGTTGATTTTGTTGGAGTCGTGTGACATTTCCTTCCATTTTATTAGCATGAGTTTTAAGTTCATTAGCAAGTTCGTTTTTAAGCTCGTTTTTCAACTCGGATCTTAAGCTAACCATTTCACGTTGCATATTGTCAAACTTAGCATCATTAGCCTTAGCATAACTCAAAAACTCTCCTTGAAGATTTTTGGTGTGATCGTTTTGAAAACCTTGGGCATTGGTTTGAAAATCACGGTTTTGGTTTTGGTTTGAAATTTGCCCATTTCCACTTTGATAATTACCTTTGTTATAGTTCCTTTGATTTCCTTGGTAATTTCCACCTTGATTGTTGTTGTTGCGATAATTATTAGCATTTTGATTGGGTTGAGCTTGATTTGAACGTGAACCTTGACCGATTTGGTTATAAGTTCCCGTGGCTACAAAAGCATTCGAAGTGTTACCATCCGCGGTAATGCACTCGGAAAGATCATGAGCTCCCCCACACGACAAACAACTTTTAGAAACCGCTTTAACCGAAGCGGTGTTGGAAGCTTCTTGAGCCTTCCAATGGGACATAAGGTTTGCAAATCTATCGAAAAATCGGTTTTCTTCATTTGCTTCATCATGTAATGCATTGATACTTTGAGACGATGATGAGCCCCTTTTGGCAACACTCGGTGTGTGACGAGGGCTATAAACCTTAGACCTATTCTCGATTATGACCAAAGCTTCTTCAACCGTTTTACACAAAAAGTTACCACCCGCGGCGGCATTTAAATAATCTCTTTCATGATCGTTAAGTCCATTATAAAACGTGTCGATTTGGTGCAAATCGGAAAAACCATGATGAGGACATTCATGTAACATCTCCTTAAACCTATTCCAAGCCGTAGAAAAACTTTCATTTGATTCTTGTGAAAATTTAGAAATCTCGTTTTTCAAATGCGTAGTCTTAGAGGGCGGAAAAAATTGGTTCACGAACTTCGAAACGAGATCCTTCCACGTCAATATAGAATTGGGTGGCTCTTTCTCTAACCAAATTTTAGCGGGCCCCGCTAAGGAATACGGAAATAACATCATCTTAATCGAGTCATTCGAGACATCCTTAAATTTGCACGTGGCGGTAAGACGATTAAATTGGCGGATATGGTTGTGGGGATTGTCCTTCTCATCACCACGGAATTTGTTGTTTTGGATCATCGACAACAAACCCGTTTTCACTTCAAAATTCTCCGCAAGGATTGCGGGAATCACAATAGCTTCTCCATAACCCTCGGTGGGTGCTTGAAGTAACTCCATCATAGTTCGATTCGCCATGGTAGGTGCTTCTCGTACAATGGGTTCGTCAATAGGAGACTCCTCACTAGAATGAGTTGGAGTGGGAGTTTTGTTCTTTCGTTTACGTGCACGTTTTGCTTGATTACGAGTTAGCATAAACGACACGTACAACGAGAAGGCGAGCAAAGAAGATTCTTTTTGGTATTTTGTGTTTTTTCAATTTTTTTCTTTTGTGGTTTTTGATTGTATTAACCTTTTTGGAAATTGGTGAATGTATTAGGTAGACAATGAGTCCACAAATCTCCTCTAATCAAATCTCTTGATTAAAAAGGCCTCAAAGAATGAAAACGATCACGTGGAGTGAACGCCTTCGATGACTTTAGAACGATGGTGGAACACCAAATCGTTCAAGAGGGTTTAATCAATATGAAACCAAGAAAATATATATGATATGTAGTAATACTTTGGGCGGCAAAACCCTCGATTCACTCTCAAAATCAAATACGCACAAGCAAGCGGAGGAAACGAGGCGGCGCGAAGCACTTAAGAGCCTTTTTCCTTTAGGTTGTGAAATACAACCGCCTTATACCCACCTTATAGTTTGTATTATCAAGATTAAGCTTCACGAAAGTATTTATCTATTTTTGCCTTTTTTCTTTGGTTTGAGATTCGAATACAATGATCGAGTGATGAAATCCCGAATCAAGGTTGTGATTGCTCACGTATTTGGAGTACTTGTGTATTTATTTTTCTACGTATACAATATAGTAATAGTATTCACACAAAAACCGAAAAACGATAATACGTATTAATAGAGTGCTATTAATACAATTATATTATGGCTAATATAGAAAAACAACAATGGTTCAATCAAAACACAACACGCCTCCCCGGCAGCGGCGCCAAAAATGATAGTTGTAAAATCACACTTGTTTAGGAAAACAAGGCAATAATATAGGGTAAGCACGACGATTTAGGAAAACCGTGTGTGAATGACCCAATGAGGTGAGTTCGTTCTCTCGAGGAGGCACGTGTGTTGTGTAATGAATGATTGATTATGTTTTTGATTATTAATGAGAAGAAAAGAAGAGAAAATGACGAAGACGAAAAAAATAGAAAAATAAGGCAAAAACACTATTAGAAAGTTACGACGTAAAACGTAAAAAAAACACAAAATTTAAAATTTTAATCTAAAAATTCCTAAAAATTACTAAAAAATCCCAAATAATATTCTAAGAGTTTACAAAAAATTCAAACTTGCCAAAACCTTTTAATTAATTTAATAATGACTTTTTAATGCTAATTAAAGCCCTAAAAATCACTTTTAAATATTAAAAAGCCCTAAACAAGATTTAATAGTTTGTAAACCTCAAAAATGACCTAATTAAGCTAAAAACTATTTTTAAAAATTTTAAAACCAAATTAAACTATTTTTAAACTCCTAAAAACTATTAAAATCTATTAAATCTTAAATTAATTCTAAAAATTAATTGAAAAGCCTAAAAATTATTTGGAAAGTGACAAAGGTCCTATTTTAATGTCTAGAATCTAGGAAAAATAAAAAAAATAAAAAATAAAACTTTGAATTTTTATGAATAAAATAATAATAAAATATTCCAAAAAATGAAAAGTTCAAAAATAAATTCTAAAAAATTCTCAAAAATCCTAAATAATCTAACTAAGAAGAAAATGTAAATTAAAGTTTCTAAAACCTCTTAATGAATTTTATATTAATTTTCAAAGTTGTCTAAAAACCCTAAAATTAAATAAAATCAAAAATTAAAGTTTTTGAAAACTTTTTTATATGTAAACCTCAAAAATAAGAATTAAAACCTAAAAACTATTTTTTTGTATTTTTATACTACTGTTTAATATTTTTTATAGAGTTTCTAAATTTAAAAATAAAAATAATCCTATTAAATAATTAAATAAAAGGAAAAATAAAACTTTTAATCAGAAAAATCCTAAACTCTATTTAAAACCTAGGAAAAATGAAAAGAAGCTAAAAAGCTTAATAAATAAGCTGAAAATAAACTGTTTAGCCCACGGCTTATTTTAGAAAAGGCAAAAAGAAATTAGGTTAAATGAATAACCTTTGCACCCTTGGTCAGTAAAAGACCCAAGGGCGCAATGGTTAAGTGTGATGTGGTGGCGGGGGTTCGAGCCTGAAGAACCCCTTTTTGGACGTTTTATTTTTTTTTTCTTTTTTTTTTAACTTTTCACAACCAACACTGTGACCTTTGTAGGCTTGTAATCCAAACCAAATTCCTTTTTTAACCAAACTTTAACAAGATTCAATCTTCAAAACTTGCCAGAACCAAAATTTCAAGAACACTTTTTATGTTCTTTCTTTTCTTTCTTTCACATATGGTGAAACCCCCAAGAGGACTTGGAGGGTGAGATTTTTATGTTGTTTTGGTGACAGAAGGGCACCCCTTCACTCTTTCTGAGTGAAGGGAGTCAAGATATAGCAGATACAAGCACCTAGCACAAAATAGTCACAAAACAAGCATACAAAGCAATGTTAAGTTTCTGTGACAGTGTAAGTAAGTCTGTGGACTTATTAGCTTATTACTTGCATACAAATCGAATTCAAACACCCAAACTTGGCACACAATCTCAAAGAATGATGCACAACCAGATTCAACAACTCAATTACCCTATCTCATAACAGAATTCAAGATTTAGCATAAAAAATTTCAAGAAAAATGAGCAAAACAAGCCTAAGCAAATTTTGAACACTCTTTTCACTTTTTTAACTCTAGACTTGTTACAAATCTTGTTCTAATCTATGCTATAACTACCAAACACCCTAACTTACCCCTACTGAAACTCTTTAACACTAATTTCAAACACAATCAAAGATCAAAAACCTGCTAAAACTCTTTTCCAAACACTACTTTAAAAATTCTTTTTGCACTTTTTCAAATCAAAACCTTACAAAACTCAAACAAACTGATTGTTAACTATCCTATCATGCATATCAATACATAAGAACACAAAACAAACAATCTTAACACCACTTCTATCATAAAATCATGCAATCACATAAAATTCCTTTTTTCTATACATGGTCTCATCGTCCAAAACGGCCTTAAATTGCATAAAATATCATAAAATAGACCAAATATATGCTCGTGTTTGTTACTTGTGTATTTTTAGGTACGGATATTGAGGAATTGGCAAAAGAACACAAGAATCAAGCAAAAACGAACACGGAAAACGAAGACGCACAATGAACCAAGCTCACTTTTGGAATTTTGCAAAAAGACCCCTCAAGTTTGAAGAATTGGCAAAAATGGCCCCTCATCTTTGAAGAACTTGTCACATTTAACCCTCAAAAATGTTAATTGTACAAGTATTACCCTTGAAGATTGAAGAATGTGCAAGATATGCCCTTGGAATTTGGTCAAAAATGCTAAAGTTAATCATATGGACAAAAAGGACTAAAGTTGCAAATTGATTTGGACTGTTGGTGCAAGGCAGTTAACAATTTGGACTAACCTTGCAATTACTTAACTGGAGACTACGTTTAGTTTGGGACTGGTAATGCAAAACCAATCCATAAGCCCAATACCCTCCCAAGCCCAAACCTTAAATACCCGGGTTATTAATTAAACCCAAGTCAGACCTGGTCAAACCCACCCACTAAATTCCCTTTCCCCCCATAACACTTTATTTAAAAAGTGTTTAACCCAAATCAAATCAAAAACGACCCTAATCCCCTATAAACCCTAAAATCCCCAGTTTTAATTAACACCTAAATCATAGGGTTTTAAGCTATAAAGGTGCAGATTGTCAATTAGCCTTCCCCTCACCATAACCCACCCTTCAAAACATCTCCACATGCCTTGTGGGACCCTCCCCAAGCATCCCCTGCACCCGTCACTTTCCCACAACCCCATGTCCCGACCAAATTGACATCCCAGATCATCTCCTTGGTCCCCAAATTTCATCTAACGTCCAAGAATGGTCTTCCATAGCTGGCATCACATGGCACCTCCTTTTGACCAAGAAACGTCCAAGAACAAGGAGGGCATTTTTGTACATTTAGCAATTAGGGTTTTAGGACTTGTATTATTTTAATTCCAGTTCTAGAATAGTCTATTGAGGTGTATAAATATGATGAGCTTGTTCATCATATTTCTTGTTCCAGTTTTTTGCACAACTTGTAATTCCTTTTTTGAATTAATTAAGTTTGGTATTTGTGAAAAGAGCAATTGTAATTCCTTTAATTGAATTTAAAAAGTTTGTGTGTTGTTGAATGCAAAGGCTGAGTTCCAATTTTAAAAAGTTTGAGTTTGATTTTTAAGAGATTTCAAAAAGGTTTTAAAAAAGTTTCTAATTTCAGAAAATTTGGTTCTTGGAAAGTGAAAGTGGACTAAGGATTATGATTTTCTGAGAGTGAAAGGTTTTAAAACGTGTGTTTCAAGTTTGAAAAGATTTGTGTAAGTTTTTAAGACAGAAAAAGTTAAAAACAGAATATCTTTATTGTTCTTGTTTTGTTCTTTTTTGAATTTTTCAGGTTTGAAAGATTTGTTGATCTTTGTTTCTGCATCAACCCGAGTTGATAGGAGGAGGATTTTCATCCTCAAGGACCTTGGATGTAAGGTCCTTAGGTAACTAGTCTTTTCCTTTTTGAAAAATTTCAGAAAGTGCAAGTGTTTGTATGATCTTATTTGATTTTGTGCTTTTGTGTGTTTAAGTTGTTGGATTTGAGTTATATAGTGATATTATGCATGTTAGATGTCACTAGGGTAAATTTGATTAGGTTTTAAGTTGTTTTGATTTGATAAAAGTTGGTTTTAAAATTTTAACAGGGTGTTTGGATAAACATATTAACAGGGTAGAGATTTTGATTAGGGATTTTATAAGGTGTTAGATTACTTGAAACAGGTTAGGAAAGGTTTGTTGTTAGTTGTGGTTCATTTTGGTGCAAGTTAGAAGCAATTTGGTGAGGTTTTAAAGAAAAAGAGTAAGCAAAATCTGCTTATGCCATAATCTGCCTATTTTGTTGAAATTTTGGTGCTTAGATCTTGTAGGCTGTTAAGATTTAGGCTGTTAGAGGATTGCAGTTTGATTGAGTGATAGTTGATGCTTTTGTGTGCTTGATTTGGACAGCTATAAGTCATTAGGGTGCATTTGATAGCCACAAGGTACACAGACCTAGCCATAAGTCCACAGCAACTTGAATGGATTTTGGTGTGCTTGATTTGCTTTATTTTCTGTGCTAAGTGTTAACTGGTTGATTGTCTTGATTCCTTGTGCTCAGAAAGAGCACAAGGGTGCCTTGTGTTCCACAAAAACACCATCAAACAAGCTAGTCCAAGTCCTCTTGGACCTTTACACCACCTGTGAAGAAACAAAAGAAAAGACTTGTGTTCTTGTTTAAAAACTGGTGACGTTTTTGACTTTAATTTAAGCTTAATCAGTGTAAAAAGGTATTGGATTGGATTGTTAAACAAGTAAAAAGGTTAACTGTGTAGGTTGTGAAGAGTTAAAAAGAAAAAAAAGTAATTGCCAAAAAGGGGTTCTTCAGGCTCGAACCCCCATCACCACACTCACACACATCGTCCTTAACCATTTCGCCCTTGGGTCTTTTACTGACCAAGGGTGCAAAGGTTATTCATTTAACCTAATTTCTTTTTGCCTTTTCTAAAATAAGCCGTGGGCTAAACAGTTTATTTTCAGCTTATTTATTAAGCTTTTTAGCTTCTTTTCATTTTTCCTAGGTTTTAAATAGAGTTTAGGATTTTTCTGATTAAAAGTTTTATTTTTCCTTTTATTTAATTATTTAATAGGATTATTTTTATTTTTAAATTTAGAAAGTCTATAAAAAATATTAAACAGTAGTATAAAAATACAAAAAAATAGTTTTTAGGTTTTAATTCTTATTTTTTAGGTTTACATATAAAAAAGTTTTCAAAAACTTTAATTTTTGATTTTATTTAATTTTAGGGTTTTTAGACAACTTTGAAAATTAATATAAAATTCATTAAGAGGTTTTAGAAACTTTAATTTACATTTTCTTCTTAGTTAGATTATTTAGGATTTTTGAGAATTTTTTAGAATTTATTTTTGAACTTTTCATTTTTTGGAATATTTTATTATTATTTTATTCATAAAAATTCAAAGTTTTATTTTTAACTTTTTTTCATTTTTCCTAGATTCTAGACATTAAAATAGGACCTTTGTCACTTTCCAAATAATTTTTAGGCTTTTCAATTAATTTTTAGAATTAATTTAAGATTTAATAGATTTTAATAGTTTTTAGGAGTTTAAAAATAGTTTAATTTGGTTTTAAAATTTTTAAAAATAGTTTTTAGCTTAATTAGGTCATTTTTGAGGTTTACAAACTATTAAATCTTGTTTAGGGCTTTTTAATATTTAAAAGTGATTTTTAGGGCTTTAATTAGCATTAAAAAGTCATTATTAAATTAATTAAAAGGTTTTGGCAAGTTTGAATTTTTTGTAAACTCTTAGAATATTATTTGGGATTTTTTAGTAATTTTTAGGAATTTTTAGATTAAAATTTTAAATTTTGTGTTTTTTTTACGTTTTACGTCGTAACTTTCTAATAGTGTTTTTGCCTTATTTTTCTATTTTTTTTCGTCTTCGTCATTTTCTCTTCTTTTCTTCTCATTAATAATCAAAAACATAATCAATCATTCATTACACAACACACGTGCCTCCTCGAGAGAACGAACTCACCTCATTGGGTCATTCACACACGGTTTTCCTAAATCGTCGTGCTTACCCTATATTTTAGTTGCTTGTTTTTCCTAAAGCAAGTATCTAATTTTATAATTATCATTTTGGCGCCGCTGCCGGGGAGGCGTGTTGTGTTTTGATTGACAATTGTTGTTTTTCTATATTAGCCATATAGTATTTGTATTAATAGCACTCTATTAATACGTATTATCGTTTTTCGGTTTTTGTGTGAATACTATTACTATATTGTATACGTAGAACAATAAATACACAAGTACTCCAAACACGTGAGCAATCACAACCTTGATTCGGGATTTCATCACTCGATCATTGTATTCGAATCTCAAACCAAAGAAAAAAGGCAAAAATAGATAAATACTTTCGTGAAGCTCGATTTTGAAAATACAAACTATAAGGTGGGTATAAGGCGGTTGTATTTCACAACCTAAAGGAAAAAGGCTCTTAAGTGCTTCGCGCCGCCTCGTTTCCTCCGCTTGCTTGTGCGTATTTGATTTTGAGAGTGAATCGAGGGTTTTGCCGCCCAAAGTATTATTACATATCATATATATTTTCTTGGTTTCATTTGATTAAACCCTCTTGAACGATTTGGTGTTCCACCATCGTTCTAAAGTCATCGAAGGCGTTCACTCCACGTGATCGTTTTCATTCCTTGAGGCTTCGTTAATCAAGAGATTTGATTGAGGAGGAGATTTGTGGACTTGTTGTCTACTTAATACATTCACCAATTTCCAAAAAGTTAATACAATCAAAAACCACAAAAAAATTGAAAAAACACAAAATACCAAAAAGAATCTTCTTTGCTCGTCTCCACGTTGTACGTGACGTTTATGCTAACTCGTAATCAAGCAAAACGTGCACGTAAACGAAAGAACAAAACTCCCACTCCAACTCATTCTAGTGAGGAGTCTCCTATTGACGAACCCATTGTACGAGAAGCACCTACCATGGCGAATCGAACTATGATGGAGTTACTTCAAGCACCCACCGAGGGTTATGGAGAAGCTATTGTGATTCCCGCAATCCTTGCGGAGAATTTTTAAGTGAAAACGGGTTTGTTGTCGATGATCCAAAACAACAAATTCCGTGGTGATGAGAAGGACAATCCCCACAACCATATCCGCCAATTTAATCGTCTTACCGCCACGTGCAAATTTAAGGATGTCTCGAATGACTCGATTAAGATGATGTTATTTCCGTATTCCTTAGCGGGGCCCGCTAAAATTTGGTTAGAGAAAGAGCCACCCAATTCTATATTGACGTGGAAGGATCTCGTTTCGAAGTTCGTGAACCAATTTTTTCCGCCCTCTAAGACTACGCATTTGAAAAATGAGATTTCTAAATTTTCACAAGAATCAAATGAAAGTTTTTCTACGGCTTGGAATAGGTTTAAGGAGATGTTACATGAATGTCCTCATCATGGTTTTTCCGATTTGCACCAAATCGACACGTTTTATAATGGACTTAACGATCATGAAAGAGATTATTTAAATGCCGCCGCGGGTGGTAATTTTTTGTGTAAAACGGTTGAAGAAGCTTTGGTCATAATCGAGAATAGGTCTAAGGTTTATAGCCCTCGTCACACACCGAGTGTTGCCAAAAGGGGCTCATCATCGTCTCAAAGTATCAATGCATTACATGATGAAGCAAATGAAGAAAACCGATTTTTCGATAGATTTGCAAACCTTATGTCCCATTGGAAGGCTCAAGAAGCTTCCAACACCGCTTCGGTTAAAGCGGTTTCTAAAAGTTGTTTGTCGTGTGGGGGAGCTCATGATCTTTCCGAGTGCATTACCGCGGATGGTAACACTTCGAATGCTTTTGTAGCCACGGGAACTTATAACCAAATCGGTCAAGGTTCTCGTTCAAATCAAGCTCCACCCAATCAAAATGCTAATAATTATCGCAACAACAACAACCAAGGTGGAAATTACCAAGGAAATCAAAGAAATTATAACAAAGGTAATTACCAAAGTGGAAATGGGCAAATTTCAAACCAAAACCAAAACCGTGATTTTCAAACCAATGCCCAAGGTTTTCAAAACGATCACACCAAAAATCTTCAAGGAGAGTTTTTGAGTTATGCTAAGGCTAATGATGCTAAGTTTGACAATATGCAACGTGAAATGGTTAGCTTAAGATCCGTGTTGAAAAACGAGCTTAAAAACGAACTTGCTAATGAACTTAAAACTCATGCTAATAAAATGGAAGGAAATGTCACACGACTCCAACAAAATCAACAAAAAATGGAGCAAGGACAACATGAGATTAAGCAAGAATTGTTGAAAGCGGATGCTAGGCAATCTAAGTTTGAAGACCGTATGGCTAAAATGTTTGAAGCTATCATGTGTAAGCCCTCTTCTTCGGGTGGTCTTCCTAGTGATACCATCGTGAACCCGAAAGGAGAATTGAAGGTTATTGCCACTCGTAGTGGTAAAACTTTCAAAGAACCCATTTCTCGTCCAAGTACTTCTATGGAGAAGGAAAAAGAGAAAGCACCCGAGGTCGTGGTTGAAAAGGAGCACATTACAAGCCCACGAAGTACCGCTCAAACCACACCTACGGTTGAACCAATACCCATTATGGAACCCGAGATTCCAAGGCCGATGCCTATGCCTAATTTGCCCCAACCCACACCACCTTTACCCTACCCATCAAGACGAGACAAGGAAAAGGCACAAGAACGAAATAATTATCAATTTGAACTCTTTATGAAAATGTTTCGTGACTTGCATTTTAATATAAGTTTTGCCGACGCCTTAGTCATGATGCCTCGGTTTGCCGCGAACTTCAAAAGTATGTTGAATAACAAAGAGAAATTGCAAAAATCGTCTAGTTGTTCATCGGTTTTTCTAAGCCGCATACCTCAAAAAGTCGGTGATCCTGGAAAGTTTTTAATCCCATGTGCTATCCAAGACATGGAAGAATGCTACGCCTTGGCCGATCTTGGTGCTAGTATTAATTTGATGCCTCTTGAGATTTTTAAATCGCTCAATCTTCCAAATCTCACTCCTTCAAGAATGTCAATCGAAATGGCCGATCATTCTACGATTCTAGCTTGTGGAGTTGCCGAGGACGTCTTTGTGAAAGTTGGGAAATTCTATTATCCCGTGGACTTCATTGTTGTTGATATTCCCATCGATCCTAAAGTTCCGTTAATTTTAGGTCGATCTTTTTTGGATACCTCGAGAGCACTTATCGATGTGCATGCAAGAAAAATCACTCTTCGTTTCAATGAGGAAGAACTCGACATTAATGCAACCCAAAACTCCACTCTTTCTCATGTTTATTCGATCACATCTTTGTACAATGTCAATCCCATCAAAAGCATTTGCAAAAGAATTTCCAATAGAGTTTTAGGAGTTGAGAAAAATGAAGTTCCGACCCCTCCGCCGATGGAGGTTAAGAGTGTTAAGCCGATAATTCCAATCTCGAGTGATTCTTCGGATGATGAATACGTTGATCCCGATGGGGAGGTTTTCTTTGTTGACAAAAGATTTGAAAACTTGCCACCACCTAAACCAAAACGCTTTCAAAATGTGAGAATTTTTAGTGTGACTAACATTGTTTTAGATACACCAAATATTTTTGACATAATCAAATCGGGTTTTCACAAGGAGAGTATTAAAGATGAAAAAGGAAAAGATTTTGAATCTAATTTAAAAGATTTTTCTACTATTCTAACTCCGTCATCACCGCGTGTCTTGAGTACTACAAGCTCGTCTTCTCCTTTTGACGATGCTTTGTGTGGACCTAGTGTGGGGGAAGCCCCTTATGTTCCCTCTCCTTTCTCCACCGAGGACGAGATATTTGATCCTGGAATTGCTTATATAGGGAAATCTCGGTCTTCCACCGATGCAATAAATGGAAAATCTTTTCATTTGATTGGTGCGAGTCTACCTCGAGTAGCTCAATGTTATGACTTACCCATTGTCCCACCCTTCTATTTATTCTCTCCTATTTTCTTCTATCCCATTGGGATTTGTGTTGGAGTTGTGTTGTCTCGTCTTTCATCCGAAAACGAGGACGCTATCTTTGACCCCGGTATACGTTTATCGGATTTTTAAAGTACTCCACGTGCTTTTGGGCCTTGTTTATCATGTAAGCCCCACCAAAAATTGACCATACCATGATTATCCCTAAATGATCACATTTATGGGGATTCGAGTCGAGCTTTTGACTCGGTTATCAAAAACAAGGTGCCTCGTGGGGGAGACCCATGCTTATCCATGTACATATTATTGCTTTCTAATTAGTTAATGTGAGGGGATTTGTGCCCTTCCAACCGTTGTTCCGTGGTTGTTTGTGCATTGTGTCTTTTAGATCATCATCTTCACGATTGGAGCCTCTCGTGTTCGTTTCATGGGAGCACTCGATCGTTTGTTTTGGAGGCCTTTCCCAATATCCATCATGATATATCCTTTTATGTTCTAACCTTAGGTTTATAGCACACTTCATAAACGGATTTAAACTTATTGGTTACACCCTTTCCATGCTAGATTAGGCATTCGACTACGTCTCTAGTATGGGGGTGTGTGTACCCCTAGACTCGAAACATTGAGGACAATGTTTAACTTTAGTATGGGGGGGTGAATAGATACTTGCCTTGCCAAACCTTCACGCTTTTCAAAGTTTATCGTTTTGTTATCGTTTTCTTGCAAAATAAGGCTAAAAATGGCCAAATTTTAAAATTTTTCTCATGTTTCATAAGTGTTTGAATACACGAATGTAGATTTTCCGATGGCGAGAATAAGAGTAATTTTTGACTCGACCGTGCGTGTTGAGCACTTAGCTTTGATTCCTTAACTACACATTAGGCTAAGTCTCTTAAATGAGGACGAGAAATGATAGAGTTAATTATAAGTTACTATGCTAAACGTAGAGTACTCGTATTCTTTCAAAAACTCATTGTTCTCGTTGTTTGCTTATTCTCCCTTCGCTTGTAAATATTTTTTGCTTAATAAATATTGATTTAGCGGTTTAGTTTTGATTGTTGGGTTTCTAGTCTTTTCTAGTAGCTTCCGTGTAATTAAATTGGGAAGACATTAAGGTATCGCCAACGTCACGGTTTTGAAGTATTGGCAACCCTAATAATCGAAAGCTTCACCCAATAATAAGATTTCAAGTGCTCACCTAAATCTAGCAAACAATTTGAAGCCCCACAAGGCCTAAAATCTATGCAAAATTGAAAGTGAATCAAGCCTTAATCTTCGAAGCTTTAAAGATCCAAAATTCGCTTTAGCGTGAGGATATACGTCTTTGGCTAATAAAACCACCGATGAGGCGAATAATAAAAGGCAAGGCAAGACCGAAGTCATAATAAAAGCTTCATGGCGAAGTTGAATAAAAGATGGAGGTAAACCAAAGATAATAAGGTCCTTCCGTTAGGGGGCGTATAAAAGTCTTGGTAATAAGTCTCATGTTCAAAACCGTTATAAAACCGTGTTTATCGATTCTTCTTGTCAACTTAATTTTTTAACATCGTTGTCTATTAGGAGGGGTTATTGATTTAATGGTCTTAGTTACACCGTTAGGACTCTATTTTTAGACCTAAATCTCTATTATCGCATAAGTCAACAATGTATCCTCGTGATCATTAAGACAAAATAAAATATAAGAGATACAACTTAGGAATAATGGGAGAATAATTACGTGATTGGGGCATATGAGTAGTGTTAGCATTACTAACTTATAATGACAATGATCTCGTTACACGCTTGGCATAGAATCAAGGTGAAAATCGAGGACGACGAAATTATTTCTAATGAAGCATTCACGTGTTCTTATTCTATGAACCTAAACGTCCCATTTTGCGATGAAAATCATACATTATGTCTAAAACACAAGTAGTAGCAATAGTGTAGTGTAGCTAGTTTTCCATTTCAATAAAAGTGAATAAAATAAAATTTTGGAGATGCTTTGATACTTTATTCTTAGCATTGCGTGAGGGCACGGCAATGGTTTAGTATGGGGGAGTGATGAGACTGCTTTTATACATGGTCTCATCGTCCAAAACGGCCTTAAATTGCATAAAATATCATAAAATAGACCAAATATATGCTCGTGTTTGTTACTTGTGTATTTTTAGGTACGGATATTGAGGAATTGGCAAAAGAACACAAGAATCAAGCAAAAACGAACACGGAAAACGAAGACGCACAATGAACCAAGCTCACTTTTGGAATTTTGCAAAAAGACCCCTCAAGTTTGAAGAATTGGCAAAAATGGCCCCTTATCTTTGAAGAACTTGTCACATTTAACCCTCAAAAATGTTAATTGTACAAGTATTACCCTTGAAGATTGAAGAATGTGCAAGATATGCCCTTGGAATTTGGTCAAAAATGCTAAAGTTAATCATATGGACAAAAAGGACTAAAGTTGCAAATTGATTTGGACTGTTGGTGCAAGGCAGTTAACAATTTGGACTAACCTTGCAATTACTTAACTGGAGACTACGTTTAGTTTGGGACTGGTAATGCAAAACCAATCCATAAGCCCAATACCCTCCCAAGCCCAAACCTTAAATACCCGGGTTATTAATTAAACCCAAGTCAGACCTGGTCAAACCCACCCACTAAATTCCCTTTCCCCCCCATAACACTTTATTTAAAAAGTGTTTAACCCAAATCAAATCAAAAACGACCCTAATCCCCTATAAACCCTAAAATCCCCAGTTTTAATTAACACCTAAATCATAGGGTTTTAAGCTATAAAGGTGCAGATTGTCAATTAGCCTTCCCCTCACCATAACCCACCCTTCAAAACATCTCCACATGCCTTGTGGGACCCTCCCCAAGCATCCCCTGCACCCGTCACTTTCCCACAACCCCATGTCCCGACCAAATTGACATCCCAGATCATCTCCTTGGTCCCCAAATTTCATCTAACGTCCAAGAATGGTCTTCCATAGCTGGCATCACATGGCACCTCCTTTTGACCAAGAAACGTCCAAGAACAAGGAGGGCATTTTTGTACATTTAGCAATTAGGGTTTTAGGACTTGTATTATTTTAATTCCAGTTCTAGAATAGTCTATTGAGGTGTATAAATATGATGAGCTTGTTCATCATATTTCTTGTTCCAGTTTTTTGCACAACTTGTAATTCCTTTTTTGAATTAATTAAGTTTGGTATTTGTGAAAAGAGCAATTGTAATTCCTTTAATTGAATTTAAAAAGTTTGTGTGTTGTTGAATGCAAAGGCTGAGTTCCAATTTTAAAAAGTTTGAGTTTGATTTTTAAGAGATTTCAAAAAGGTTTTAAAAAAGTTTCTAATTTCAGAAAATTTGGTTCTTGGAAAGTGAAAGTGGACTAAGGATTATGATTTTCTGAGAGTGAAAGGTTTTAAAACGTGTGTTTCAAGTTTGAAAAGATTTGTGTAAGTTTTTAAGACAGAAAAAGTTAAAAACAGAATATCTTTATTGTTCTTGTTTTGTTCTTTTTTGAATTTTTCAGGTTTGAAAGATTTGTTGATCTTTGTTTCTGCATCAACCCGAGTTGATAGGAGGAGGATTTTCATCCTCAAGGACCTTGGATGTAAGGTCCTTAGGTAACTAGTCTTTTCCTTTTTGAAAAATTTCAGAAAGTGCAAGTGTTTGTATGATCTTATTTGATTTTGTGCTTTTGTGTGTTTAAGTTGTTGGATTTGAGTTATATAGTGATATTATGCATGTTAGATGTCACTAGGGTAAATTTGATTAGGTTTTAAGTTGTTTTGATTTGATAAAAGTTGGTTTTAAAATTTTAACAGGGTGTTTGGATAAACATATTAACAGGGTAGAGATTTTGATTAGGGATTTTATAAGGTGTTAGATTACTTGAAACAGGTTAGGAAAGGTTTGTTGTTAGTTGTGGTTCATTTTGGTGCAAGTTAGAAGCAATTTGGTGAGGTTTTAAAGAAAAAGAGTAAGCAAAATCTGCTTATGCCATAATCTGCCTATTTTGTTGAAATTTTGGTGCTTAGATCTTGTAGGCTGTTAAGATTTAGGCTGTTAGAGGATTGCAGTTTGATTGAGTGATAGTTGATGCTTTTGTGTGCTTGATTTGGACAGCTATAAGTCATTAGGGTGCATTTGATAGCCACAAGGTACACAGACCTAGCCATAAGTCCACAGCAACTTGAATGGATTTTGGTGTGCTTGATTTGCTTTATTTTCTGTGCTAAGTGTTAACTGGTTGATTGTCTTGACTCCTTGTGCTCAGAAAGAGCACAAGGGTGCCTTGTGTTCCACAAAAACACCATCAAACAAGCTAGTCCAAGTCCTCTTGGACCTTTACACCACCTGTGAAGAAACAAAAGAAAAGACTTGTGTTCTTGTTTAAAAACTGGTGACGTTTTTGACTTTAATTTAAGCTTAATCAGTGTAAAAAGGTATTGGATTGGATTGTTAAACAAGTAAAAAGGTTAACTGTGTAGGTTGTGAAGAGTTAAAAAGAAAAAAAAGTAATTGCCAAAAAGGGGTTCTTCAGGCTCGAACCCCCATCACCACACTCACACACATCGTCCTTAACCATTGCGCCCTTGGGTCTTTTACTGACCAAGGGTGCAAAGGTTATTCATTTAACCTAATTTCTTTTTGCCTTTTCTAAAATAAGCCGTGGGCTAAACAGTTTATTTTCAGCTTATTTATTAAGCTTTTTAGCTTCTTTTCATTTTTCCTAGGTTTTAAATAGAGTTTAGGATTTTTCTGATTAAAAGTTTTATTTTTCCTTTTATTTAATTATTTAATAGGATTATTTTTATTTTTAAATTTAGAAAGTCTATAAAAAATATTAAACAGTAGTATAAAAATACAAAAAATAGTTTTTAGGTTTTAATTCTTATTTTTGAGGTTTACATATAAAAAAGTTTTCAAAAACTTTAATTTTTGATTTTATTTAATTTTAGGGTTTTTAGACAACTTTGAAAATTAATATAAAATTCATTAAGAGGTTTTAGAAACTTTAATTTACATTTTCTTCTTAGTTAGATTATTTAGGATTTTTGAGAATTTTTTAGAATTTATTTTTGAACTTTTCATTTTTTGGAATATTTTATTATTATTTTATTCATAAAAATTCAAAGTTTTATTTTTAACTTTTTTTCATTTTTCCTAGATTCTAGACATTAAAATAGGACCTTTGTCACTTTCCAAATAATTTTTAGGCTTTTCAATTAATTTTTAGAATTAATTTAAGATTTAATAGATTTTAATAGTTTTTAGGAGTTTAAAAATAGTTTAATTTGGTTTTAAAATTTTTAAAAATAGTTTTTAGCTTAATTAGGTCATTTTTGAGGTTTACAAACTATTAAATCTTGTTTAGGGATTTTTAATATTTAAAAGTGATTTTTAGGGCTTTAATTAGCATTAAAAAGTCATTATTAAATTAATTAAAAGGTTTTGGTAAGTTTGAATTTTTTGTACTCTTAGAATATTATTTGGGATTTTTTAGTAATTTTTAGGAATTTTTAGATTAAAATTTTAAATTTTGTGTTTTTTTTTACGTTTTACGTCGTAACTTTCTAATAGTGTTTTTGCCTTATTTTTCTATTTTTTTTCGTCTTCGTCATTTTCTCTTCTTTTCTTCTCATTAATAATCAAAAACATAATCAATCATTCATTACACAACACACGTGCCTCCTCGAGAGAACGAACTCACCTCATTGGGTCATTCACACACGGTTTTCCTAAATCGTCGTGCTTACCCTATATTATTGCCTTGTTTTCCTAAACAAGTGTGATTTTACAACTATCAACAACCGTCATTCATATTTAGTTATGTGTCATTGTTTCATGCATAATGTTCCTCTTGAACTGTGGCTATGTGGACTGAACCCCAGTAGTTCATAATTAGTCACATAAATTTTTTTTTCTGATAAGTTTTGACATATGAGTTTATTTATTTATGTTTCATGTATCATTGTTGCAGGGATTATGACTAAGTAATGGTTGGTACAGGACTGGCCCTATTTAGTCGCATGTGCTTCTATCGAAACTTTTAACTTTGGGACCGACCCATAGGCGTCCCCTCGCCATGTCTTTTGTTTTGGAACCGACCCATAGGCGTTCCCTCACACATATAAAGGTTTTATAAACTACATTACGCATTCATGTATTGTTTTCATGCATAAAATCTTTCTCATGATTTAAATTGGCATAAAAAAATTTTCATGTCCCCTCATAAGTTATTATGTTTTTATGTCAAGTATGTTTTCATACTGTCATGGTTAACTTCAGTTTCATGCTGATTATGTTATACACTTCTTCGTGATAGATGGTTTCATGTTTCTTCATGATAATTCCCTCTTCATGTTGATTATGTTTTACGCCTCTTTTGTTATTTACGTTGTCATGGAAGACATTGTTAGATTTCATTGAATCATGCTTTCATGATAGTCATGGTTGGTTTTCATTGATCATGCTGTCAGGAAAATCATCGTTGAATTTTGTGTAACCACACTTTAACGTTTCCGTTATAACCAGAATGATGTATATGCTAATACTGCCAGGTTATCATGATGGTTTTCCCTAACCGTTTAACCGGTATACTTTCCTTAAATCATGACAAATGATCGACCCCATACCGATCATTTCATGTGCATTCAACGTGTACTCCATGTACCGTGTTCCATGTGTATTACACGTACCTAAATCAATGTGTATTTCACTTGTAATACTTCACGAGTATTCGCTAGTCGATTCTGAATCATCTCATGCATATGTCCACTTGCTGATATTCCACAAGATTGCCGATGCCGCTCATAGCTTGGATTTGTTTCTAGGGTTGATGCTGCTGATGTTTGGAGACGCTACGAGATGCTGATGATGTTTACAACCTGAAGATCCTACGAGACGAAGACAAAGGCGTCAAAGCAAAGCTATTGGACGAGAAGATACTTCACCATCAGACGATTTTCCATCAATCATTGTCCCTAATTCTTAGTTACATGTCACACGTCATTCAGCTGTCATTTCAGCCATTTGAGTGCAAACCGGTACCAGCCGGCCACTCAGCTGAATAGTTACATGAATCACGGTCATGAGAATGACCATCATGGAACTGACAGACAGGACGATAGTAACCACTATTATGACAACAACTATCCTAGAAATCGCAACCGAAACTCCGGCCGCGGACGTGATCATACATACAAAGGATCAGTAGTCCAACCGATCCGCCAAGTCTGGCATAATAACCTAATATTGTAGTTCTATTGTTTTACGTCTCGAGACACATGTCAAAACATCAGTCAAGACACATGTCTCACGTATATTTTCTGAAGACACATGTCAAGACATAAGTCAAGACACATGTCTCACGTATACTTTCTGAAGACACATGTCAAGACACCAGTCAAGACATATGTCATGCTTATAGTCCCAAGACACGAGTTAAGACATATGACTCACGTCCAACTATGGAACATTTCTAAGAAATTCAGGGTACCCTCCAAGGTTATATCCATTTTGTTGTGCCATGTATTAATCAGGCCACAGGAATTTCAATACCATTACTGACGCATCAGTGAGAACTGTCACGTTGCCGATGTCACTTTCATTCTTGTAACCATAAATCATTGATTCATGACCATGAAGGACGCCTTTCGTATTCCCATGTATACGAAGGTTTTCCTTCAGCTTAATGATGAAATCCAAGCTGCTAACGCATTTCCTAGGACAGACACGAGATGAATTTTATCCTAATTATGGACTATGAACAGCACACCATGCTACGATTCATAATTATGTACAGAAATGTTAAGGCTCCTGAATACATTCAGCTTGATTTTCCATCAGGAAAATCTGTACAAATTATCTATGCTTACAAGCATGTGCGTTGTTAGCCATGGTCGCTAAAATTTTCTAGCTGTCAGTAAGACACGACTACTTAAGTCCTTTTACGCATAGCCAGTTGATTATTCCAAAATCTTCTCATACATTCAAGAAGAACCTTCAAGGAGAAGGACGGTACCATGAGATTATGTGTCGACTACCGTCGATTTAAACAAATCACCATTGATGACCGTTATTCTCCTCCACGTATTGACAACATGTCCAATCGACCTTATAGTGTTAATCACTTTTCCAAGATCGAACTCATGATCATGCTGCCAACAGTGACGAGTGAAAGAGCACGACATGTCCATGACTGCTATTCATTCACGACTCGGTCATGCTAGATTTATGATTTTGAATTAGTCTCATCAATGCTCCAACAGCATTATAAGAATGAGTTTCCATGAACTCATAGCAAATTCATCAGTGTTGTCATTAAGGTTAACCTGATTTCCTCTAAGCCTAGAGAAGAACAGGAAGACCCTATCTGCACTATGTTGCAAATTCTATGACAAGAGAAATTCTACCCTGGAATTTTTTTTTCCAATATCAATTCTGTTTGATTACAGTAACACACTGAATCACATGGGTTTCTACGGTTAATCTTACCATGACTCAGCTTATGCGTAAAAGAGAGAACCCTACACTACATTAGGTGTTCTAGAAAATCCTACGCTAGGAGAAGTCTAGATTCAGAGACTCAGAGTTTCGCAAACTCCTATGTATCAAGTTCTACGAAGCAAGATACACTTACGTTCATATCTAAGTACCTGACATACCAACAGGTTAAGATAGGACACTAACAGACTGGGATGTTTTTCATCATCTGAAATTGCGAATTGAAATGGGACAAGATCTTCATGGATTTTGGTTACCAGATTAACGCAAACTCATAAGAAGCATGATGCTATCTGAGTTATTACAAACAGTTTGATCAAGTCTGCAAAATCCGCAAGGATTTCAGAACCAACAGATTGATCGGACATGTTCCAACCAAGTCTCATCCGATCACTTGGCAATCCCTCAGTTATCGAGTCAGACAAAGATTCGCAATTGTGCTCCTTATTTACTTCACGTGTTCATTCTAATTCCACGACTTGCTTTCGCGCTCGTGTTCATGACACTATGGTATCTCGGCTTACGATGTTAAGTTCATTTTTCTCATTCTGGGAAGTTTTGCAAAAACTTGGGAGACCAGACCCAAGTTTAGTATAACTACCTATCCTCAGATAGACGTTTCTCGTCATATTCTATGTCTCACCTGGTAGCGTTTGGCGTTACCGCCATTATATTCTATGTTTACGATATGTTTCACATGTCATGTTCATTCCACGTTCCTCATATCATGATCAAGATATGTTACACGTATCATGGATCACGATATGTTTACTCATACTACACTCGCCATATCTCCACGTAGCACGTTCAAAATTTTTCACGTATCACGTTCAAAATTTTTCACGTACTACGTTTCTTTATGTCTCGCGCATCGTTTCTAGTTAACATTAAGTCAGATTGTCTTTCATCGTAACGTTTCAGTTACCCTTGCACGTTAACTCTTATTTTCCTCGATCGAATTTAGGGGATCTACCTTCCGTAGATAACCAAGAATTTCTTCGGATTCCAAGTCAAGGTCAGGAGGACCAAGATTTATCTTTAGTGTCAAGATCTTCTGAAGGAACCATTACAAGAGGGAGGCCACTTGGAAGCAGACAAGTTCATCCGAACTTCTTATCTGTTTTTCACTTATCAATTAGATATGTCCTTTCAGCCACGTCACGTTCCATGTCCTTTCAAGACATGTCACGTTCCACGTTCCTTCTACCATGTCACCTGTACGTTAATTTATCTTACATACCCTCTCAGTTTGATTCGGGTATGTTTCTCTTTCAGCTACGTTATCTATAATTCGGGGACGAATTATTCTTTTTAGGGGGAAGAGTTGTAAAACCCGCATGCTTTTACCATGAATAGTACCCTTAAGATCGTACGTACTAGATTAAAACTTTCCTTTTATAGTACGATTACGTTTACGTGTTAGGATTTTACGTATTACGTACGTGTTAGAACACGATAAGTATTTATTACGCACGAACACGCAATAATTATTTAAACAATAATTAATCACGAACATGCGATCATGAAATCATGAACGTAATTAAATCACGGGCTAATATTAATTACGTATATATATTTATTACGAACACGAATAAATATATTAAGTCACGATCGATAACTAATTAAAACACGTAAAACACGAACACGAGAACACACCAATATTTTAGACACGGAAAAACATTCGGGTTACCCCTTGTGGGCCCCATTACCATGAAATTAGGGAGGGAGGATGGGCTTAGCCCATCAATTTTTACTAAAAGGAGGTTAAGGAAAATTACACTACTCATTTTTCTTTATAGAGAATTTTTACAGAAACCTAAAAACTCCTCCTCCTCCTTCTTTTTCTCTTTTGGCCGCCACCTTCAAACACACCAAAAGGGGTGTTTGTTGATCTTGGATCTTGGAATTTTTGTTGGTGTTCGTGTTTGTTCCTCGTTCTTTAGATCCACGTATTCGGTAAATCCTTTTAAACCTTTTTCTTTTGATTTGATCTTTTATTAATTAAGAACATGTTATGTTTTTTTTATAAAACCTAATTAGATCATAGATCTAACATGAATTGGGAATTAATAAAATCAAAAGTAATGTTTTAAGGGGTGTTTGTTTTGGTCGCAGCCTACACCGAACCCGAGAGGGTTTCGGTTTGGCCATCCGACTACCACCGAGACCATATGGTCCTGGTTGGTTGGTGTGGGTCCCACGGCAGCATCAAGACAAGGGGTACCCCGATTTGGTTCGGGGTACGGTGTCGATTTCATGTCCGGTTCATGGTTTTTAGTCCAGATCCGGTTCATGGTGTATGTTTAGTTTTTATTTTTTTTATGATCTTATGTTAAAATTAAATTAATAATATGACATGATTAATTTAATAACATGACTTAGGTTATTTTTAGTTATTAATAATCATGAAATTATTAACCTAAGTATTTTCATATTTTAGACTTATAAATTAATTAATTATTTAAAAACCATGGTTATAATTAATTAATTAACATGACTTAGGTTATATTATTAATAAATAATAATACATGTTTTAACCTAAGTATTTAGCTTTATTTAATTAAAAACATGTTATACTATAATTAAATATTTTAACCTATAGTTTATTTTAATTACCTGAAATAATTAATAAACTATACATTATATCATATGACTTAGAAAATAATCACGAAAACACTTAGGCTTATATACTTAGCTTATTTAACCAGCTTATTTCTAATTATGGAAACTTTCTATTTTTAGAAACTTAATTAAATAAGGCAGCTAATCTATTTATGGAAACTATCTATTTTTAGAAAATTATTTATTTCAGGCAGCTAATCTATTTATGGAAACTTATTTAATTAAGGCAGCTGATCTATTTATGGAAACTTTCTATTTTTAGAAACTTATCTATTTTAAGCAGTAATTCTATTTTTGGAAACTTTCTATTTTTGGAAACTTTCTATTTTTGGAAACTTTCTATTTTTGGAAACTTTCTATTTTTGGAAACTTTCTATTTTTGGTAACTTTCTATTTTTGGAAACTTTCTATTTTTAAAAACTTTCTATTTTAGGAAACCTGCTATTTTTGGAAAGTTACTTATTATTACACAGTAAGTATAATAATACATGAAATACCAGAAATACTTAATCAGAGTGAACAAGATATAAGATAAACGCAGTTTAAGGCTTTAAACAGTAAAACATGTTATGAACATATAAAATAAGCTAAGACATGACATAAAACCAGTTACGTATTTGGTAAGCCGATACTTATTCATGTATGTATTTATGTAGCGTTAGTGATTCGGAAGTAGGATTCCTCTCAGTTCATCTTCTTCGTTCACTGAACATAAGGTACGGATTCCCGTCCTTTCAGTATGGACATTCTTTCCTTATTAGGATTCCCCGTATGCAGCCAAATGTTTTCCCGTAGAATAAGTTACTTGTTTGATTTGCTTATGTTTAATTAAGAATACCTATAGCCATATACATGCATGACCAGTTTCACCTAGTTATGGAGGTACCATAACCATAACATTAGAGGCACTGATGTTATGACTTCACCACGGCGGAGTGATTGCTCGTGGCGTCCCTTCAGCTTTTGGCCATTTATATTATATTTATCATGTGGGGCGTATGGGTGCATCCTAGTTACATGTTTTCAGTCAGGATTTCATGGTGAATGTGGTGTGTGCCTTGCATCCTTCACAAGGAGCTGATCCCTCGTACCCAAAAACCAGTATATAAAATCAGAGGCAGCCCCTCTAATTTGCATGATGAGGTCACCCCTCCAAGTATTCATGCACGGTGGATTTTCATGACCTATATTGGCTAATGGTAAAATATGTTAAACATTTTTCATAAGATAAACATAAGGCTTTTCAAACTATAAAACCAGTTTTATGAACATGTTCCAGGTTTTCCAGGACTTATACATTTCCGCTGCTATTAAGTCTCTATTATGTTTTAGTTACTTATACTATGTCTATATCCGTGCACTGAGCGTTTTGCTCAGCCGTTACTTTCCTTTCCATGTCCCAAAATGGCAGGTACCCTAGGGAAGACTCGAGCATTTGAAGTACGTGCATAGGATGGAAGCTGCTAGAGACTTCTTTTCCTTCTTGCCCTCATATACTTATGCTTGTTTAGTCTTTCATTCATTTCTTTTGCTTTATATTGTTTTGGGCTTATGTTTGGGAACTGATGTTTGATTCCGGTTTACCCTATGGTCATGTAATGTTTTAGACATTTTTCCTTGTATGCTTTGATGACACGCCATAATTACGCGTGACATTCCATTTACCAAAATGGGGTGTTACACTCAGCAAAGGAGATATTGAAATTTAGTTGTTTAAACATTTTGAGAAAGTTAGAAACCTGAATATCATCCTTGTTCTTCAACTTCTCTTTCCTCAACCTTAAGGGATAAGGTATATTGGGTTGAGATGAAGGATTTAGAATAGAATTCTCACTCACATCCTTGGGTGGTGGAGGGGTGGAAGTAGAAGGTGGAGGAATTGGTGAAATAGAAGGTGGAGGAATTGGAGAAGGGGACTCGTTTTCCTTTGTCACAATCACCGGTGTAGGTGTAGGAATCTTGGGTTCCTTTAAACCTTTTCCACTTTGAGGGGTGATTGCTTTCATCTCTACTCTTGGATTAGCAACGGTGTTACTCGGAAAAGAACCCGAACCAGAGGCTTGATTACTTTGGAAGAAACTAGCCATCATGTCCCTTAAGTCATTCGTTTGACTGCTCCTAGAGTTTCGCATATCGGCTCGAAGATCATTCCCTTGTTTCACCATATTTCCTTTCAAGTTGGCCATTTGCCGCTGAAGATTCTGCACTATCGCATCATTAGTCCTCATGTAAGTGTCAACCTCTTGATGAAATGCGATGGGTTGGGTGGGAGGAAGAGCATGGTAGGCAGGTGGTTGATAAGCGGGTGGTTGGTGAACTTGATTGTTTCCTTGAGGTGGATATGGGTTTCTTTAGGTTTGATATTGATTTGGAGCTCGAGGTTGATTTTGATTGTTGCGAATGAGGTTGTTTGGGTTTTGAGGTGGAAAACCTGGTGGTGAAAGAAAGTTGTTTGAACGATAACTGAGCAAATTGCGGTCACTTTGAGGACGTGCTTGATAGCGTCCCGTGGAATAGTTACCGTTGGCGGCATACACAATTTCTGGATTGTCATGAGTCGAAGGACAATCGATGTATGAATGAGATCCCCCGCATATTTCACATGACTGACTCATAGCATTAACTTGTGCATTGATGGCTTTGGTATTGTTAGCGGTTTGTAGAGAAAGTGTTTCAACAAGCGAAGTAAGCTTATCAACTCTCTTGTCGCTCTCACTAGTACTAGCACTAGCCACATTAGAAGACTTAACCAAAATATTACCCCCCGAGGCACTATTTAGTGAATCTTGGTCATTCATTCTTAAACCATTGTAAAAAGTATTAATTTGATGTACTTTTGTGAAACCATGTTATGGACACTTTCTTAAAAGTTCCTTAAAACGGTAACAAGATTCACTAAATGTCTCACCGTACTTTTGTTCAAAGGTAATGATTTCATTCCGCAAAGCGGTAGTACGTGAGGGTGGGAAAAAGTAGTTGATGAATTTAGTCTCTAAATCCATCCACGTAAGAATACTTTGTGGCGGTTCCTTATCAAGCGAATGTCGGGCTTGTCCCTCTAAGGAGAAAGGAAAAAGTTGTAAGCTAATTACCTCTTGTGAAACCCCATTATACTTGACCGTATTAGTGAGTTGAAGAAACCGTTTGATATGGTCGTGAGGATCATCAAGTGTACGCCCCAAGAATGGTTGAGCAGAGACCATTTGAATGAAACCGGATTTGAGTTCAAAGTTGTTGGCTCCAATCTCGGGTATAACAATATCATCGGTGTTGCCCTCTACTTGCGATTGCAAAAGCTCGATCATTGGTTGATTGTCCATGGTGACAATAGGTGGAGTAATGACTTCGGCTTGAGCTGCTTTCTTCTTACGAGCACGAGTACGCATACGCACCTATAAAAGGAAAATAAAAATAGACATGAAATATTTTTGTTTTTTTTTCTATTTTTTATGAATTTTTTGAAATATTTTTAATTTTTATGGATTTTTGAAAATTTAAGCAAGAAAAATAACGTTAAAAAATGAACGGATCCCAAAATCCAACGCGTCTCTCACTAAATACCGTTAATCTTAATGAAAAGAGCCGGCAGCGGCGCCATTTAATACAAGGGTTTGCCTCGTATGAAAGTTCGTTGTTCCGATTTTTTCGAATTGATTACAAGTTGAAAGTGCGACTCAATCGTTCTTGGTGAAAAATAAAAAGGCTTGATTATCTATTTTAAGCTAAAAGTGAAAATGTCGTTGAGTAAATAAGTAAAAATGAAAGCTTGAAAATATTTAAACTAAAATAAAGATTTTAAAAATCAAATAATAAATGATGAAGACTTATAAAAATGTAAACTTTAAAAATTAAATTAAAACAAGACAAGTTAGAACAATGCTAAGTTAAAGGCAGGAAAAGGAAAGTTAGAAATTAAAACCAGGAAATGAAAAAATATAAGTGGGAATCCAAACTTACTGTCACTTATCCGAAATCCAGAAGAATTGCTTATCCGGAATGTCGTTATCCGGATGCTTATCTGGAATGGAAATAAAGGGGCTTATCCGGAATCGGTATTGGCACCTATATCCGGAATGTGTATTTAACCGTTATCCGGAATACTACTTCTGAAGCTTTATCCGGAATACAAAAATTCTGAGGCTTATCCGAAATCGGTTTGGAGTAGTTATCCGGAATGTGACTTTAGGAGGTTATCCGGAATCGATTGAAGTTCTTATCCGGAATTCTTGATGATGCTTATCCCGAATAATATTCCGGATAAAATCCGGGATAATATTCGAATAGTTATCCGGAATACCCTAATACTACAATCCGGAATGCTAACAAGTCCTTATTCGGAATAATCTGTTGGTGAGCTTATCCGGAATAAACGTTCAAACCACAATCAGTAATAAATCTCTTTGACTTATCCGGAATACCTTGATTAGTCACGTTATCCGGAATACGAGGTAATGACTACAATTCGGAATGACGAATTCTCTGGGTTATACGGAATGTTAGGGTTTTACATAACCCGGATAAGAAATATAATGCAACAAAACTAAAATAAGCTAAAAGCTAATAAGCACTTAACTAAAACTTAAACCAAAAAGATTTTTAAGAAAAACTAATAAGCCACAATTTAAAAACTATTAAAACACTAAATAATCTAAATATTGAAAATCAACTTTTTATAAAAATATTAAACTTATCAAAATCAACTTATTTTAAAAACTATTAATCATAAAAGTTAAGAACATAAGCACTTTAATCTAAAAACTTTTAAAATCACTAACTCAATAAGCACAATCAGATAAGCTAAACAATCATATCATCAACAAAGTTAAATAAACTACATGATTATCAAGATTAAAAAGATTAAGAAAGGTAGAATGAGAATTAAGAAATAAGCTTGATTTGATTAAAGATTAAGATCAAAAGATTACAAGATTAATGTTTGATAAGATTGAAAATCTAGAGAGAAGGAAATTAAAAACACACTTAAAATAAAAACTAAAAAAATTACTAAAAAACTAACTACTCACTAACTAACTCCCTCCTAATGACATATTAGGAGGGTATTTATAGGAGGTGGGGAGGTTAAGTGTTTATGCTTCCTTCTTTCTTTCTTCTCGTCTCGACTCGATTTAATTTATTTGTCTTTCTCGAAGTCGTCTCGGGATTTGTCGATATAAGTTGAACTTGTCTTATAATCTTCTTCTATAATTAGACTTGAGTTCTTCGACTTCACTAAACTTCCGTCTTTAGACTTTTTCTTCGACAAATCTTCAGAATAGGCCTTGGACTTCCGTTCTTTATGCACTCTCGATCTTTTGACTTCGTCTTTTGTCTTTTTGTTCGATAAAAGCCCGTGATTGCCCGTGTTTTCTCCCTTTTTCATATTTTTATCCTGAAACACAATAAAAACAAAAACCACGTATAATTCCGACTTTTACGACATAAAATACACGTTTTGGTCTTGTTATTATTGGAAATAAGTTGTAAAAGGATAAGTGTTTTCACACTTATTAAACACTTAATAACAGACACCGTTAGGCTTACCGTGGGCGCGTGTCCCACGATTAGACTCTGACGTGAGAGTAAGTAATCGGTTTGAGTATATGTGAGGGTTTTAGAGTATTGTGTATCATACATTTGTAGAACCTTGGGGGTTCCTTTTATACCCGAGAGAGTCCTGGCTGGGCTCTCCTACTCTTGCGGCCTAAGGAAGAGATAATGACCTAAAATAGCTTTTATCATTATCACGTAACTAAGGTAAGTGTATATCTCTTTCCCTTAGGCGAATATAATCGTAAGATATATTATATTCTGGTTTATCCTGTCGCAGTGCAACGAGGACTCGGTTAAGTAATTAACGGTTGTGCGACAACAGCTTACCAGGCCTCCTGAGCCTTGCGTCTGCTATGAAGTAATGATCCATACCCAATGGATATGGGTAGTACCCGTGGGTCGGGTTATGCAACCCGAATAGGGACTATACGTCATCATGTCCCTCCAGTCTAGTGGTCGCAGGTCCCAACCGGGGCTACTAGACTGTTAACCTGCCAAGTTGCGAACAAAATATGTATACTAGGCAATCGCAATGATCAGTATCCCATAAGTTTTCAAATTATCCCGCCAAGGTCACATACATCCCCCCTTTAACCTAATTCCCTTGAAAACCGGGAAAAACGTCTGCTACGTCGTCTTAACCATTGACCTTCCACCGTTAGATGAAGATAGTGGAATACACGTGGCACAGATCTGAATAATGGAACAGTAAATCGGATGCCTATACATACACCACCGCCTCTTTTTGACTGCTCATATTCTCTAGTAGTAAAAAAAACTTCCATTATCAAGCCTTTTTTCCTCCATCCGAAGCAAGATATTCATGAGGTAATCATCTACGGATCTCTAAAATTTTGATACGCATGACCAATCATGGTCAGACAATTATCTAAAGTCACTTCTACCATTACCGCCGAGGAACTTGACCGTTTCACGACGGACTAATATATCCCCAACTATTTGCACCCCGACGTACCGAACCCTCACCGAAACATTAGAAAATCAGCCGAGGGAAAAGTAGGCATGTACACCTGGTTTTTTGATTTCGCCAACCACTGCACCCCTATGTCACGTTTTCTCATAAGTGTATTGACGCATTATGAAATTCATGTGTCCCAACTACACTGTATATGGGCGACTAAGATTTCTAGCTTCGAAATCAACTGCCGCACACTTGCTATAGATCCCACCGTCGACCTAATTTGTATCTTTTATCAGCGGCTCTTATCCAATGGGTGGGTATCGTCCGCCAAACGAAAAGGAGGTTTCAAATGTTATGAAGAAAAAGTAGATTCCTTGAGAAATTGGAATGACTATTTTTTCTGGATTGACGACGCCGCCTACCCATTTCATTACCCATTTCTGAAAACCAGAACGTTGAGGAAGGATCCTAATGCCTGGCCCTACCACGCATAGCGCTGCAGACGCAGATATATTGAACAACAATCACATTCCTATTCAGACCTATCCTGAAGCCCTGTTGTGTATTTTGGGGCTTAGCCGCGCAATTATTTATGGTGAGAGCATAGTTCCCTACTTCCACGATCAAAGTGGCCAGGGTTAATGGTCCTCTCAACGCTCTTCATACCATTTTGTAAGTAATTTTCCTCTCTTATTATCTAACGAAGCTTTTTGTCTTGCGATGTTCATGTTGTGCAGTAATGGACATCCTTGATCTAGTTCACTTTCCCAGAAGATCTTATTGTTTACTCGCGCCCTCTGAAGGAAAATGATGACCCATTGAATGTCCTGGCAGAAAGAAATACCATGGACCTGGAGGTTGGGGAAGCATCATCTGCCCATGCGCAAGAAGACATGGGTGCAGAACAACAACAACAGCAGCACCAGCAGCAACAACCGGAGGGTTATCCCACATTGTTAGAGTTTATTTTGTCCGAGAACGCTGAGATTACCGCCCATCAGTTTGAGAGGGAGGAAGAAGTCGCTATCAGTTTATTTCGGAAGAGACAAAGGAACCCACCCACCACTTCTTGAAAATCTGCTCAAGTTGAGACCGTGTCTTCTATCACAACCACTTAAGGTCATCAAGACGGAATCTCCGCCCAGCACTCCACAGAGGAGGATACGGGTGACAATTTTGTTGGATCTCCCCAACAGACTCCCCCTGCAATTATCAATGAGCGCCTAAAGAATATACCTCCTTATTTGACTTCTCTTCTCATTTCCGTACATATATATATTGCTGATGCTCCATATGTCTCTTTACAGTTGATAATTGAGTTTTTACTACTCTTTAGGAAAAGAGAGCAAAAGTAGGGCAAGTATTAAGTGTCTGTTTAGGAAAACCAAGCACTAATGACCAATGAAGTTCAAGTTCGTTTCCCAAGGAGGCAAGTGTGTTGTGCTAAGAGATGATTAACTTTTGTGAATATAATTTATGAAGAAAGAAAATAAAAAAGAGATTAGAAGAGAATGACGGTTACGATTATAGATTAAATTAAGACGAATAGTCGTGCACGTAAAACCGTAAAAAGTGACAAAATACAAAATTTACCATAAAAATTCTTAGAAAATTGCAATAAATCCTAAAAATGTAATTAGAGTTTACAAAAAATCAAAAATCACTCAAACCTTTTATTTAATTAAATAATATTTTTTTAATGCTAATTAAAGCCCAAAAAATCAATTTAATTAACAAAAAGCCCAAAATGAGATTTTTTCACTTGTAAACCTCTAAAATGACTTAACTAAATTTAAAACTATTTTTGAAAATTTTAAAATTAATAAAACTATTTAAAAACAATTAAAAACTATTAAAACTAAAAATAATTCTAAAAATTAATCTAATGACAACAAAAATATTCTAAAAATTGTAAAATTCCTAACTTAATGTATTTGAACTAAGAAAACTAAAAAAACTAGAAAAATCAAAATTTTAATTTTTAATAATAAAATAATAATAAAATATTAATAAAAATCCAAAATTTATAAAAAATTCTAAAAAGTTGCAAACCTACTTATTTTAACCTAAATAATTCAGAAATGAAGTTGAAATTACAAAATACCCATATTGGGCCTTGAAATGGGCTAAAAGTCCAAACAGACCCCTTAATGGGCTTTTTAAGGCCCAATAAGAACAAAACTCTGAAGGCCCAAAAGCGGAAAATGTGTTTAAGCTAGCTTATTTCAAAGCAACTTATTCTTAATGGGCTTTTTGGCCCATTAAGCTATAAGATGATGCCATAAGCATAAATTTGACACACAAGCTTCTTTTGAGTTACTTAAGAGATCTGTAAAAAGAAAATTGGAGAAAAGCACAAGAAATAAGCCTGAAATAAGCCAAGACTGTCTTCACAAAACGACAAAATAGTCGTTTTTGAGTTCTAGACCACCTCAAGTGCTGATTCAACTTTCAAAAGCTTTTAAATGACTTAACTAAGCTAAATAATCAAAAAGTTTTCAAATAAGCACAAGCAATAAGCCAGAATAAGCAGATAAGCACTTGTTTTAAAGTCAAGTTAACGAGTTTTCTAGTAAAAAGTCAAAGTCAAAGTCTAATAAGCTCCAGATCAAATAAATGGGTCAAATGAGGAAGATCTATCACAAAAAATAAGTTGTTGCAAGTCTGGATAAGCCAATATGGCTTATGAATAAGCTGAATGGTAATCTACACTAGCAGGGGCTAGTTTTGGATGTTGAGCAGTGGGAACGTTTCCCACTGCTTGACTTAATTGACGTTTTTTCTTTAGTGACTTTTTTTGGATTCAAGTTAAGCAAAGGCACCCAAATGATCAGTTAATCATAAGGAGTCAATATCGATCACAAAAACACAATTTCAAACAGCCAATCAGTGCAGTTAATTCAAAAGATCACCAGATAAGCACCAGATATGAACAATAAGCAGATATGAACTCAATAAGCTATTTTAGCAAGATTCAGCCAACCAAATTGCACCAAAAGCATACACAAGCTATAGTTAATTCAAATGAACAAATTTAATCAGGTTTCATGCAATGGTTCAAGGTCTAGATCAAGATTCAAGCATACAAAAGTTACTAATGAAGTAAGAACATGCAGTTTTGACAATTGCTAATATACTTGACCACACAGCCAAATTCAAACACTTAAATCTCCTTAACAGGTTATGTTGGATATGATTTATCACTTTTTATCCTAAGTCTAGGTCTAGAACTAGGTGTGCACTAAATCACAGTCCAAAATATCAACAAATCAAGATTTTATAAGCGTATGTTTGTTTTAGGTGTTCAAAATCATACAACTTGTAGATTATCACTCTATTGCACTTCTTAAACAAGAACCACTAGCATACAACAGCAAACACTTTACCAATAACAAAATAACTTCAATATGCAGTTGACCCAAACACCCCTTTATATTTTCAAATCAAGATTTTCAAATCAAAAGTTGGATTTAGGTTAGCACATGCATACATAAGCATCAAAACATCAAACATAAACAGAAACAACAAGATTTGGAGCCCAAGAACAACACATACACAAGCAGAACTCAAGTATCACAAATATCCAAATTTTTAACAGATTTTGAGATTCAGGGTTCAAACCTCATGGATGTACATCCACACCCACGTATGTTTGAGCTGGTGTGCTAGCAAGAACAAGCACAAGCTTCCAATATCAAGCTGCTAAGCTGGAACAAAGTTAGAAGAAAAAATAATAAACAGAAAGGTGATAAATCCTTGATTAATGCAACCCTTGTACCCCACACTTGATTATCCCCAAGTTATAAGCCTCACAACACCTTGATAACACAATATCAGGATCCTATGATTCACTTATAGCCCAAGAATTCCAAGGTGTACCAAGGACTTAGCAAAATATCAAGGTTTTAGGACTTTGAGCAATTTCTTGCACAAAGCTTAAGAAAACATTTTGAGATTCAGTTTTAGAAAACATGTAACATAAACAAACAGAATAAGAGATTGGCACTTGACTTTTCTTCATAAAATTCAAACACTTTTCATTAAACAATGAACAAGGATTTGCAGAAATGTGAACTAGGAAAAATTCAAGAGCAACTGAAAATGAAAGAGGTCCTATGCCTTATATAGGCTACAAATGTTCTATGAAAGCTATAAAAAACATAAACCCTAATGTGTAGAAGTCCAAAATTGCCCCTTGTGAAGTTTGAATATCTTGGCATCATGTGATGAAATTTTGGCTGTTTGTTGATGGATGAGCTGTTGGAATTGCATCAAAGGCTTAAAACAAGCTTAAGTTTCAAGCTTCAATCTTGGACATTGAATGTGGCAGGGTTTTTGGCTTCTTCTTCAAAGGGTGGGACAAGAGGGTTTATCATGTGACAATGAGTTGATGTGGCAAGGGTTTTGAGAGTTGGGTTATGATTAAGACTAGCTTAATCATTAATCTAGAGGTTTTGGTGGTTTAGTTTCAAGTAGATTAAGAAAACCCAATTGTGTTCATACGATAAACAGTGTATGTTTTGATATGTTTTTGGGTTTTTAAAAAGTGTTTAGCGCCTTAATTAAATAATTAATTAAGGTTTGTTATGTCTGGTGTGAGTGGGAGATGAGGTGGAAGCAAGGAGGGCTCCCATTGGTAGAAAGGAGAAAGTGGGGCACGTGGCAAGATGATAGTGGTTAAGGTAAGTATGTGTGTCGGCCAGATTAAATCCCTCACTTCTTCTTTTCTTGTCACTTGTAAATTAAACATCCAAATCTTGATTTTCTTTGTTATACAAGTTCTCTTTTTCACACTTTTACCCCAAATACTTTTCCAAAGTATTTTCAAGGGTAATTCTTGCCATTTGTTGATTCTTAAAGGGCTGTTTTGGTATTTTCTTCATAGATTATGGTATTGACTTGTATGATTGACTTTTTGGAGGACTGATATTGACAAGTCATGATTGTTGTGGGACCATTCTTGCCAATTCTTCAAAGTAGAGGGCCCTTTTTATAAATTTGACAAACTTTAGGGACCAATCTTGTAATTATGAATAAACAAGGGTTTAAAATGTCAATTCTTCAATATTGGAGGATCCTTCTTGCATAATCTTCAAATATTCAAGGGTTTTTCTTGGAAAATCTTCATTAGAGCTTGGTTCATTGTGCGGCTTCGTTTCCCATGTTTGTTTTTGCATGTTTCTTGTGATCTTTTGTCATTTTCTCAATATCCCTACCTAAAATACACAAGTAACAAACAAAAGCATATATTTGGCATTTTTGATGATATTTAATGCATTTAAAGCCCGTTTTGGACGATGAGACTATGTATAAAAGCAGTCTCATCAACAGTCATGACCAGGAGATCCCATCTCATACGGATGCTGGCGTGCCTTCCCCCCAAAGGATACTTCTGCAGCAGGGGGAAGCGCATATGCGGAGGATCCGATATTTGGTCCTGAATGGAACCTTCCCTGGTCTTCTGACTTATCGAGCGCATTTGACTACGCCAGCTATTTGGACCACATCGTGCCTCCTAGCCGGGCAAGCGTGCTAAATAGGTATAGTGACACCGCTCTTGCTGATGAAGTAAGCTTCATACCTTCTCAGAACGTGACACTACTGTCGCGTGTTAGGAGGAGATTCATGGAGCTATCCGCACAGGTCCAGTCTACAGAGGAAAAACTTGCTCATGCCGGCGAAGAAAAAGCCAAAGCTCTCCAGGATTTACAAGAGAAGATTGCCAAAGACATAGAGAGGGGAAAGCAGGACGTTGCGACCATATTTATACTGACTGAGGAAAAAACCATATTTCCACCGCTCTGGCCAACGAGAGCGCCCAATTAGAATAGCTAAAAGCTTCCAACAATGACACGATGAAGTGTTTTGAGCTTTACAAAGATCAACTGTTCGCTGCTGTCGATTCCTTAGGTGCGCAGGTGAAAGAGAATGTGGATGACCTTGTAGTCTAGCTAAGGCGTTTAAGTGTGGAATATGACGAATACCTTTACCCACGTCTTATGCGTGAGGTTGCTGAGAAGCTCTCGTTGGTACGTCGTGGCTTATGCTTAGCGACCATGGGTGCCCTTGAGGATCCAACTCTACGGGCCACCTTTTCCCAGTCTGTGATAGCTGCCATCAACGAAGGTACATCTACATGTATGGAGAAGGCACATGGGGCCAATTTATTGAAGGAGGAGCTGAAGGATGTAGCTTTCTATGATCCTATCACAAGGTCCAAGTTGACCGATGTCATGGAGAAAATGAATGAATGTCCCGTGCCCTCTTTTTGTCTTGGTAGCGAGGATCTGGAGCGCCCTTTAGAGGTTGTGATGAAGGGACTAACCTTAGCACGCCACAAGCTCGAAGGCGCCGAAACCCAAGCAGATTTCCATCTTAAGCCCAACAAGGAACAACTTATGGAACCAGTTTTCGCTCACCCTCAAGATGTGCTTAACCCATTTCAAATTGCGAGGGAGGTCCCTTTATCGGAGGTCCTTACAGCACATGCGAGCCGTGCCGTGACCAACAGAGTTGTGCTAAGTTCAGAGCTTCGTCATCTGCTGGTGCCGCGCACCTTGCTTCTACAGTCCCTGTGCTCCCACTGCCTTTGCTAGAGAGGGACACACGTCTATTGGATGTGATGGAGAATAATTTAAAGGAGCACCGAGCATCTTGCTATTTCCCTCCTGCCACAAAGATCAAGAGATCTTCCTCCGACTCGGAATTACTATCGAACATTCCTTGTAACTTTTGAACAATTTGATAAATTATTTTGGTAGGTGTGTGTGTTCGCACCTAGTTTGTAATAGTGTAGGTACTTTTTGTGTTTATGATTATTTTTCCACGTTTAAGTTGTCAACGCGGTGTTGTTTGTATTATGAATTAGTGTAATTGCATAAATGGTCCCTATGGGTGAGGTAGACTCATTATGTGCGGTATACCACTACTACCATAGGGGCGGCCAGGGGAGGCTGGCCCGTTGTTAGGTGTGAACGATTGTGTCTTTTTTTAGGCCCATCATGAATATACTGGTTGTAAAAATTTGCTAAAACGTCATAAATAGCAAGGGGCCTAACAAGGATACGTGATCCGCGGCCGATGGGGTTGCATCCCTCTTACACGACGAGTCTAATTAGTAGGTTAGACCCATTAGTTGATCCCTTTGGTTGGATCTATATTCTGTTAAGAATTAGTATAGTAGTTTGTAATCAAACTAAAACACTTTGAGCACTCTTACTAACACTAAATAAGTTATGCGGAATCTAACTTATAAAGCAAAGAAGAACAAAATTACTTTTAACTATTCGATTCTCTTATTAATCGACTTGAATGAGGTACATGAAAGACATTGTACCTATGTTCCTTTTATAGAGTAAGGAACCCTAGAAACCTTAGAATATTCTATAAAGATAACTATATCACAGATGATATATTATCAATATTCTAACTATTTAAGTATATCACATAAGATATACTCTAACTATAACTATGACATATCTTTTACAAAGATATATTCGTCCTAATCATCATAGCAGTACTTACTTTATAAGTAGCAGTACTTACTATGTACCGCGTTAATACTAACGGTACTTACATAACACTGACAGTACTTATAATACACTAACGGTACTTGACACTTAACAAATAATTCCCAACAATCCTCCCTTAAACAAGAAATGATAACTTGTTGTCTTCTTGTTTCTCTTGTACTGGATGTATTAAAATACATGTCTTTAGTCTTTCCTTCATCCTTGGATTCAACTTGGTAATTTGTATTTGTATCCAACTGAATGTAGCCAAAAACTTCAAATATAGATCTTCTTCTGATAAGATAATCTTCAAACATCATGGGTATCATCTTTGTCTTCAAACTGTGATCTTCTTGTGTCTTCTAAACATTCACTTATCTTTGTAGCATCAGTTATGGTCTTCTTGAGTTTAGTCTTTGAACTCTGAATCATGAACCTTTGTCTTGATTTGATGAGACAAAACCTTCTAAGTATATTTTAAATACTTCTTTGCTTGCAATATTCATACCTGAAATAAAACAGTTAACAACAAAAACCAATCTGTATTGTCTTCATGATTTTTAGCAAATCACCAGCTATCAACGGATTTGATAAATTCTTTACCAGTTAGCCGTACACTTTGGAATAACCAATACTTTATTCATAAAGAATAAGGTGTAATGAAAACCTTACAATTTTTGGTAAATTGTCAACCATCAACGGATTTGGTGAAGTCTTTACCTAGTACCGTTTGTCTAGGACTAGCCAACTCTTTGTCTCGAAACAAGGTGAGTTAGAACCATATAGTTTTTAACAAACTATCAGCTTTCCACGGATTTGATAAGTCTTTACCACAAACCGTTTGCTTATGGACTAGCCAGTTCTTATGTGTGTTAGACATGGTGAACTGAGAACCATTTGTGAAGTGTGACTAATAGTCAAACACTTAAGGCTCTTTCTCAGCTTCTTCCTCATCTTTCAAATCCTTGAATTGTTGTTTAACCATTCTGATCAACTCCAAAGCATCAACAGATTCTTCTGTAACTTCCAATTGTTGTTCTAACATCCTTTCCAACAATTTTCTTTTGAAAGGGTAAGTTTTCTCTTGCAGCATATAGTATGTAACATCATCTACATCCAAAATATGCAATCCACATGACCTATAATATCTCTAGTAACTAGGAACCTGATTCTCTAATTCTTTCAACATTTCTTGATCATAATTGTGTGGCTCATACATAAAGAGAAATTCCCAGTATAATAGTGATACTTCAGTTTTACCTGCACTGGCTTCTTGAAATAACTTGGAAAGATCTTGAATATTCTGTCTGTCAACAATGTGAAGAATATCCTCCAAAAGTCTGAATATCCTTATTGTGCCATCAGTTCTCTGAGTTCCATGAGCTTCAAGTCCTCCAGACATAGAGTAAATCCATTTAGCAATGGATGCTCTCTTTCCAAAAATCTCTGTATCAATACATTGATCTTCAAATTTTACAATCTTCAAGTACTTCTTCAAGCTCTCATCATCATCACTATCCTCTGCTGTTGATTTAGCCCTCTTGGCTTTCTTCTTTGTCTTTGTTGACCTTTTCCTTTTAACACCCTTGGAAATTCCCTCAAGTTCTGTTGAACCCTCTTCCAAGTTTGTATGTACCGTCTCCTCAGTATGTACTGTTGTATGTACTGTTGACTGTGTATGTACTGCTTGTACATTTTCAGTCTGAGCAATATCTTGAGTTTCAACTCCTATATTCATTCTTTGAGCAGTCTCTTCCTCCCTTGAACTTACCTTCTCCTTTCTATTCTTCCTCACATAAGTGGTCTTGATAGGTGGATATGTATTTGTAGGTTTAGCAGTACTTGGCTCATTTCTAGGAGTACTACTAAATTGCCTTTGTTGTTGTAGATGTCTCTTAAACTCTTCAACAACTTTTCTATCTGCTTCAGATCCAATCTCAACAAAATTCAATTCAGTTCTCTTATTTTGTTCATACAAAGTCTTGATTTCTTCAAAATTCTTCTTGACCAGCTGAATATGAGTAAAACCCTTAACTTTCTTAAGAAAATTCATCATCTGATTTCTAATCTGCATAGTAGTTGGAGGCTTAATCTGTTCTTTTCTTCTCTTTTCAGCAAAGAATCTTTGTTGCACCCTTACCAGATCATCAGTCAATTTTGATTTCTCTTCTTCATTATATGCATCTCTCTCTTCAACTATCAATGAGTCTACAAGAAGCTCACTTGCATGTAATTCAGCTTGAATCCTGTCATACTCTTGTATGTTCCATTCTTGCTGTATTCTTTTAGCTTCTAGAAAATTCTGCTTTGCTGCAAGTTCTTCCTCTAATTCATTTTCAAGAATTTGTTCTTGCATTCTGTAAGCAAATTCCTCATCATGGTCCAATTGATTAAATCTGTACATGACTTTGTTTATATCATCATTTGAATCACTTTCATTTTCAAACTCTGATAATAATTGCTTCTTCCCCTTAACCTTTGGATCAATCTTAGGTAGCTTCTTCTTCAGCTTGGTAGATCGTTCCTCATTAGCTTGCTGTTGAATAACTATACCTTTAGTAGGGTGTGAAGCTTAAACTTTCTTACCTTGAATGTGATTCTTTTTGGCAAGAACTTCTTGTTGTGTCTTTTCCTCTGCCTCTGCTTGTTTAGTCTTCTCAACTAAATTCTTATTTCTTAAGTCAAGCAACAATTGGGCTAAAGTCTCATCTTCTCCAAAAGGAGTTTGACTTTCTAGTGAAGGATGATCACCAGCGGTACTTGCAATCGGCTTAGTTGGCTTAGCAGTACTTGGGTCTTCAACAATGTCAGCAGTACTTGCAGTCGGCTTAGTTGGCTTAGCAGTACTTGGATCTTCAACAATGTTGATTTCACCAGTATTAGACACACGTGTTTCTTCAATCACTTATGTATCCCAGATACGCTTTCTTCCATAGAATCCATCATTTCAACTTGCACCTCTTCAGTCTTGTCTGATTCATTGCTCATTCTTGATCTAGACAGTACTTGCAAAGTTTGTTTCCTTTGAAACCATACTTGTCTTTGTGGTGATGGAGTTGAATATACAGGAAACTAAATATTAATTTCCTCCAACTTCTCATAGAAAGCACTCCAATTTGTTTGAAGTGGTGATTGAGGTGGTGGTGCTGGCTGAGTTACCAAAATTTCTTCAACTTGTGGCTCCTCATGAGTAGGATGGGGTTCTTCCTGCTGAATCTCCATATTTGAAGGTCCATCTACACCAGTCTCTAAACCAGTTCCATCTTCATAAGTCCCCATGACAACTTCATCCAATTCAAAATTGATGTCATTTCCAAAGATCCTTGTCTGATTATCAGAAGAAGGTGGTTGTCCTTCATAATTCCTCCCCTGTTTGGTTGCATTCAGTTACCTTTTCTTGTGGTTCCTGAATCTTTGCTTCTTGATTACAGACTTCTGAATAGATATATGTTGCCTCATCCAAGGTGACACTTTGTTCCTTAACTTGATTAGGCTAGCTTCCAATTCAGCAATTTTCTTGTCTTGAACAAGCTTTTCTTTCTACAACACCTGTACCTGTTGGGACAAACTTGTACACAAAGCAGTTAAATTTGCAACATCCACCACCTCTGTTGCTTGTGCTTGTGGTGAACCACTAGCAGCAATAGAAGCAGCAGGTGTGTGGATCATCTTATTAGTGTTTGGTGGAACACCAACATTGTAAGAAGAAGATTGTGAATCTTCTAGGGAATGGGAACTCTGGTGAGAAGGAGTTTGCTGAGAAGCACTAGCATTGCTAGGTTCCTCACATTCTTGATTGGCAGGTTGGGCTAACATATGAGCAAACAATGGTGTTACTGTTCCTGTAAAGGCATTGCCTTGTTTGGTCAAGAAAGAGAAAGTTCTCTTTGTGAATGTAGGAACATACCATGTATCAGTTAAGTCTGGTAGGTTAGGTATTTGGTCACTAACTAAAGTCTGAATGAATCTAGGATACATTAAAAACTTCTTAGTCCCTTCCAAATTCCTAGTTATGCATTCAAAAATTAATTTTGAAAAATTAAAAACCCTGGTATTTGCTAGACAAACACCAGCTGATGCCAATGTAACAGGAATTTGATCAAAAGATGTACTTTTAGAACTTAAACATTGAATAATAGCATGAATAAGCAATTTCCATTGAGGTGAAAATAAAGCTTTAAAGAAAGTAAGACTTTCCCTACCACCTCTATAGCCCATGGCTGCAAAGCCATCATAAATATCTGTATTATTAAGCATACTAAGTCCATTTTCATCATTTAATCTCAAATTTTCTCTTAGCAGTACCTCAGTTACATATATGTTTTTATGATTCACCCTAGCCTTAATGCAAGGTTGATCAAACCGAGCACCTAATACAACAGTATTCCAAAATTGGTCAACAATAGAAATAGAGACAACTGGACTTACAGTTAGTGCAAAGCGAACATGACTTCGAGATAGGAAACCAAGCATCTCATGGAAACCAAGAGAGTCATCATTATGCTTAGAGATTACTTGTAAAGCAGCCATTAGTATTTTTGATGATCGAAAAATTGGAGAGAAGGTTATAGAATCAAGAGATAAAAATAAAAGATTAGGTGAATCAATTGTGTAATTGGAGTAAGTATTTAAGTAAAACAAACCCAAGCGCGAAGAAACCGCCAAATTTACAAAAGAGACCCTTAACGGTACAACGGACATGTAGCGGTACATGGAACATAAGCGGTACTTGAATTTGTGTTAGCGGTACTTGGAGTGACAACGGTACCTCACAATATTGACTAGTTCATGCTTTCCACTAACAATGTAACCTCTTTTATCTTTTTCTATTAACCTGTAATTACATCAAAAACACAAAACATAGACTATACAATAAAAATTATAAAAATTTGTACAACTATTACCTCCCCTCAACATATGCAACATGTTATTGGTTGAGCATACCAATGTGTGTCACCAAGAATTTGAATCTCTTTGCATCAAATGCCTTGGTCAACAAATCAGCTACATTGTTGTCTGTATGAATCTTCAAGACTTGAATAAGCTTTTTGTCATAAGCATCTCTTATAAAGTGATGTCTTATTTCAATATGCTTGGTCTTGGAGTGAAATACTGGATTCTTGACAATGCATATAGTACTTTCATTATCAATGTAAATATTGGTGTTCATGAATTTAAACCCATAGTCCAACAATTGATTTTGAATCCAAAGTACTTGTCCACAACAATGAGAAGCAACTACATATTCAGCTTTAGTTGTAGAAGTAGCAACAATGGTTTGCTTCTTACACTGCCATGATATGAGTCTTCTGCCTAGGAATTGACAACCTCTTGTTGTGGATTTCCTATCATGATTAGCTCCAGCATAATCACTATCTGAGTAAGTTTCCAATTTAAAGGTGGAATCTCTAGGATACCATAATCCTAAATTGGGTTGACTTTTAAGATATTTACAAATCTTCTTCACAACATGTAGATGTGACACCTTTGGATGAACTTGGAATCTTGAACAGGCACACACAGCAAACATTATATCTGGCCTTGAAGCAGTAAGATACATCAATGAACCAATCATTGACCTGTATAGATGAATATCAACATCTTCTCAATGTTCATCTTTTGATAAAGACTTCTTGGCTTCAAAAGGTATGCTTGTACTCCTTGTATCCATACATGAAAATTTCTTCAAGATTTCAGCAACATATTTATCTTGGCTGATAAATATTCCATCTTTACTTTGTTTGACTTGCAGTCCCAAAAAGAAAGTTAGTTCTCCTATAGAACTCATTTGAAATCTTCCTTTCATCAAACCTTCAAACTCTTCACACCATGTCTTCTTGGTAGAACCAAAAATGTTGTCATCAACATAAACTTAAACTAGAATGATGTCCTTAGCATTCTTCTTGATGAACAGAGTTTTGTCAATGGTTCCTCTCCTATATCCATGTTCTAGCAGAAATTGGATAAGGTTGCATACCAGGCTCTTGGAGCTTGATGCAAACCATAAAGTGCTTTGATAACCTTGTAGACTCTATTGGGGAATCTAGGATCTACAAAACCTGGAGGTTGTGAGACATATACCTCCTCTAAAATAGTACCATATAAAAAGGCACTTTTCACATCCATTTGATAGACTATAAATAACATATATGATGCAAAGGCCAAAAATAACCTAATGGCTTCTATCCTTGCCACTGGTGCAAAAACCTCATCATAGTCTATCCCTTCTTCCTGTCTATAGCCTTGAGCAACAAGTCTTGCCTTGTTCCTCACAACAACCCCTCTTTCATCCTTCTTGTTCCTGAAGACCCATCTAGTACCAATTACTCTTTTTTCTGAGGGAAGATCCACAAGAATCCAAACTTTTTGTAGCTCAAATTATGTTAATTCTTCTTGTATGGCATCTACCCAACTTTCTTCATCAAGAGCCTGAGAAATGTTTTTGGGCTCTACTTGAGATAAGAAACAGGCAAACGAACAATGCTGAGTATCTTTATGATTTGTTCTCTGCTGTTGTTTGACATAACTCATAAGTGCATGAGTTTCAATATTGGTTTTAAGTTGTCTTTTGGTTTGTACATCAGATTTGGGATCTCCAATAATCTGTGTAGTAGGATGGTTGTTGTTGACTTTATGAGTGGGAATAGAACTGGCTGGAATTTCTGTTTCCAAATTGTTGAAATCAGTTACTGCACCCTGCTCATCATAGGAAGCTTTAGAGAAGATTCCTTCAGCTGGACTAGCATATAAGTCTTCATCGTCCATGGCTTGTAAAATCTCTTCTAGTGAGTCAACAGATTTGGCAGATTTTGACTTAGCAGTACTGACAAATGAAGTACCGCTGGGTGTAGTATGTACTGCTGAGTGTTGTGACTCAAAAGATTCTTCTCCTGAATGCTTATTAGCAGATGTAGCATTCTTTTCTTGATCTTGAAGCCTCTGAAGCTCCTGGGAGGGTTGATCATCATTTGATGGCATGGTTTGCTTCTTGGGAGTGGCAGACATGGGAGTAACAGTAGGCATGTTGGGCACATAGATATGAACATCATCATCTGATGAAGAAACATCTTCTTGAGTACCTGCATTAGTTGCACTTGACTCCTCACCTGCATTGTTAGTTTGACAATCCTTTTGCAAATAATAGTAATCCATGGAGTTAGTTAGATAATTTAAATCAAACATCCAAGCATAACCTAATCCTGGGACATTGGGTTTATTTTCTAAGAAATTAACATGAGCATTTTCTTCAACCTTCTTAGTTGCCAAATTATAAACCCTATATGCTTTACTTTGCACTAAATATCCTACAAGATATCCTGGATCAGACTTTCCATCAAACTTTCCCAAATAATCAAGAGTATTTAGTATAGACACAGGACACCCAAAAGGTCTTAAATGACTTATGTTAGGCTTTACATCAGTCAAGAGTTCATAAGATGTTTTGTTTTGACGCTTGGTTACGAGGACTCTATTTAACACATAACATGCAGTATTGATTGCTTCTGCCCAAAAGGTATTTGGCAAACGTGAATCAGCCAACATAGTTCTAGCAGCCTCAATCAGTGTCCTATTCTTCCTTTCAGCTACTCCATTTTGTTGTGGAGTTCTAGGATTACTAAATTGTCTCTTAATTCCTTTAGACCTAAAGAATTCATCAAATTCAGCATTCTTAAATTCTGTCCCGTTATCAATCCCAATGATTAAAACCTGTTTAGTGAACTGCTTTTCAACTAAAATGATAAAATCCTTAAGTAATTCACTTGTTTCACTTTTAAGAGCTAAAAAGAAAACCCAACTGAATCTACTATAATTATCAGTTATGACTAGAAAAAAGGTCTTATGACTAATGCTTCTGATAGAAACTGGACCAAACAAATCCATATGCAAAAGCTACAAAGGTTTTGTCACAGTGTTAACAGTCTTGGTCTTACAAGAGGCTTTATGTTGTTTACCTTTTTGACAGGCAACACATGTGAAATCATTTTGAAAAGTTTTGTTAAGTAGACCTCTAACCAAATTCCTATTCACCAATCTATTAAGATTCTTGAAATTCACATGACCTAACCTTCTATGCCACAAATTTGACTCATCTAAAGAAGCCTTAGCTAGCAAACATGTAATACCACCTGTTGGAGTATTAGTATGAAGATTAAAGGTGTACATATTTTCTTGCCTGGGTACTTTAAGCAGTATTTGAGATTCCTTAGGCATCTCAAAGTCTTTAGACAATACCAAGCAGTATTTGTCTGTGAATAGCACCTTGTTCTTCTTATCACACATTTGTGATACAGAAAAGAGATTGAACTCATTCAATTCTTTTACAAAGAACACATCTTCAAATTCCAACTTTCCTGTGTTGATTTTCCCTTTGCCAGTGATTCTACCTTTGCTACCCCAAAAGGCTATTGGACCTCCTCTGACTTCTTCAAATTCAGCAAGAAAACCTTTGTTTCCTGTCATGTGTCTTGAGCATCCACTATCTACTATACCTTTATCTTTTAATTCATCAATTAGATGCCCCTACGCACAAATAAAAGTCATTACTTTTTAACAGGGACCCAAGCCACATTTGGCTCGGATCTTGTGGGACCTACACATTTAAGAGTTTGTACTGAAGCATTCCCAGTAATGCTACTTTTTCTCTTATACTTCATGGTTTCATTTATGTAGTCAAAGTCATAATGTGACTCTATGTGCTCAGACTTCTTTGCCTTAAGTACTGCTTTAGCGGTACTTGCTTTAACACATGATTTATTTCTTTTAGGAACCCACATTTGCACTGGTTTGTTTTTATCCTTACTTCTAGGTGTTTTAAATTTTTCAAAAACATTGTTAGAAGTCTTGGAGAACTTTGGTTTTATAGAATTTAAACCAACAGTAATTAAGTTTGGTCTAGCAGTACTTGCAGGTCTAGACTTGCCAGTACTTGCTTTACCAGACTTTAAAGGTACTAGACCTTGTTTCATAAGTACTGCCCTAGGAACAAAACTTTTGGTAGAGTTATTTTTAATCTGTTTAACTACCCTTGTGTGATCAAACTTAGGTTTGTCATTTTTAAGTTTCTGATTCCTATAAACCTGTGCATTTTTCCGATTACTATTTTTCATGACCCTTTGTGTAGCCTTTTGTTTCACAATTTTATCTTCATGTAATGTACAATCTTTGATAAAATGTGTTGGAAATACGTTTTACGTATTTGTGAAGGATCGGTCGCTCCAACGATAATTATGTAATGGGCTCGTGATCCACTTAGTTAAATATAGTCCATATAGCCCACATGTAGGGTGGGCTATATATATACCCCTCCTAGCATGTTAGGAGGGGGTTGGTCATTCACTTTACACTTAATCATTTATCTAATTACTTTCTCTCTCTACTTTCCTTCCCTCTCCTTTCTCTCTCTACAACTAATCTCCTTCTTCCCCATCTCTTCCACCAAATCCATAGATCTAATCCATCCATTACCAAATCCTTAGAATTTTATAGGCCTTCAATTGGTATCAAGAGCCATGGTTGAATCTTAGGATTTGCTTATTTTTTATCTTTTGATTTGGTGGTAAAAATCCTTTCTTTTCTAATTTTCTATCCATCTTTTCATCATTCAATCAAATTTATTATCAATTTTTATAAATTTTATCAATTTTCATTTTTTATTAGTTTTATTTTTACGTGTGTGGATTTATTTTTTTTATTGTTTTTTATAATCAATTTTTTTAAATAATCAGTTTTTTTTTAAAAATTTTCGTATCAATCAGTTTTGTTTTTTGTTTATGGATCTGTAACTCATATCAGTTTTTTATTTTCTTATCAGTCCCTTTTTAATATTTTTTAATCAATTTTTTTTAATCAGTCATTTTTTTATATAATTTCTTAATCAGTTATCAGTCCAAAAATTGTCAAACAGTCCATGAGTCCATTCGTTCTATAAGTTTTTGAGTTTTCTGTTCCTGCGATTCAACTTTCCGAGTAGGCTTACTTTCAGAATAGACAAAAAAAAAAAAAAAAAAAAAAAAAAAAAAAAAAAAAAAAAAAAAAAAGTTCCGAATAGACTTTCCGAATAGCCAAAAAGTTCCGAATAGCCAAAAAGTTCCGAATAGGAAAAAACTTTCCGAATAAGAAATTCTTCCGAATAGGAAAAACTTCCGAATAGACCAACTTTCCGAATGGACAAAGTTTTCCGAATAGAAAAACATTCCGAATAGGTTTTTTAAATTAGACTCTTTCCGAATAGAAGTCCATTCGGAATAAATACTCTCGACAATCTCTCGTAACAATCTCTCGTAACCGTCACACCTCTCGACAGACCCCTCACCCCCTCGTAACAGACTCACACTCTGGAACCCATCACACGAACAAGACAAAATATCCCCACTCTTTCCCTCGAACCGACTCAAAACCTTTTACCCGACTCCCCTTCGAACACCCTCTCGAACCCTCACAAACACTCGCGCTTACTCAGACCCACCCTAACACCCTCGCGATTCAGACCCTTCATCCTCACCCTCGTAACAAATCTACACACACACCCTCCCCTCACCAACACCTCTCGACTCGACACACCATCACCTTGAACAGACCCAACATACCCAATCACAAACCAAAAGACTCCATTTTTTATCAAGACTCAACCTTTTTTCACTCGATTTCTGACCAAGACTCTCGTCCAACATCAACAACACTCTCGCACACCACTCAAGACTGACCAGAAGGACTCTACAGTAGAAAAGAGGACAGACTCAACAAATACACCAAAAATAAAACATTGCAAAATTAACCTACCCGAGATCAATTTTTTTTTGATCTTGAAGCCAAAAAATCTTGCGTATTGCATTAGATGATGCTGTTGATGATTCAGATGTGGTGTATTTGATTTGATTCAAGGCAAAGTTTGTAATTGGTGTTTATTTAGATTAGGGTTGTGTTTGTGAAGAGAGAGAGATTGAGAGAGATAGAAGACGGTTTTTGTTAACTGTGTGAGGAGAGAGAGAGAGAAGAAGTCACGGGGCGGATATAACAAAGCTATAAGTGGGGCGGTGGAATTGTTCTGATTGGGCCACGTGTATGGACGGAGTAAACAAGGTTTTGGCACACAGTGGTTGACAGGCGGATTTTACAAGGTTTTTTAATAAACGTTTTTAATATTTTCGTTTTATAAACTTTTGTTTTACAAAGATTGATAAAACGTGTTATAAGGTTATTTTTATTTTTATTTTTATTTTTTCTACTTTATTTTAATATCAGATTTCCTTTTTCAATTTTAGTATTATTAAACAAATCAGTTTTTCTATTTTTATTTTTTTTATATATTTTAGAACGTTTTATAAGTAACATTTATTTTTTTTTATTTTTTTAGAAAACAAATCATATCACGTTTTATTATCTTTTATTTTTTAATTTTAGTTAAATTCAATTTTTTTATTTTTTTTTGTATTTTTGTCACTTTTATATATTAATTTTTGACAAATCGTATTGAGGCGGGTATTTTAAAAGTGTTAACGTGGAAAAATATTTTCTGGCCGGATTTGAAGTCAAATTTACGAGTGACAGTGACGGGATATATTTTTAGCAATTACGGATTTTTGATCGGGTTTTATTCATAATCTTCTGAGCCGATAACACTTTTTGAGCCGAGTCGTATTGTTCAAACCCGACAACAACAACAGCCACATCATTTTTCCTCGATTACCAATGGAATCGTTAAAATCGACACTTAAAGAGGGAGAATCGCATCAAGTGCAAGCCAACGCTAGGGAAAGTGGTATAACTTCATTTCGAATGCTTCAGTATCATCTAGTTAATCTTTCACGGATTCAAGGAGGGAGCGAATTTGTGACAATCTTTGGACAAGATCGTCATGTATTCATCGACTCAATGTTCACCACTTTGACCGAACTCGCCGAGCAACTCAACCGTGACAACTTTAATCAATCTGCATCGTCACTTGCTTATAAGGATCTTGTGACACAACTCACGCCTTTCCTCCAATTCAATATCATCAAGTCTGAAAGTTCGATGCTTTGCCAATCTTTTCTTCGAGATACAAATACCGAGCTTCGAGTTTTTCGTGATACAATATTGAAACTCATGACCTCGGTCTCGTCGTCGATTTATGAAAGATCTCGACTTCAGCAAGGGTATGATAATGGAATGCAAGACTTTTCGATGCAAGAGGAAATTGGTCATACGGTTGAAAACTTGGAGCCTAACGATGCCAAGAGCACAGAATCAGGAGGACAACATGACGCCAGTGGCACGTCAGGGAATGTTCACGAGATTTCTCTTGATGACACCTTACCCATTTATGACGCAGAGCCTGCAAACATGGTACAATGTAATGTGGTTTATGATGTATATGCTGATGATATGCCGCATTTTGAGGATTCTGAACCTAATTATGCCAAACATGGGATGGAAAAGAGTGATAGCCATACCACTTCTGATTCATCCGATGTAAGTCATAATGGGGGAGAGATTGTTCAGAATGCTAAACATCATGATAATTATCCTATAACTCCTTCATTGACTGCTTCTGATTCCAAGATTAAAGAGCTCGAAACGATCGTAGCTCGGCAATCAAAAGATTTTGAGGATGCCAAACTTGAATTTTCTAAGAAAACGGTCAAATTTGAAACATACTTTGAAAAACTTGAAAAATCAAACGTTGTTCTTGAAAGAAAATTGGATCAAACTGTTTTAGATTCTAAAGCTGAAAAGGATAATCTTTTGAAACAAATTCAACTGCTTGAATCTAAGTTGGCATCCCAAGATAACGTGCTCAAAGAGAATGAGAATTTAAAAGCCCAAGTACAGGAAAAGGTCTTTGCTATAGCCGCGTTGAAAAACGAGTTAAGGAAAAATAGAGGACCTAGTGTGGACACTAAGCTTGAACAACCATCAATCTTGGGGAAACCGCCTACAAATCAGTTCGTCAGACAACCGACTGTCAGACAACTTACTGCATTTGGTTCCGAGCGATCACAATCCTCGAGACCGCGGGTTGCCTCCCAAGTTGATTTGGGTCATATTTCTAGAACTGTCACTCCAGCAACTAGGCCCAATGTGATCACTCCAGCTTTAGCAAGACCAAATCATATGATTGCCTCTAGTTTTCCTAAAAATATCAAGACCACGTCTAGAACTAGTTCAAATGACGTCTGCCACAAATTTGGTCAAAGGGAAGCTATTCAAAAGACACATGTAAGAGATAGCAATGTCCAACCTAGTCAGATGCCTTCTAGATTACCCAACACTGCTAACCGTAGCATGCCATCTTCTAGGAGCATCAATCAATCATCTAGGAATTATTCAGACATTAAATATGCTACTTGTAAAACATGTAGAAAATGTGTCTTTACGGCAAATCATGATGCTTGTGTCAAGAAATTACTTGATGAGGTGAACTCCCGTGCTAGAATTAAGTCCCAGTGGATGGCTAAAATCAAACCCTTTGGTAAAGTTTGGCGCCCCACTGGTAGAACTTTCACTATTGTAGGAAACGAATGCCCTTTAACTAGGATAGTCTCTGATTCTACGAAGACTACTAGGGAGGAAATTGCAAAGGATGATACATCACTTAAGCCTGAACTTAAGATTTTCTATAAAAGGAAACGTTTGCCAACTAAGACAAGTGAATCATCCCCTCAGGCCACCTCTGACACAAGTAAAGCCAACTGTGAACCCCCACGTGCTTCAAAAATAGATATCTCTAACCCATGCAAAAGTATACAAACTCCTAATGAGATTGCAGGTACCAAAGTTGATGTTCCACAAGAACGAAGCGGTCCAATCGTTGTGTACCGTTCAACTAAGGACACTCTTAGAGTTTGGTTGCTGAAGAAGCAGATATCAGAGAAACAAATGTCTCAGGGGTTTCATGGTTAAGCTGCAAACAAGGACTTATAGTCATATCACAGACTATAACTCGATCATCAAAGAAAGGAAAGTTTATCGCCGATGATAAACTTATCCTAAAAACGAGAAATTCATTTTTCTCGGGCATGAGCTTATATCAAAAACATTCCAAGTTTTTTAAGCTCATGCATTATGGCTCATCGTTAAATGTCAGACGATGACCCGTACTTCAAATAAAGGAAAGTTTATCATTAATGATAAACTTATCCTCATAACGAGAAATTCAGTTTTCTCGGTCATGAGCTTGTATTAAAACATTCGAAGTTTTAAGCTCAGAAAGGAAAGTGTATCTTTTAAATAAGAGAACTTTTCCTCGTAACGAGAAATTCACCTTTCTCGGTCATGAGCTTTCCGTTAAAACAGTCAAAGTTTTCAAGCTCATGAACACGACTTCTAAGTAAATGTCAGCTTAGGACTCGTTCTTCAGATAAAAGGAAAGTTTATCGCCGATGATAAACTTATCCTTAACAACGGGAAGTTTACAACTTCTCGAACTTGAGCTCGTTTTATCAGATATTCAACATCTTAAGCTCAAGTAATTGGTTTTCAAAACTTTGAACACAATTTTTCGAGAATTTCTCAAAAGGTTTTTCTAAATCTTTCAAAATTGTGTGTTCCAAAATGTTTTGATAAACAGAGCATGTCTTCTGGAATCGATAATATTTACGAACCTAGAAATGTCATTCAATAATGACACGGGGTTGTAAATAAAGTTCGAGCAGAAGTTCAAACTTTTAAAACATGCTCAAAATGGTTTGCTATTATTTCAGATAGCAACCCGCTTTTCATAATCAAGTCAAGCATTTCACCGGAAAGCTTTGACTCAACAACGAGAATTAATTTTCTCGGGGACGTGACGAGGTGACCAACATTCGTGAACAAGAACCATGTGCTTCTTTCATATGCTGTTCTCCATTATTCAGGTCCAACCTCGTACATTGCTAATTTTGTGAATTCATTATTATATCTGATCTTTGCACGTAATAAATACCTTACACTTGTGTTTAAAAGGTATTTAATTTACGTTTCAAGTACACCCTCATTAATTTGAGGGGGAGCTTGTTAAAATCATGAAGATAATTGGATTTGCATTTTTCTTCCCAAATTTTCTTAAAATACTATTAAATCAATTGATATTAAAAACATCGATTGGGTTAATATTTTTAATATGGGGGAGAAAATGTGATTTAATATGGGATATGATCAATCACAAATGGTTTGACTTAACGTGTTAGCTCATCCCGACATGTGCGAAATGTTTTCGAATATCGTAGCATATGTTAAGGGGGAGCAAAATGGATTTGCACTTCAGAATGGATTTCATGATGATTTATACTTACCCAAAACATCTCTATTCACGACGGTGACGATTGTGGTGACATAAGGATGGTAGGATAGGTTAAAGTCCAATGATTTCTCTAGAACCGGAGGAATCTTCCCAAGGACATTCCATAGCTAGAAATAGTAGTCTTTAGGAAAGATGGAGAAAGATTGTGAACGTAGCTGAATGCCGACCAAGTACTTAAGTTAGCACTGGAACAATCACAACAAGGTGCTAGTTATGACGTATTGGTAAGCATTGAAGGGGTTGAAGAATGAAAAAGAATTGTAAAGATAAAGGGTGTAAAGAAAGAAGCCCTCCTTACAACCTTAGGCAGAAACCGGGTCAATTCATATGCTATTGAGATCATTTTAATGATTCTTGATATTGAAGATAGACATCATGGACCCAGTGATGCAAGGCACAACCCATCCCAGCTAACTCAGATATCTCTTAAAAGATATTTGTTTTAATCACACGGAGATCAACACATTATCTACTGGTTTATTCACTCCGAATAAATTGGTATTGAAAAGGTGGCACTCCTCTCCAGCCTCCGATCACTAAAATCCAAAATGCACGATCGAGTCTAGAGCCATTTGAGATCATCAAATATCTCATTAGGACACACTTTCATATTCACTTGCTTCTTCACACAATGTGAAAAGTAAGAAAGATCTTAAGAGTCCTACGCAAAATCTTCATGATCTTGCCTGAACATCCGAGTAATACGAAAGTATTTACAATGAAGATGGAAATCCTTCTTGAGCGAATATCAAAAAGCTCATGGTAGGTGACTTGTGCGATTCTTTATGAATCAAACTTGTGATAACTGGAAAGCAACAGTGGTTTAATTCTTAAATGAATTTAAACACGTTCCAGGCCTCTACGCATTATCATATGATCTTGCCAGAATACTCAGAGTGACTCTTTATTGATCACAGTGACGAGTGGAAATCCTTCTAGTGTTAACATCAAACAGCACTTGGTAGGTAACTTGCAAGATTCTTTATGAATCAAGCTAGTGACAACTGGAAAGCAACGATGGTGCGGTTCTTAATTGAACTTCACTTGTTCCAGGAACATGAATTGACGGCTTCAAATCATGCGGATAATATTATCCAAATGATTCACTCTTTACGTTCGCAGTCAGCTTTGGACGGTCGAGTAAAGAGAACGGGTTTACCCGCGAAATCTTGTCAAGGAGGTTCTTAATTGAAACTACCTGTCACAAGTACGATATTTAATATCGTCCAACGGTCTTCACCGACCGGAGGTAAAATGCTACCGAATTAGAATGAAATGTTCAAGGCCATTTCATCCGTGTATATGGTTTGTTGCTAACTGTCTTATGCAGCGTAACAAGAAGGTGGCATTGCGGTGTATAATCCAGAAGAAGTCGTCACCACATGCTTATACTACATACACTTAGTACTTCAACAAATTCAAGAAAGTCTGAAGGTCAAGTCTTCCGCTGTATCAAACTCTGAAGCTTTCAAGAATTTAAAGGTATAAGTATGTGGAACATGAAGTCACAAAGAGGCAAATTTCACAAGTGATGAATGCACAAGGTCAAGGCAAGGAAACATGCTCAAGACTAAAGTCAAAGATCACATCAAGCATATTCACAAGAACAAGATCGAAGACTCAAGCATAGATGCTAGGTTTAAGATTTTGTAAAATGGTGTGACCTCCCTTAGGGGGAGATTGTTGGAAATGTGTTTTCCCAAAGAAAGTCTCGGTCACATCATTATTAGCATAGATCACGAGCCATAGTATATTTAGAACTTTGTAACTTGGAGCGACCTCCCTTAGGGGGAGATTGTTGGAAATACGTTTTACGTATTTGTGAAGGATCGGTCGCTCCAACGATAATTATGTAATGGGCTCGTGATCCACTTAGTTAAATATAGTCCATATAGCCCACATGTAGGGTGGGCTATATATATACCCCTCCTAGCATGTTAGGAGGGGGTTGGTCATTCACTTTACACTTAATCATTTATCTAATTACTTTCTCTCTCTACTTTCCTTCCCTCTCCTTTCTCTCTCTACAACTAATCTCCTTCTTCCCCATCTCTTCCACCAAATCCATAGATCTAATCCATCCATTACCAAATCCTTAGAATTTTATAGGCCTTCAAAATGACTTAGACTACCACAAACATAACATCCTTTTCTTCTTAAAGAAGACCCAAAAGGTTGTTTTGACTTTACTTTTTCAAAACCTAGCCCACCCCTTTTGGCTTTATTATGTTTTACATTGTTTTCCAATATCTTGCTAGGAGTTTTTACCTGCTTGGGAGCAGAACTAGTCTTAGATTCCTCAAAAACAAAGTTGTTCATTAAAGGTGGATAAACAATATTTTTGGTCACAACAGTATTTTCTTGGGACAAAGTACTAGAGTTTAAGGTATTTTTAACCTTTGGTTCTTCTAACTCTATACTTGTATCATTACAAGGGGGCATGAAAATTCTTGATAGTGGTGGAGGAACTGGCTTCATTCCTTCAGCATATCTATCATTTTCAAGTGTATCATCTGTGGAAACCATAATTCACGGATCGATTAAGCTTACTTGGAATGCATCATGTTCATATGATAAACATAGCGGAATAGAACACGACACATAAACAAGGTGTTTAAACAACAAACGAATTCTCTCCAACATTTACTTTATTCCAAACGATTACTTGCATTAAACGATTACAAGTAACCTCTAGGCGTGTATACATTAAATCCCACGCCTAGAACACGAAGACACTTTAGGTTTACATTGTGAATTATGAGATAATGAAAACCTACGCCTGTGTATTCTTTATATAATAGAATACAAGACTTTTCTTACAAGAAAACTTTAATTACATTAGAAGTCCCTCCATCTTTTGCTAATAAGTCCTCTTTATTGTATGAAAGGGCTCTATATTCTTATAAATCTTGATAATTGCATATAAGTCCTTCTTGTTTCATTATTCTTGATTTGTCTCATCAAATTAATTCCTAACAATCTTCCCCTATTTGATGATGACAAAACCAATCTTCAAATCTTGATCTTTCACGAATGAAACAAGCTTCCCCTTAAAGTAAGATTTCTTGTAAAGACATATCACCACATAATAATAAGTTGTATACCTTGATCTTTGAATCTTATTCCCCTTTTTGTCTCATCCAATAGGGGTCTTCGAAAGATAAACAGCTAATAAACGCTTCCCCTTGAGTGGTGCATGTAAATGAATCACGAACCATGTAGACTCTAATTATAGATTACGAATGAAGAAAAACGAATATAACCTATTTGTCGAAGAAGTGGAATCTCCCAAACTTGTACCTTATATCTTGCACTATCCATGTGACGTCGAACTTATATGAAAATGTTAAAGTATAAGCAGACCTAGATCTCTTGTCAAAATCCTCATCCTTTGTGAGACATTGAGCACGATAATGTAACTCCTTCAAGTGATAGCAATGTCACCTAATTGCTAGATTCAGACAAGTCTTCGTCACCAACCATTAAAAGACAAGCAAGTTATCTTTAAAGTCAGTTGATACACGGATTTTGCCCGTATAAAAATTATATGTTCAAGTTCGTTGTGCTGGTCTAATCGAATTGATCTTAGTTCTCTATGTGACTCAGTTTTATTTTGGTGAAAACAAATATTTTTGGTTTGTTTTTAAATTTAAATGTGCAAGACTTAAAAATAAATGTCGATGAAACTAAAGTGCAAGTATTAAAAGTGCGTGAAAATAAATCTACGTCTAATTAAAAGAAGGTGCGATATTTAAAAACGTGACGGAAGGTAAACTAATTAAACGACTAGAAAGTAAAACTTGACGGAAATTAAAATTAGACAAGTATTAAAATGATAACGTAAAAATAAAACAAGACAAAGTGCTAAAGATAACTCCCAATCGGAATATATTCCGATTAGCTCCCCAGTCGGAATATGCTTACCACTCTGGTCGGAATGTGGGTTGGAATTACCAATCGGAAAGCTGTCACCCTACCTTGATCGGAATACCAAACAAACACCTCGATCGGAATGTTTAGAAATGGAACCAATCGGAATGCTGTCACAATTGCTGATCGGAATACCCAAACACTCGCAGATCGGAATACCAGAAATTCTCACCAATCGGAATATGAAACACTTTCCAATCGGAAAGTTATAACCCTTTTCCGACCAAGCTAGAAGCTATGGTCGGAATGTAAAACCCTTTTCCGATTGTCACGATCGGAAAACGGGGAAAAGTACCAAAAATAAGCTTAACAATTAAGCTATAATCCTAATAAGCTCAAGACTAAATCCTAAGGTAAAAACATGCAAAAATAAGCTACGAAACTGAAAGTTTAAAACTTTTAAGACACGAAATTAATAAACTTTAAGAAAAACAACTTTTTAAATAAAAATAACTTTGGTAAAAACTATATAAGCTTGAAAATAAACAAAATAAGCTAAGAAAACAAATGGTTTAAAACAATCAAAAGCATAAAAATGAAATCTTTAAACAACTTAACAAGATTAAAACGTGTAAAGCAAAGATTAAAGAAAGGTAGAAGAAGATTAACAAGATAAAGTAAAGGTGCAAGAAATTAAAGAAAACACTTACTTGAAATTAAAGGTAATTAAAGTGCAAAACATGTATTTAAATGACAAGTAAATAAAGGTGCATAAATGAAAGTGGAAGAATGGTTTGTCAAGCCACCAACCATGGAAGAACTAATTGTCACGATTAGTCAACAAAACTTAATGAATGAAAATGAGGGGTTTATATAGGTGATTAGGGAGTGGTTAGAGGAAGCTTCCTCTCTCCTTCCTTTCTTGTTAATTGCACCATCAAGTCCTTCATTCTTAATCTTTTTGTTAATCTTGGAATGTGATGAATTTTGGCTCGGGATTTCTTTGAACTCGTCTTTTAATTCTTCGATAAATAAGACTTGAGTTCCTCGGCTTTAAGTAAACTTCCGTCTTTTGACTTTATCTTCGATAAATCTTCAGAATTGGTCTTAGACTTCCGTTCTTTATCCTCTCTTGACTCCTTGACATCGTCTTTCATCCTTTTCTTCAATAAAAGTCCGTACATGCCCGTGAATTCCCGTGTTTTCTCCACTTTTCACCTTTTCGTCCTAAAACATAACAAAAACACAAACCACGCATAATTCCGACATAAAAGACATAAAATACACGTTTTGGTCCGGTTTTTATTGTAATTAAGTGGTAGAAAAGATGTGTGTTTAGACACATATCAAATCCCCTACACTTGACCATTGCAATGTCCTCATGCAATGCATTAGTTACAAAGCAAGTTTACATTTTTCATCACAATCAATCCACGTTGGCCTTTAAAGAGATAGAAACTACGAATATTCAAAGTAAAGAAATCAAAAGCATACCTTGGGTTTTGAAAATGTCATGAATATTCATCATCCTCAACTTTTCACTTTCTCCAAACCAAGCTTAAAAACGAGATCATTGTTATTATAAGTTAGTAAACTAACATGAACTCATGTGGGCCAATTATTCACTTAGACTCCCTTATTCCTATGGGTATCTCTTATATTTTATTATTTGTCTTGAATGATCACGAAGATGCATTGTTTGACTTATTTCAATAATTATTAAGTCTGAAAATAAAGTGCACGATTTAATCAATAGTTAGCTAAAGGACCAAATCTTTTAAAACTGCTTCTCGGGATATCAAAAAGTTCATATCTTGGCATAACTTGGTTCGCGATTTGAGACCTTTCTCGGGCCGATATTTGGCAGCGACTTCATACTTCAAATCTTGAGAGACGTTTATGAAATAATGGTCTTCTCTTCATAAATGGAATTTCTTCACTTGGAATTTTTGAGAGATTCTTCATATATGGACCACGACTTCTTCATTTTTCTCCAATCTTTATTTTGGATTTTGATATACAACGATCCGCCTCCTTTATAGACTTGGATCTATTTATCCTCATACCTTGTTAGGGTCTTTTCGGATACACTTCTCCATGACTTTTTTGGGAGTTTTTGCTTTTCGTCGTGTGTCTCGATCCTTCATATTGATTTTCGATAAATGATTCTTCACATCACTTTGGATCTTTAGCAACAAAACATAGCCCTCATGCCTTGTTAGGGCCTTTTCGGACTCGCCAATCTTCGCGCCCCGCTTCATAAGTTATGCCTTGGCTATGAACTCTCGTCATTACCGAGCAACTTTTAAACGATCTGGGGCTAGAAGCTAAGTAACTTTTTAAATCGTACAACCTTACTTATTAGCAGATAATTTATTAGCAATCGATGGGAGAATAGGCTTATAATTAACTCACATAAATTCACGAAAGAATACCGAACTTATAATTGGCTCTATCATCTCTCGTTCTCCACAGTTTAAAATCTCAAGTAATGAGACTCGTGGATACTTAGCCTATTAAATCAATGTTTTGGGTTTTCGAGTCGCCTATAGGATCTTGCAAATTCTTAGACTCTTTCAAGTTTAGAAAACGCATCTTAAAGTTCCCTTGATAAATGACTCTCTAGGATCAATTATAGGAACTTGCGAAATGTTCTTGTTTTTAACCCGTGAAAGTTAAGACTTTCGCGTTTTATAGCTCCCTATATAAAAGCCTAGCAAAACTTGACTTAAACACGTTAAGGATACTAGCTAGAGTAAACTCGGGTTGAGTCAAAAGATTCACAACGTTTGAAAATTAAAACCACTTATTGAACATTTATTCTAGCAAAGAAGGAAAATAACTATACAAAAGGTAAAACTAATAGGCCAAAATAGATCAAAAATTTTGAAAAATGTCGAAAAATTGATTTTCCGGTTAAAATGAGGACAAATACAAGGAAAAGACCACTTACTTCGATACAAGTCCCCCTACACTTAAGATAAACATTGTCCTCAATGTTTAAGCATGTGGGAGTAAGCTCCCCTACACTTAGGACATTGTGCACGTTGTTTAAATCTCGCTAAGGAAAAGACAACTAAAGAGATTCCTATTTTAATATTGCGAAAATATAAAATAGTGAATCGAAAAGAGTTTAGGATAGAACCGGGAAGAAGTAGAACACGGAATCACGGGTCGTCAAGAATCATCAAGAGTGGATCATTGAAGCTCAAATCCCTGATTAAGAAGTGAGGAGAGGAAAACAAACCAAAGGGTCCCCCCTACACTTATGGTAAAGAAAGCGAAAAGATAGATGCATGGGTTGCCTCCCAAGAAGCGCTTGGTTTTTGTTAACCGAGTCGTGAGCCTGACTCGACCTTGATCATCAACGGAAGTAGCATGAAACAAATCCACCAGGATCAAAGACATAGTTTTCATCCATCAATAAGCACGAGCTTAAGGCGAACAAGGCAAGCCAAAGAAGAGTAGGCAAGGTTCCCTTAAGAAGCGATGGAGTACGGTGGAAGCAAGTAGGAAGTGGTGCAAGCATTTCTTCAATAGGTCCAAAGATTTTTCCTTTTATTTCATCAGGTGGATACTGAGATGGCTTAAAAACTTCAATACCGGGGTCGAACACCTTTTCCTTTAAGGGAAAATAGCACTCAGGCTCAGCCGAGTGTGAAGAAGATCCGCAAAGAAGCACAACCTCGTCCTCAGAAGTGGGACAAAGAGGTGTCAAATCATAAGTGCAACGGATTTCGGTGTCGACCGGTTTCTTCTCCTTTGACAAAATGCTCTTCTAATCCAAAGTAGGATCAAGACGATAATCTTCAAAGTCCAAAGGAGGTGCATCACTCTCATGAGGGAAGTATGTGTTGAGAAATTCAGAGAAATCTTCCTCAAATGAGTAATCGTCCAAAGTAGGATCGAGTGATGGAGGATCTTCATTAAGTGAAGAATCGCTCGAGAGAGTATCAGCCTCATCGAAATCATCGAAAGTGGGTAGCTCGGGATACTCAGAAGTACAATCAAAATCATCCGAGTCTGAGCTAGAATCATCATCATCATAAGCATCAAAGACCGGTTGAGAATCATAAATGGGAGAAACGTCCAAAGTAGGGAGAGAATCATCCACATCATCATTAAAAAGTAGATTATCGATGCAAGAGTCGAATAGAGGATTGTCGTAGACGGTAAAGTCATCGAGCACATTAATCATATTCACTGATTCTCGACCTCCAAAAGTTGTACTAGTAAGCTTCCCCATTTTGAAAACTTGTGCATCATCCCCGACTCTTAAGATTAACTCACCTTCGGCAACATCTACTAAAGCACGTCCGGTTCTCAAGAATTGCCGACCAAGTATTAAAGGAATACGAGGGTCCATTTCATAATCAACTACGACAAAATCGACCGGGAAAGTAAATGCGCCAACTTTAATGAACACGTCTTCGGCTATACCAACAGGGTAAGCGAGAGTGCGATTTGCAAGTTCAAGAGTCATCTTTGTTGGAGTGAGGTCGGGCAATGATAGTGTTTTCCAAACACTCAATGGCATCAAATTAATACTGGCCCCGAGATCAGCAAGGGCAGTAAATTCTTCCGTTTTGTTGAACACGCAAGGCAACACAAAACGACCGGGATCTCCAAGTTTTTCCAGAAGTTCTTTAAGAATAACTGCAGAGCAGTTTTCATTTAAGCGTGTGTTGGCGAGTTCCAGCAGCTTCTCCTTCTTGTTAAGCAATTCCTTAAATGCTTTAACAAATTTGGGCATGTGGACAAGTGCTTCAAGAAAGCTAATGTTGAAGTTCATTTGAGAAATCATCTTGATATAGCTAGTGACTTGAGCGTCCTCCTTGTTTAGCATTTTGTTCTTGCCCAAGCGAGAGGGATAAGGGATATTAGGTTTGGGTGGTGAGGGTGCAGGTGTGGTAGGTAACGGTTGAGATGTTGAAGGGTCATTGGCGGGAACTTTATCATGTCGAGGCGGAGACGGTAATGGTGCACTAATACGAGGTGTAGGAGGAGTAGGGATACATGGTGGTGGAGAAGGTGTAGATGATGGTGGTGGGATTGGTGGTCCTACGATGGTGACTCCACTACGAGTAGTAATAGCACTCACATTGGCTAACGGATTAGTGACGGTGTTTGAAGGTAGAGAACTTGAAGAAGAAGGTTGAGCGGCTGGCAAGAAACTAGCAAGCATATTTTTCAAATCATTGGTTTGACTGCTGAAGGAGGATTGAATGTTATCTCGAAGCTCGGATCTTATCTCATTTCCTTGCTTTGTGATATCTCCTTTCAGATTGATAATTTGGCTCTGCAAATTCTTGATTTGCTCACCTTGAGTTCTCATGATGGCTTCAACATCGGAGTTAATGGGTGGGTGTTGTTGGGTGGGTGGGTGATAAGGATTAGAAGCTCGTGGTGGGATTTGGTTGCTTCTAGTGTAGTTGTTGGCGGGGTTTTGGTTTTGAGGAGAAAAACCGGGTGAAAGGTAATTGGTGGAACGGTAGCTCAGCAGATTTCTATCCCCTTGAGGTCGAGCTTGGTAATTTTCTGGTGAATAATTACCGTAAGCTGCATACACATTTTCCGGATTTCCTTGTGTCCAAGGACAATCGGTGTATGAGTGAGGACCGCCACATGTTTCACAAGGATTAGCAACCGCTTTAACTTGTTGTTGTTGTTGGTTTGAAGCGAGAAGCGTAATACTTTTTCTCATTTCAGTCATCATGCGGGTGAGTTCGGTCATCTCCGGGTTTGCTGAGGTAGAAGAAACATTGACTCTCGGGTTGTTCCTAGAAGAAGCAGAGGAATCTCAGTTTTTGTGGTGAGTAGTCATGTTCTCAATAAGCTCTCTACACTCCTCGGGTCTCCTTTTCATGAACGTGCCACCGGCGGCTGCATTGATCGTGTCACGATCTCGAAAAGTCAATCCGTTGTAGAAAGTATCGATCAAGGTGACCGGAAGCATGTTGTGGTTTGGACAACGGTCGATCAAGACATTATATCGCTCCCAAGCGTCAAAAAGAGATTCATCGGGATCTTGCATGAAACCGCTGATCTGATTACGAAGGCTTGTGACCATGGATGGTGGAAAGTAGCGTGACAAAAAGCGTTGAGTCATGTCATCCCAAGTGTGAATAGAATTCTTCGGGAGACGATCAAACCATTTCTCGGCATGATGTAATAGAGTGTGTGGAAAGAGTTGTAGGCGAAGTTCATCCATTGTGGCACCGGCCAACGTCATGCTTTGGGTGATTGTAATGAACTTGTCGAGGTGTTTGTTGGCATCATCATCAGGCAATCCTCTAAATGGGTTTGTTTGCACTTGCTGAATCATGTGGTGCTTCAACGAAAACTCAGGAGCGTTGATCTGCATCGGCGCAATCGGTCCTCCTCGTCCAAACATTGTTGGTTGACAAAGTTCCTCCATGGTCCGAAGATCGGGCTGTGGAAGAGCATTGTTGTTATTATTATTATTCAGGTTCGGTGGAATGTTGTTGTTGTTAACACCTGCCATATCTAAATCTTCTTGAGGCTCGGGCTCTTGATAATTAGAAGATCTAGTACGCATACACCTGAAAATGCAAAAGAAAACAAAACCAAACACAAATACAATATATATACACAATAAAGATAAAATCTTTTTGGATTTTTGAAAATTTTAATTTTTATGGTTTTTTATCAATTTTTAATTTTTTATGATTTTTTGGAATTTTTTATGCAAGAAAAGTAACGCTCACAAGTGAGTGGATCCCAAAAAGCAACGCGTCTCTCACATAAAACCGTTAATCTTTACGAGTAGACCCGGCAGCGGCGCCATTTGATACACGGCTTTTTCCCGTATAAAAATTATATGTTCAAGTTCGTTGTGCTGGTCTAATCGAATTGATCTTAGTTCTCTATGTGACTCAGTTTTATTTTGGTGAAAACAAATATTTTTGGTTTGTTTTTAAATTTAAATGTGCAAGACTTAAAAGTAAATGTCGTTGAAAGTAAAGTGCAAGTATTAAAAGTGCGTGAAAATAAATCTACGTCTAATTAAAAGAAGGTGCGATATTTAAAAACGTGACGGAAGGTAAACTAATTAAACGACTAGAAAGTAAAACTTGACGGAAATTAAAATTAGACAAGTATTAAAATGATAACGTAAAAATAAAACAAGACAAAGTGCTAAAGATAACTCCCAATCGGAATATATTCCGATTAGCTCCCCAATCGGAATATGCTTACCACTCTGGTCGGAATGTGGGTTGGAATTACCAATCGGAAAGCTGTCACCCTACCTTGATCGGAATACCAAACAAACACCTCGATCGGAATGTTTAGAAATGGAACCAATCGGAATGCTGTCACAATTGCTGATCGGAATACCCAAACACTCACAGATCGGAATACCAGAAATTCTCACCAATCGGAATATGAAACACTTTCCAATCGGAAAGTTATAACCCTTTTCCGACCAAGCTAGAAGCTATGGTCGGAATGTAAAACCCTTTTCCGATTGTCACGATCGGAAAACGGGGAAAAGTACCAAAAATAAGCTTAACAATTAAGCTATAATCCTAATAAGCTCAAGACTAAATCCTAAGGTAAAAACGTGCAAAAATAAGCTACGAAACTGAAAGTTTAAAACTTTTAAGACACGAAATTAATAAACTTTAAGAAAAACAACTTTTTTAAATAAAAATAACTTTGGTAAAAACTATATAAGCTTGAAAATAAACAAAATAAGCTATGAAAACAAATGGTTTAAAACAATCAAAAGCATAAAAATGAAATCTTTAAACAACTTAACAAGATTAAAACGTGTAAAGCAAAGATTAAATAAAGGTAGAAGAAGATTAACAAGATAAAGTAAAGGTGCAAGAAATTAAAGAAAACACTTACTTGAAATTAAAGGTAATTAAAGTGCAAAACATGTATTTAAATGACAAGTAAATAAAGGTGCATAAATGAAAGTGGAAGAATGGTTTGTCAAGCCACCAACCATGGAAGAACTAATTGTCACGATTAGTCAACAAAACTTAATGAATGTAAATGAGGGGTTTATATAGGTGATTAGGGAGTGGTTAGAGGAAGCTTCCTCTCTCCTTCCTTTCTTGTTAATTGCACCATCAAGTCCTTCCTTCTTAATCTTTTTGTTAATCTTGGAATGTGATGACTTTTGGCTCGGGATTTCTTTGGACTCGTCTTTTAATTCTTCGATAAATAAGACTTGAGTTCCTCGGCTTTAAGTAAACTTCCGTCTTTTGACTTTATCTTCGATAAATCTTCAGAATTGGTCTTAGACTTCCGTTCTTTATCCTCTCTTGACTCCTTGACATCGTCTTTCATCCTTTTCTTCAATAAAAGTCCGTACATGCCCGTGAATTCCCGTGTTTTCTCCACTTTTCACCTTTTCGTCCTAAAACATAACAAAAAAAACACAAACCACGCATAATTCCGACATAAAAGACATAAAATACACGTTTTGGTCCGGTTTTTATTGTAATTAAGTGGTAGAAAAGATGTGTGTTTAGACACATATCATCAGTGTATGGCTTCACGACTTTAAGATATGATAAAATAAAAAACTGCGAAAAACAACTCCAACACCAAATGAGCAATCATCAATCGTCTTCATCGAAACCTCCAATTTGCAATGAAAATCATCTTAAATACAACATCATCCTCTTCTATTATGCAACTGCTGCCTCTGTCGGCGTTCTGCTTCTAATCCAAGTCGGTACGTTACCGCAAGGTTAGCCTTGTCACGTAATCAAATAAAACGTCATTGCACCAAACACAATCTTCAAAAACGAGCCATAAAATTTTATACAGTCTGTTCTGTCCGAGATCCTTTGTCATCCAATATATTTTCTGTATGTATTGTCCAATATCAGACGATACGTGTCAGCGCTTAAAAACAATATATCGGACAACACGCTGTCAGCGTCTAAATTACAACGTGTCAGCGTCTTCCTTGTCAGCGTGTCTTTTATTCTTGTCAGCGGCTCAACTCAGCCACTGACACCATATGTGTACCTTACTGTAATATAATCCATGCTCGTGTACCAGGGATGTCTTTTGACTATTATATACCATAAAAATAGCATCATACATATTCTATGTATATCACACGTCTTTGACTTTATCAGAACAACTTATAGGATATATATTGTACCCACATTAAACATCACACGTCTTTCCCATCATAAAAATCAGCAACCAATTCCTTATCTTTCTTCTTTTACTCTTAGCATAAAATTAGGAAAGTCAAAACAGAAGAATATACAATCCCATAGAACACGAGATTTTTCCATTGAACCACAATCACCTTCCACTTTTCTTGACTTTTACTTTGCTGCACCTATGGACCAACGCTAGTTCTTTGATAAAAGAATATCACGTTGAACCAAAAATCACATCTTGACAATATAATACCACGTGATATACTTTGAACATAATACCATAGTTGCCTTTTACTTTTGTACCCAAAACCCACATGAACTAGTGTAATACCCGTGCGTTGCACGTGTTACCCGTAAAATACGAATATTTCTTTACGACAATCTAATACATAATTCGTGAACAACATATATTATCTTATGAATAAAAATATAAAAAAACATTATGATTTGACAAAGTCATCATATAAGTCAAAATTCAAATTAGAACATGCGTGATTCAAGTTCAAATTAGTCAACCTACGACCATTGTCATTGATCAAAGTAAGCATGAAGTTCAATAATGAAAAAATGTTTAATAATGAGTTCAGTTTTCTTCTTCGACCAGACCAGGGTCAAGTCAAGCCCTTACCCATCTGAATGGAATTCATGTATTTTTTTTGAATGGAGAAAGCCCATGAAACTGGAGTGGACTAAAAACGATCAACTTAAGCATCATCAACCTCATCAACTTGATGCTCAATAACCAAAACCTTATCAACCTTACTCTAATCACAAACGTCTATGGTTATGTCTTATAGTTATGTTCACACACATTCAATTTGAATTTAAAACTGATTAATAGACCTTTGTTACAATCAAATTAAAGCAAACAATAGATTAATCTATCACTTATTGTTGCTGTTGCTGCAATTTATTTTCTGGCAAAAGGTTATAACGTATTCGTAAAAGAACACACACAAAGTACACAACTCAACATAGTCAATTGAGAAAACCCAAACACATATGTGGCCAAGACTCCACTCCACATGGTGTAAAACAAATACGCAAAAATGTTGCTATCTTTTTTTAGTGAGGCTCAAACTCACCCATAGTCTATTTCAATGCATACAACCTATTGAACCATTATAGCTAATAATGTATTTGCAATATATTGATTTTTAACTCATATTTCAATTTCCATCGTCAATAATAAATTGGGTCAAAACATTAGTATCACATAACGCATAATAAAGGGAAATATGCAGTTACTTGTTACGCTGAAATAAAAGTGGGTTAAAAAGTTTAATCCTTTATTGAAAAACACGTAAAAAGAGACATAATAAAAAGAAATACTTCTAAAACTCTAACCGATAGAAATAAAAGAAACAAACTACTAAGATAGTAGCCTAACAATTCAAATAGTGCCATCTAAAACTTATAATAGCTATGTTCTGTTTAAGCTCATATGTCATCTTCATTGTCTTCATCTTATTTTCTTTCATTTTCATCAAAAAGTCGACACAACTTGTGTTTTTGCTAGTGATTTTGATTTGGTTGTTTTGTTTCGCTAAATTGGCGCCATTGGGATATCATCGTCATGAATCTCCTACATGAGAAGTTATCGCATGAGTTAAAACTGACATAAAAAAAGTATACGTGTAGATAAATGAGGTTTGCTAATGTGTACTTGCACATTGTTGATGTGAAAAATTAGTCACATTGTTATTGTTATTTTCAAATATCATGACCAGATGACCTGTTATAAAGTTGTTGTTTTATTAGTCTTCAGGACATTAGAGGTTCAACTTCATCTAAAAGATCATCAATGACAATATGACATCACTCCATTTTGAGATTCTGTGGTTATGTTTTTCTTTTTTTATTTGCCTCATTGTTGATCGTAAAAACACGATAAGTAGATTAAAAAAACAAATACGACATAAAGAAAGTATAAAATGCATGATTATCAAAACCTATTCACCTGCTTATGTGGTTGTTTGCCATCATTGCATTGATAATTTTAGCAAATCGTGATTAAAAGTAGAAGTTTTGAATGCACGAATTGAAAAAGTTGATAGTTAAACATATTTGTATATGATGTAATATGAATACCTAATATGTACACACAATCACACGATGGTTTATCATTTTTCATTTTGATTTGTGTGTAAAGAGTGAAAATATTTGGTTGTGTTTTGTGGGTAATGAGTGTAAAAGTGACTACTCATATATATAGTATAAAATTGACCTAAACCTGGACGATGCATGGGATAACACGGGCGGCAAAAAAGTGAATTTTTAAAAGTTTGAACAATTCATCTTATCTCTTTTCTAATTTGTTGGAGAAGTTCGTCTATTTTATCAAAACATCAAGTAAAATCCAAGCCAGTTTAATTTGCAGACTACATATTATTTCAATCAACTTCTTTAATAAATTATCATACAAGTTGGTATTCGTAATGTTACAGAAATCTAACACCCGTTGGTTAATATAACTTAGTTTCACGTTTGGCACAATCTTATCACATAACAGTGGGTAATTCTAATATAATTAAGTTTTTGTTCTAGCCAAGCATCACAGCAAATGTTATTTAAGGCATAAGTTAACAAATGTTATCAAAAGCTAATCAATACCAAATTATAGATAAGGAAAAAGTGACCCAATCAAAATGCAATGGGAAAATTAAAGTTTTACCAAAATAAAAGTGGGTTTGACTTGTATAGTTCACATGTATCTACTGCATGGTTTTTATATCACTTTCACAATAGCAAACTCATAACAAAGTCTACCCCTACAAAAGTTGACATTCTGTTAAGAACTAATGCTACCTTTATTCATGCCAAAAAATATGTAAGTTGGTTCAAAGTAAGTTTATCCTCACTTTCACTTTTAAAAAACGTGGGTAATTTGAATGTCACATGCAAACACCGGATCTTAGGATAAATTTATGTGGCTTAGATTAGTTTAATGTAGATCGTGTGGTTTTGAAAGCATGACACGTCACCTTTTTTTCTCTTAGTTGCGTCGGCAATAGAAAGGGAAATTAGATATGTGGTCCAATCATGTGCATACATACATCTATATCACTCATTCACGTGACCTTTTTCTTTTGTGAGTATTACTATGTTGACTGATTCCAACATAAATCTAACAAACTCCCACGTCACTTTATCATTCTTTGTTTCTAGCTGATCAATTGTTTTTTTTCATCCCAACACGTGAAAACAACTGCTACTCTATCACAGCAACATACATCTCACGTTTTGTTTCTCTCACTTGCTTTTTAACTGCTTCCAATAAAAGTATCACACAAACATGTCTCGATCTACTACTGTGTTGTGAACTCTTGAACCAATTAAATCTGCTACAAACGTAACCAGTTCTGCGATCTCCAAAGATCACGAATCAATCTTCTTCTCTTTAACTACCATAGCACAACTCATCGCACATCTATGATCTAGGGTTTGTAACCGAAACCCTAACATCTTTATGGTTTGAGAATTGAACACCATAACAGATCACACTTTTCTGTTTAAACAAAAACGATCTAGGGTTTATTATAAAAACCCTAACTAGAATCGATCAACATTCATTCAGTTCATACAATCACAAACATCAATATCAACTTCTTCTTTTCTGTTTCAAATCGATCTAGGGTTTAGGAGAATGGACGGATTTTTATGATTTTTCCACCATTCTTCGACTCGAACACCTTGTTGATCCTAGCATCGAGAGCCACCCGCTCTAATACCAATTGTGAAAACCATAATTCACGGATCGATTAAGCTTACTAGGAATGCATCATGTTCATATGATAAACATAGCGGAATAGAACACGACACATAAACAAGGTGTTTAAACAACAAACAAATTCTCTCCAACGTTTACTTTATTCCAAACGATTACTTGCATTAAACGATTACAAGTAACCTCTAGGCGTGTATACATTAAATCCCACACCTAGAACACGAAGACACTTTAGGTTTACATTGTGAATTATGAGATAATGAAAACCTACGCATGTGTATTCTTTATATAATAGAATACAAGACTTTTCTTACAAGAAAACTTTAATTACATTAGAAGTCCCTCCATCTTTTGCTAATAAGTCCTCCTTATTGTATGAAAGGGCTCCATATTCTTATAAATCTTGATAATTGCATATAAGTCCTTCTTGTTTCATTATTCTTGATTTGTCTCATCAAATTAATTCCCAACATCATCTACCTCACTAGAACTATCAAAAATCCCTTTTGATAAGTCCTTGTCAGTTAATGTTATCCCAGGTTGGTCCTCAATATATCCTAGGCCTGATTTATCATAATACCCCATTTGTGAATTAATCAATGTTCCCAATCCTTTAGAGGATTTTTGCCAATGATTAATCACTTCCCTTTCATTACAAAGACTAGCTTTTAAAGCTTCATTTTCTGTTGATATTATTAACAGTTATCTTTCAAAAGCTTTTATTTCCACATCTTTTTCCCTCATTTGAAGAGTCAAAATCCTTATTTTTTCTTTATAGTTTTGTTGAGCCTTTTTGTACAAAACTATATTTTCTTCTAATTTAACAACACCCTATTTAAAAGCATTTAATTCTATAGTGCATGTGTTAACCTTTTGATACTGTTCCTCTAGTTCTACTTTTAGGCTATTAAATTTAAGAACACAGTCTTTTGAACAAGGATGTACCTCAGTATCTTCATGTGAGAGAGCCATTAAACCAAGCTCTCCTTCTTCTTCATCTTCTGCCCAGTTCACCACTCCATCTACAGTAACTAATGATTTGGTTCCTTTAGGACTCCTGCTGTTTACTTTTGGAAAGCATTCAGTTATTCTTGGACTGGTTCTATAGCTGTGCTTGGACTTTTGATTGCTATTCTCAGCTTTGTCTCTAGAGCATTTTTTTGCAAAGTGTCCATTCGTTCCACAGTTATAGCATTCAACTTTGGACTTGTCATATCCTAATGACTCATCAGGATCAACAAACATTTTTCTTCCAGTCTTCTTGAAGAACCTATTAGATCTTACTGACACCATAGCAGCTTGCCATTTAAGATCCATCTCTTCAACATCAACATCATCCATTTGGAACAAGTCATTGAGTGTTAATCTTTGCCTGTTGTCTTGTCCAGCGAAGAATGAGAAGGCATCATTGTCACTAAACAATGGTGAAGACCTTCCATGTGGATTTTGAGAGACTATAGGGATGCTTTCAATACTTTGTGGGTAAGTACTGCATGTAAGTCCTCCAGCGGTATTTGTGAAGTATGTACCGCTGCTAGATCCACTAGTAGTATTATGAAAGTAAGTACCGATGTTCCCATCTGATACAAAAGCCAAGTTAGACTTTGAAGTAGTCGCTGTCTTTACTTCATTGCCTTTCACATCCATCTCATATGCTCTAAGATTGTTGTAGAGATGATCAAAAGGAATTGTTTCCAAATCATCTCTTGTGATGAAGTGCATAGCCATTTCTTTCCACTCTAGTGGAACACTTCTTAAGAATTTTAAATTAGCTTCTTCATTAGGAATTACTTGTCCATAAACTGCCAACTGAATAAGCAACTTACTGAACCTTCCATATCCACCATGTATCCCCTCTATACTAGTACTTGAGAAGTTATCAAATCTTGCTTAAGAACAATCTTCTTAATCTTCTTAGATTTGTCATTGCCCCCAAATCTAAGTTTTATAGCATCCTACATAGCTTTAGCATCCTTATAATGATGAAAGCTTGGTAGAATGTCTTCAGAAAGAGCCATAGCCAAAGTAGTTCTGGCTTTTCTCTCTCTAATCTCTACTTGTACCTCCTCATCAGTCATAGCAGGTAGAGCATAGCATGTACCGTCTGGCAACCAGTGTAGCTTCTTTGGTGTATTCCCATTCTTGATAACTTGCCACACCGTGTGATTTGTGTGATTCAAGTAATGTTCCATCTGCATATCCCATGTCTCATAATTGTCACCTTTGAGAACTGGGAGTTTAACAGTAGACAAAGTATGAGAAAGTGTTGTTGTAGACGTAACTACAGCATTCGCGGCTTGAACAACTTGTGCTGGTGCATGATGCACAACTTGTGGTTGTCCCTGTGGTATAGGATCAGGGTTCTAAACATCATCCAAGTGAGCATCATCACCATCTGGTTGAAACATTGAGTTTTGGTATGTGTGGAGTGTTTGGGGTTGTGTTCTTCTTTTTCAGAGTGTCTCAACTAGCTCTGATACCACTTGTTGATCCCTTTGGTTGGATCTATATTCTGTTAAGAATTAGTATAGTAGTTTGTAATCAAACTAAAACACTTTGAGCACTCTTACTAACACTAAATAAGTTATGCGGAATCTAACTTATAAAGCAAAAAAGAACAGAATAACTTTTAACTATTCGATTCTCTTATTAATCGACTTGAATGAGGTACATGAAAGACATTGTACCTATGTTCCTTTTATAGAGTAAGGAACCCTTGAAACCTTAGAATATTCTATAAAGATAACTATATCATAGACGATATATTATCAATATTCTAACTATTTAAGTATATCACATAAGATATACTCTAACTATAACTATGACATATCTTATACAAAGATATATTCGTCCTAATCATCATAGCAGTACTTACTTTATAAGTAGCAGTACTTACTATGTACCGCGTTAATACTAACGGTACTTACATAACACCGACAGTACTTAAAATACACTAACGGTACTTGACACTTAACAAATAATTCCCAACAATCCTCCCCTAAACAAGAAATGATAACTTGTTGTCTTCTTGTTTCTCTTGTACTGGATGTATTAAAATACATGTCTTTAGTCTTTCCTTCATCCTTGGATTGAACTTGGTAATTTGTATTTGTATCCAACTGAATGTAGCCAAAAACTTCAAATATAGATCTTCTTCTGATAAGATAATCTTCAAACATCATGGGTATCATCTTTGTCTTCAAACTATGATCTTCTTGTGTCTTCTAAACATTCACTTATCTTTGGAGCATCAGTTATGGTCTTCTTGAGTTTAGTCTTTGAACTCTGAATCATGAACCTTTGTCTTGATTTGATGAGACAAAACCTTCTAAGTATCTTTTAAATACTTCTTTTCTTGCAATATTCATACCTGAAATAAAATAGTTAACAACAAAAACAAAATCTGTATTGGCTTCATGATTTTTAGCAAATCACCAGCTATCAACGGATTTGATAAATTCTTTACCAGTTATCCGTACACTCTGGAATAACCAATACTTTATTTATAAAGAATAAGGTGTAATGAAAACCTTACAATTTTTGGTAAATTGTCAACCATCAACGGATTTGATGAAGTCTTTACCTAGTACCGTTTTTCTAGGACTAGCCAACTCTTTTTCTCGAAACAAGGTGAGTTAGAACCATATAGTTTTTAGCAAACTATCAGCTTTCAACAGATTTGATAAGTCTTTACCACAAACCGTTTGCTTATGGACTAGCCAGTTCTTATGTGTGTTAGACATGGTGAACTGAGAACCATTTGTGAAGTGTGACTGAAAGTCAAACACTTAAGGCTCTTTCTCAGCTTCTTCCTCATCTTTCAAATCCTTGATTTGTTGTTTAACCATTCTGATCAACTCCAAAGCATCAGCAGATTCTTCTGTAACTTCCAATTGTTGTTATAACATCCTTTCCAACATTTTTCTTTTGAAAGGGTAAGTTTTCTTTTGCAGCATATAGTATGTAACATCATCTACATCCAAAATATGCAATCCACATGACCTATAATATCTCCAGTAACTAGGAACCTGATTCTCTAATTCTTTCAACATTTCTTGATCATAATTGTGTGGCTCATACATAAAGAGAAATTCCCAGTATAATAGTGATACTTCAGTTTTACCTGCACTGGCTTCTTGAAGTAACTTGGAAAGATCTTGAATATCCTGTCTGTCAACAATGTGAAGAATATCCTCCAAAAGTCTGAATATCCTTGTTGTGCCACCAGTTCTTTGAATTCCATGAGCTTCAAGTCCTTCAGACATAGAGTAAATCCATTTAGCAATGGATGATCTCTTTCCAAAAATCTCTGTATCAATACATTGATCTTCAAATTTTACAATCTTCAAGTACTTCTTCAAGCTCTCATCATCATCACTATCCTCTGCTGTTGATTTAGCCCTCTTGGCTTTCTTCTTTGTCTTTGTTGAGCTTTTCCTTTTAACACCCTTGGAAATTCCCTCAAGTTCTGTTGAACCCTCTTCCAAGTTTGTATGTACCATCTCCTCAGTATGTACTGTTGACTGTGTATGTACTGCTTGTACATTTTCAGTCTGAGCAATATCTTGAGTTTCAACTCCTGTATTCATTCTTTGAGCAGTCTCTTCCTCCCTTGAACTTACCTTCTCCTTTCTATTCTTCCTCACATAAGTGGTCTTGATAGGTGGAGATGTATTTGTAGGTTCAGCAGTACTTGGCTCAATTCTAGGAGTACTACCAAATTGCCTTTGTTGTTGCAGATGTCTCTTAAACTCTTCAACAACTTTTCTATCTGCTTCAGATCCAATCTCAACAAAATTCATTTCAGTTCTCTTATTTTGCTCATACAAAGTCTTGATTTCTTCAAAATTCTTCTTGACCAGCTGAATATGAGTAAAACCCTTAACTTTCTTAAGAAAATTCATCATCTGATTTCTAATCTTCATAGTAGTTGGAAGCTTAATCTGTTCTTTTCTTCTCTTTTCAGCAAAGAATCTTTGTTGCTCCCTTACCAGATCATCAATCAATTTTGACTTCTCTTCTTCATCATATGCATCTCTCACTTGCATGTAATTCAGCTTGAATCCTGTCATACTCTTGTATGTTCCATTCTTGCTGTATTCTTTTAGCTTCTAGCAAATTCTGCTTTGCTGCAAGTTCTTCCTCTAATTCATTTTCACGAATTTGTGCTTGTATTCTGTAAGCAAATTCCTCATCATGGTCCAATTGATTAAATATGTACACGACTTTGTTTATATCATCATTTGAATCACTTTCATTTTCAGACTCTGATAATAATTGCTTCTTCCCCTTAACCTTTGGATCAATCTTAGGTAGCTTCTTCTTCAGCTTGGTAGATCTTTCCTCATTAGCTTGCTGTTGAATAACTATACCTTTAGTAGGGTATGAAGCTTAAACTTTCTTACCTTGAATTTGATTCTTTTTGGCAAGAACTTCTTGTTGTGTCTTTTCCTCTGCCTCTGCTTGTTTAGTCTTCTCAACTAAATTCTTATTTCTTAAGTCAAGCAGCAATTGGGCTAAAGTATCATCTTCTCCAAAAGGAGTTTGACTTTCTAGTGAAGGATGATCACCAGCGGTACTTGCAATCGGCTTAGTTGGCTTAGCAGTACTTGGGTCTTCAACAATGTCAGCAGTACTTACAGTCGGCTTAGTTGGCTTAGCAGTACTTGGATCTTCAACAATGTTGATTTCACCAATATTAGACACACTTGTTTCTTCAATCACTTGTGTAACCCCAGATACGCTTTCTTCCATAGAATCTATCATTTCAACTTGCACCTCTTCAGTCTTGTCTGATTCATTGCTCATTCTTAATCTAGACAGTACTTGCAAAGTTTGTTTCCTTTGAAACCATACTTGTCTTTGTGGTGATGGAGTTGAATATACAGGAAACTGAATATTAATTTCCTCCAACTTCTCATAGAAAGCACTCCAATTTGTTTGAAGTGGTGATTGAGGTGGTGGTGCTGGCTGAGTTACCCAAATTTCTTCAACTTGTGGCTCCTCATGAGTAGGCTGGGGTTCTTCCTGCTGAATCTCCATATTTGAAGGTACATCTACACCAGTCTCTAAACCAGTTCCATCTTTATAAGTCCCCCATGACATCTTCATCTAATTCAAAATTGATGTCATTTCCAAAGATCCTTGTTTGATTATCAGAAGAAGGTGGTTGTCTGAAACTGGGATTTTATATGTATCATTTAAGTTCGTTTTCCACGACTCGACTCGAATTTGATTTCCAATTATCGTATCGACTTAACTTTGTTTTTGGTAAATATATTTTTGGTATTTTTGAACTAATTTAAAAACTTTTTTTTTAAAATAAAATCTATTTAAAATGTAAATCTAATTAATCTAAAAACTTTAATTGAAATCTATTTTAACTATATAAACTTAATTAAAAACTATTTGAAATCTAAAATTTTAAATCTAATTAAATGAAAACTTTTAAAAACTTTCTAAATGAAAACTATTTTAAACTAGAATAAACTTTTAAATGAAATTTAAAAACAAAACTTAATTTTATGAAAATAAATTTAACAACTTAAAATAAAACTATTTTAAAATTATAAAAGAAATTTAAAACTAATGTAAATGTATAAAAGTAAATAAAATATTTTTATTTTTATCTTTTTATATATTTTATAAAAACTGAATAAAAACGAAATTTAAATAATATGATTAATTAAAATTTAATTTAAACTAAATTTCTATTAATTAAACTATTAAATAAAAGCTGACTTAGATTAAAGAACCCTATATTAATTAATTAAAGGGAAATAGAATACAAAAACAAGTCTAGAGCAGTTGGCTGGGTCGTATGGTTGCCAGACGAGAGGTCCTGGGTTCGATTCCCACCAGGATCAATATTGCTAATATTTTTTTTGGAACCTTTTTTTATTTTTTGGACAGTCTAAAGACCCAACAGATCAATTGGATCTGTTGGCTTAATCAGCAAAACAAGGAAAAAGAACAAATAAGCCAAGCTGTTGAATCAAATAAGCTAACTAGATAAAAAAGCACATAATCTGATAATCTAAATAAGCATAAGCAAACTTTCACATAAGCAGATCTACATACTTAGACGAAAAATAAGCGGATACTTTGAGTAGTAGGTGGGCGCTGTACCCCCTAATGAACCGAATCGAATCAATACCATCGTATTACCCAAAACTCATCACCATCATTTTTTTGTTCTTCAACAGTACCGATCCCAATATATATATATTTTTTATATAATTTCCCAGTAGGGAAAATTATCTCTTATCTTTTTGTTTTAATAATTATTTCAATAAAAATAAAATTAAAGTAAGTGCAATAATAATAAGAACGAGACAAAAATTTAAATAAAACTAGACTTTCATTAAAATTAAAATGAGTACAAAGCTTGTTCAAAATTAAAATTACAAGAACCCTAATTCTATTTTCAGAAAATAAAAATTAAAACTAAAGAAAGGCACCCATTAAATGTGAGAAAGGGGGGTTTTTATAGGGAAAACCCTCAAACCTTCTTGGTAAACTTGGTGGCCAAGGTTTGAAATCCTAGCCGTCGAATTCATCATTCTTCTTCTCTCTCTTCAAACCCTTCAATCTTGCGGCTGAAAATGATTCTTGTATCCACGGATTGCCAGCATGGCTCTTGGTGTGTTTGTTGTGCTAGTTGGTAGATGAGGTGGATTGATTTAATTGGTTGATTAGTGTATGGTGATTGGTCACAACTAATCAAATCCAAGGATATGGCCACGTATGATTGAATGGAGGACCAGAGTTGGTGTTTTTATGTGATTTTTATGGGGATTTAATCCCAATCCGTGTGAATCACACGAATTGGGTAAAACCCCCAATTTTGGGTGTGTAAATTGTGAAGGTAAAATTTTAGGGTTTGGGGAATTAGGTTGCGTGTTTTGTGGAGAAGATGGAGTGGGTGAGAGAAACTCACCTAGTTTATATCGAAATTAAATGGGATGGTGGGTAAGTGTTATTTATTTATTTGTGTATTGGGGGAGGGGTAAATGGGAAACACGTGGGGAGTAACTAGGGTAAAAGCGTTTGTGTTTGTGAGTTGACTGGTGGGAGTTTGACTATTTATTTGCCAAGCAAAAATGAGTGAATCCGTCCAAAGTGAAAATAAGTTTCCTTTATTCGTCCCTTGTTCAAGTAATTGGGCTTTGAGGCCCAAATATCCACCATCCCTTATTTTATTAAGCTAAGTGGGCTAAAAAAACCAAGCTCCATCCGTCTATTTTATAATTCGGCTGGTTTACAAGAAGTTAATCCTTAAATGGGATTTTGAGCCCATTTGTCCAATATGGGACCCATAAGCCCGTTAAAATCCATAAAAGATTTAATTCCGCTAAAAACGAGCTCGATTCCGACTTTCTTGATCATTTCTTCAAAATTAAGTCTGCTTTGTCGGTTTCCGTGATCTTCGGCACACTTTGGTCTTTTGACTTTGTCTTTATCTCTATCTTGGACTTTTCTTCAACATTTGATCGTGAAATCCCGTGTTTTCTCTTCTTTTGATCATTTGTACCTATTTAAACACAAGAACACAAAAACACGCGTAATTCCGACATTTATGATATAAAACACATGATTAGGTCTTGTTTTTACTTGATTTTAGTGGCAAAAGGATAAGTGTTTACACACTTATTAAATCCCCTACACTTGACCATTGCAATGACCCCATGCAATACATAGTTTTAAAGCATAAAGTTACATTTTCTCATAATTAACCCATCGTGGCCTTTATTAAGATATACTATTACTACTACGATAAAAAGAAATAAAGCTTTAAAGGAAATAAAAGTTATAACATTTTATTAACTTGGAAATTATTTGATGGAAGAAACTCGTAAAGAAATCTAAGACTTAAATTAGGGCTTTGGTGTCATGAATATTAATCACCCTCAAGTTTCACGTTCCCCATACCAAGCTTAAAAACGAGATCATTGAAACTACAAGTTAGCACAACTAACACTTACTCATGTGGTTTAATTAATCACTTAGACCCCCTTATTCCTACGGTGTATCTCTTGTATTTTATTTTTTTTTCTAAAATGATCACGAGGATGCATTTTTGACTTATTTCGATAATTTATTTAGACCGAAAATAAAGTGGGACGATTTAATCAATAGTTAGCTAAAGGACAAAATCTTTTAAAACTGCTTCTCGAAACCTCAAAAAGTTCATATCTTGGCATAACTCGTTTCACGATTTGAGACCTTTCTCGGACCGATATTTGGCTTGTACTTCAAACTTCAAATCTTGAGAGACGATCTTGAAATTATGGTCTTTTCTTCATTTTGGTATACATCTTCATTAGGAGTGAAAGATGCTTCAAACATTGACCACGACTTCTTCATTTATCCTCTTCTTTATTTAGGATTTTGATATACAACGATCCGCCTCCTTTTCGGACTTGGATCTATTTATCCTCATACCTTGTTAGGGTCTTTTTGGATAGACTTCTCCATGATCTTTAGGGGAGTAATTGCTTCTCATCGTGTATCTTGATCCGTCATATTGATTTGGATTAATGATCTTCACAATCTCTTAGGATCTTTAGCAAAAAGTGAATCCTCATGCCTTGTGAGGGCCTTTTTGGACTCGGGTATCCTCATGCCTTGTTAGGGCCTTTTTGGATAAGCCAATATTCGCGTCCCGCTTCAATAAGTTATGCCTTGGCTATGAACTCTAATTAATACCGAGCAACTTTTAAACGATCTTTTGCTAGAAGCTAAGTAACTTTTCAAATCGTACAACCTTATTTATTGCAAATATATTTATTAACAAGCGATGGGAGAAAAAGCTCATAACTAACTCACATAAGTTAATGAAAGAATACCAAACTTATAATTAACTCTATCATCTCTCATTCTCCACAATTTAAAATCTCAAGGAATGAGACTCGTGGATGCTTAGCCTAATAAACCAATTAAGGTCCATATGGTTAAGGATACTAGCTAGAGTAAACTTGGATAAGTAAACTCGGGTTGAGTCAAAATATTCACGACGGGCCTAATATATCAAAGATATCTAAACTTGTTAAAACCATTTTATTTATTTATTTCATTTTTGACTTTATTCTTGAAATGGAAATTATTACGATGCGATAATACAAGGAAAGAAAACAAATAAAAATACTACTAGGCCAAAATAGATCAAAATTTTGAAAAACGTTGAAATTTTTTAAATTTTCCGGTTAAATGGGGTCAAATTCATGGAAAAGTCCACTAAAATTCGATAGAAGTCCCCCCTACACTTAATATAAACATTGTCCTCAATGTTTAAGCATGTGGGAGAAAAAAACTCCCCTACACTTAGGACATTGAGTACGTTGTTTAAAATCGAGCTAAGGAAGGGACAACTAAAGTGATTACATTTATTTGTTTTATTTATATACAAGTATGAATCACAATAGTTTTGATAGAACCGGGTACACGGGAACACGGGATCACGGGTCACGTCAAAAGTACCAAAAGTGGATCATCAAAGCACATGTCCCTGCACAATCATCACAACACACAAACAACCTACTTGGCTCCCCCCCTACACTTATTGGTGGAAATGGATGAAGGTGAAAAAGGGTGGAAAGGATGGTAAAGGTAAAAATCTAACCTAGTTATACGATGCTTGATTTATTTATCACGAGTCTCTAGCTCGACTCGATTTCCCGAATTAATTCAAGGGAAATGTGGAGAGGGATGGAATCATCTCATGAGAGATGTCCTCTCCATAGTACAACTTAACCCGTTGGCCATTCACCTTAAAGTTGGGCCCATTTGGTTGGGATAACTCAATGGTGCCATAAGGGAAGACTTGGGCTACGATGAATGGACCGGACCAACGGCTCTTAAGTTTACCCGAAAAGATTTTCAACCGAGAGTTAAATAGCAAAACTTGATCACCAACATGGAACTCTCGGTTTTTAATCTTGGAATGATGAATGAGCTTAGTCTTCTCCTTGTAGATTAATTAATTTTCATAAGCCTCATTCCTAAGTTCATTAAGTTCACTGAGTTGGATTTTCCTATGATCACCGGCTTTGTTGATATCAAAATTAGCCCATTTCAAGGCCCAATAAGCCTTATGCTCCAACTCAATGGGAGGTGGCACGCCTTTCCGTACACAAGGTGATAAGGGGTACAACCTATAGGTGTCTTATAAGCGGTACGGAAAGCCCACAAAGCATCATCTAATTTATCGGCCCATGAGGCACGATGCTCTCCCACGGTTCGCGCTAAGATTCTCTTAAGACCACGGTTAGAAACCTCAGCTTGTCCATTAGTTTGAGGATGATATGCGGTGGAAAGTCGGTGATTGACACCATACTTAGCCATGACTCGTGCAAATTGATCATTGCAAAAATGAGTCCCGCGATCACTAATAATAGCACGAGGCACACTGAATCGAGCAAACAATTGTTTCAAGAAGTTAACAACCACCCTCGTATCGTTAGTAGGTAAAGCCTTTGCTTCAACCCATTTCGATACGTAGTCAACGGCTACAAGGATGTACTTGTTTCCTTTCGATGATGGAAACGGCCCCATAAAGTCGATGCCCCATACGCCAAAGATTTCACATTCTTGGATGAAATTTTGAGGCATCTCATCTTTATGTGTGATCTTGCCTTTTCTTTGGCAAGCATCACAATGTTTAACCATTTCATGTGCATCATGATAAATGGAGGACCAATAGAATCCGGAGTCGAAAACTTTTTTAGCGGTGTAATTAGGACCAAAGTGACCACCGGTGGGTCCTTTATGGCAGGCTTCAAGGATTTGTAAAGCCGTCGGCCCATTAACACATCTACGAATGATTAAATCCGCACATTGCTTGAAAATATAAGGGTCGTCCGAATAGTACGTTTTAACGTCCTTGAAGATTTTTTTCTTTTGTTGGGACGATAACCCTTCGATAAGAACACCACCCGCCAAATAGTTTGCAATGTCCGCAAACCATGGGGTATCATCAAGATTGGAATTAATAGACATTAAGGTCTCAAGGGGAAAGGATTCATTAATCTCTTGATTTGGAGATTCCCCTTGATAAGGATCCTCAAGTCTAGTAAGATGATCCGCGGCTAGGTTTTCCGCTCCTTTTTTTATCACGAATTTCGATTTTAAATTCTTGTAGGAGTAAAACCCAACGAAGGAGTCTCGGTTTAGCATCTTGCTTGGTCAACAAGTATTTCAAGGCGGAATGGTCGGTGTAAACGATGGTGGTGGAAAGCACAAGATAGGGGCGGAATTTCTCAAAAGCATACACTACAGCTAAAAGCTCTTTTTCGGTAGTGGTATAATGCAATTAAGCCCCCGTCATTGTCTTACTAGCATAATGAATGGGTTGGAAATGTTTGTTAACTCGTTGACCTAAAACCGCTCCTACCACGAAATCACTAGCATCGCACATGAGCTCGAAAGGTAACTCCCAATTCGGAGAGACTAAGACCGGTGCCTTAGTTAATTTACCTTTAAGAAGTTCGAAAGAGTCGAGACATTCTTAAGAGAAGATGAAAGGAGCATCCTTTTCTAAGAGATGAGTCATTGGACGAGCTATTTTCGAGAAATATTGGATGAAACGTCGATAAAATCCCGCATGGCCTAAAAAACTTCTAACTCCTTTTACGGTGGTAGGTGTAGGTAACTTAGCAATGACGTCAACTTTAGCACGGTCGACTTCGATACCGGCTTTGGAAATTTTATGACCGAGGACGATGCCTTCTTTACCATGAAATGGCATTTTTCCCAATTAAGAAGAGACGAGTGTCTTCACACCGTTGAAGCATACATTCTAAATTAGCATGGCAAGAAGAGAAAGAATCACCATAGACCGAGAAATCGTCCATAAAGAGTTCCATAGTTTCTTCAACCATGTCATGAAATATCGCCATCATACACCTTTGGAAAGTCCCGGGAGCATTGCACAAGCCAAAAGGCATTCTTTTGTAAGCAAATGTTCTATAGGGACAAGTGAATGTGGTTTTCTCTTGGTCTTTTGGATCGATAGGGATTTGAAAATATCCGGAAAAACCATCTAAAAAACAATAGAAATCATTACCCGCTAAACGTTCGAGCATTTGATCCATGAAAGGAAGAGGGAAATGATCCTTACGAGTGGCATCATTGAGCTTACGATAATCAATGAAAACTCGCCAACCCGTTACGAGTCGAGTAGGAATCAACTCGTTGTTTTCATTGGGAACAACGGTGATTCCGCCTTTCTTAGGCACACAATGGACAGGACTAACCCATGGCGAATCCGAGATAGGGTAAATCATTCCGGCATCGAGAAGTTTGATAACTTCCTTCTTAATGACTTCATGAATTTTTGGATTAACCCTTCTTTGATTATGGATTGCGGGTTTAAAGTCATCTTCCATGAGAATTTTATGAGTACAAAAATTAGGATCAATTCCGCGAATGTCGGAGATTTTCCAAGCAATTGCTTTCTAATGATTCTTAAGCACATCGATGAGTCAGGATTTTTCATCTTCTTTTAAGTCCTTAGGAATAATGACGGGCAACTTATTATCATCCTCTAAGAAAACGTACTCTAAATGAGACGGTAAATCCTTAAGCTCTAAATCCGGCGGATTGTCAATGGAAGGCTTAGTCAAAGTAGGATCATCGTTTGTAACTTCCTTAGGAGTAGGTGGAGAAATATGGTCCTCATTGAGAAGTCTCTCAATGGTACGAATGTCTTCATCCCAATCGGTGGGAGAATTATCATACTTAAGATCGAGAGGACCCAAGCTAGCTTCAAAATCATCTAAGTCACTTTCTCCAAATGGAGTCAATGAAGGAGCAATAGAAGCAACGGTATCAACATGAGGTAAAGGAGAAATCCCGCTCTTACAAGCCTCGTGAAAATGTTCGTCGGATGCTTCGTCGAGCACATCAATGTAATTCACGGATTCGGGCTCATCGGGAAGTTTGGAAAGTTTACCCATGTTAAAGACGATTTTGTCATCCCCGACCCTCATGATAAGTTCACCCGCGGCTACATCAATTAATGTACGCCCGGTTATCAAGAAGGGTCGTCCCACAATTAAGGGAACACGGGGATCCATTTCATAGTCGACTACGACGAAATCGGCGGGAAAAGTGAATTTGTCGACTCCTACAAAAACATCCTCGACTATCCCCACCGGATAGCAACCGTACGGTTAGCTAATTCCAATGTCATACGAGTGGGGACTAGCTCGGGTAAAGATAATTGTTTCCACACGGACAATGGCATAAGATTGATACTCGCTCCGAGATCCGCCAAGGCCATACAATTCTTAACACCCGGAAAATTACAAGGAATAAGGAATCGACCGGGATCTCCTAACTTAACCGGTAATTTTCTCAAAAGAACCGCGGAACAATTCTCATTCAATTGGGTATTGGCAATATCAAGCAAATTTTCCTTATCACTTAAAAGATCCTTAAACATCTTAGCGTACTTAGGCATGTGAGCGAGCGCATCGGCAAAGGTGATATTAAAATTCAATTGTTTGAACATTTTTAGGAAGTTCGAAACTTGAATATCATCCTTATTCTTCAAGTTCTCTTTCCGTAACCTTGAGGGATAAGGTATATTGGATTGAGATGAAGGCTTTGGAGTGGATTGCTCACTCACATCCTTTGGTGGAGGAGGAGTAGAAATGGTAGGTGAAGGAACCAGTTTTGGAACCGAAGGTGTGGTAGAAAATTTAGGTATCGGTGGAACATAAGGTGTAGACGAATGCATAACGGGAGGTATGTCACAAGTGGAAGAAGAAGGAGGTTGTGTCAAAGAAGAAGGTATCTCGGGTCCTTGGTTAGGTGGGGAAGGTTCTACGGTGGTCTTACCTCTCCTAGTAGTGATAGCATTAACATTAGCCCTAGGATTGGTCACGGTGTTCGAAGGGAGGGCACCTTGGGGACGAAAGGTTTGAATCATAGTCAAAAATTTCTTATCGGCCGATTCTTGCATTTGGCGATTATATTCTTGCATCTTTCTCATGGTTCACTCATGTTCGGATAATTTTTGTAAAACCAAGTCCATTTGAGGATTATGCATGTTCATTTGATTATAACCTTGATTAGGAAAACCTTGGTTTTGATATTGATTAGAACCTTGATTAAATCCTTGATTTTGAAAACCTTGGTTATTAAATCCTTGATTATTGAAACCTTGGTTTTGCCCTCGAAAATTCCCTTGATTTTGATTAAAACCCCGTTGATTAGAATTTCCTTGAAAATTACCCCGTTGAGGACCTTGGTTCCTATTTTGGGCGGGTGGGGGTGGTCTTTGTGGTGCTACAAAACCCGGGGGAGTCAAATAGTTATTAGACTTGTAAGACAAATGGTTAACGTCAACATTTGGTTTGAAATGAATCCGATCATTTTCATTGTTGTTATAAGCATAAACTTCTTGTTGATTATTGTAAACCTTGTCACATTTATAGTACGAATGTGGTCCACCACAAGTTTCACACTTTTCACAAGTTTCTTTCACGGCATTTACATGTGTAGTGAGGGCATCGGTTTTTAGAGCAAGGTTTTTCACAATTGAAGTAAGCTCCTTAATTTGATTATTCACCTCATTATTACTAGTAATAGGACTTGCCATAGTAGCCCTAACACTCTTGGTTTGCACTTTTGCCTTGTTCTCAATAATGGCCCAAGCCTCGTTCATGGTTTTCACAAGAATATTGCCCCCCGCGGCACTATTAAGTGAGTCTTGGTCGTTTAGAGTTAAACCATTATAAAACGTGTTGATTTGATGCACTTTAGTTAAACCGTGTTGTGGACATTTTCTCAAAAGATCTTTAAAACGATCCCAAGACTCACTAAACGTTTCCCCATATTGTTGTTCAAAGGTGATGATCTCATTTCTTAAAGAAGTGGTCCGTGATGGTGGGAAAAAGTAGTTAATGAACTTGGTCTCTAAGTCGATCCATGTGGTAATACTTTGGGTGGTTCCTTATCAAGCCAAATCCGGGCTTGTCTCTCGAGGGAAAAAGGAAAAAGTTGTAGGTGAACGGCCTCTTGTGGCACCCCATTGTATTTGACGGTATTAGCTAATTGGATGGAACGTTTGATATGAGCGTGTGGCTCATCATTAGTACGGCCTAAAAATGGTGTAGCGGAAACCATTTGAATAAAACCCGATTTAAGTTCGAAATGATTAGCTCGAATATTCGAAACCACAATCGCATCATCGTTTCCTTCAACGTGAGATTGAAGAATCTCAATCATTGGTCGATTATCCGTTGCCATCGTATTGTCGAAAGCTCGATTCTCGGGATCGGCTTTAATGATGGTCTTTTTGTTTTTCTTCTTCTTCTTTTTAGAAGAATTAGAAGTATCTGGTACACCAATCGGTATGTATGTATGCGCGCGAGTGCGCATACAATTAAAACTTTGGAATGAGGTAGGTGACCTCGGTCGACTTTGAGAGGAAAAGGATTTTCCCTTTCGAGAAGCAATATGAAAAATCTACAAAAATATGTACTTAAGTACTAATTGAGTTGGCAAACCAATAATCGGTCGTCCCTCTCAATATACGCACAAGCAAGCGGGGAAACGAGGTGGAACAAAGCACTTAAAAACCTTTTTCCTTAGACGGCCTCTTATAGCGCGTCGCCTTATACCCACCTTATAGTTTGTATATTTCGAGTTCAAACGTCTTACTAGTATTTATCTATTTTGCCCTTTTTTCTTGTTATGTATGCGAATACAATAGTTAGGTGATGAAATCCCAACTAAGGCTTATTTGAAAAGTAGGTAAATTATTGTGCTACGTAATATACTATAGTAAAAGAAAAATCTTTTTGTATTTTTTAGAAAAATATATATTCACAAGAAAAATCGAAAGAAATCGAACTAAAAATTAACACTAATACGTAATATTTTTGGTGTAATACTTTTAGGAAAAAGTATTACTTTTGGATTTTTTATTTTTTTTGGTGCAATTCTTAGGAAAGAAATTGCTTTTGTGATTTTTTAATTTTTTTTTGTAGTTTTAAGTTTTTGATTTTTTTATAATTTTGATTTTTGTTGCAAGAAAATTAACGTTCAAAGCGAACGGATCCCAAAATCCAAACGTCTTCACGAAAAATCGTCAATCGTACGAGCGAAGCGGCAGCGGCGCCAATTTGAAACTAGGATTTTGTATGTATCAATTAAGTTCGTTTTCCTCGACTCGACTCGAATTTGATTTCCAATTATCGTATCGACTTAACTTTGTTTTTGGTAAATATATTTTTGGTATCGTATCGAATTTGATTTCCAACAGATAGCCACATCATCGCTTGCGAGTTGGAATTAACATGAATTGACCTCTAGCATTTCTCATATGACATTATAAACTAACCGCAATCTCATATTCATCTCAATAACACTGATTATGTCACGTACTTCATGTGTCATCCTACTGGCCTTGATAAAGACCAGCTCCTTCTATGTTAAGGGTCTAACGTATCGAGACTTAAATCTAATCCTTAATCCCAGAATACTAGAATAAATAAAGTTGGCGCATTAGTTGGGTCATGTAACGTAGCCCATCCTTTCATTTACACTCTCAATTTTATATATTACATTATACAAATATATTCTGTCAAAGATAAAAACATGAATTTAACACAAATCACTTGCAAAATCCCTACATACTGATTTTCATCCAAAGAATTACAGAATGCTAATGCTACACTTGTCACATGCTTTTCTTAAATACTTCTTTGTAAGATTAGGAGCACCTAGTCACTCATTTCTTTTGTTGTAGCCTGTACTAAAGAGTATCCTTTACTAGTTTGGAGCTTATATGTTTCATAAGCTCTTTTTTGTGGATTATTTTAAAACTTTCTACTGATATAACCTTATTATGACATAACAAGTTTATATAAGCTGAAAAGTTTGAAAATAAGCCATATAAACAAGCTTATGAAACATAAGCCCAAAATAAAATAGGCCATAAGCCGGATCTATAATTACATTACATTTTCTACAATATAACCAAATCCAAACACCATATAGTGTTGTTGTTGCTTGTTACAACACATAAGAGTATGAGTTATAAAAGTTCTCTTCATTTCAACAACTATTTAAGCTAACTTACCTGTTTGGGATTGGCACGTCAGTTACTGGATTGTACTCAAGGAAACCAGGTTGAGTAGGTTGCTCACTTTGAGGGTAAAGCGCTTCAATCTTTCAACCTGTAACACATGGTTAATTCTTAAATATGCTTAAAAATCAAATATAAACTTCATTGGAGGCTCAAACAGGTTAAAAGTCATTGAAACCTGTATGTATAATTTATACATGTCATTTAATTTTTACTGATAAAGAATATAGTTGCAACTACAATTTCTTTTAATCATAGTTAATGTGTTAGTCACTTAGGAAGAACAAAAGAAGTGTTAGTTTTAGTCTTAGTAAAAAGAGGACATGTTTCAAGCTGAACCCATTTTGACCCATTACCACCCACCAGTGATCTAGGGGTCCCTCCAGCCTAATGGCTTTGAGTTCAAGTGGCAAATATAGATAATTAGTGTAGCGTAGACTAGATTAGAGGTTGTGGGTATCTTTCCCTTTCAGCCAAAACAGTGTCGTCTCGTGAATTTGATAGACCTTGTGCCATATTACTAGTATGTATAAGGCCCTTGCACAAGATATAATAAAAAACTTATTTAGCTTGATATGATTACATGTTTATGCAATTAGATTCAATAATTAAGTTTTAAGTCCCTTGCACAAGATATACACAATTCTGATCTAAATTAACTAAATAACTAGGAGAACAACTAAATAGTTTATCCTCGTCAATTCCGAAGGTTACATGACGGATTAGTGATTCAACCCAAATTTCATACACTTGAACAAAATTAAAAACAGTGGATCTTGCAAAGAGAAAAGATAAAGGGAAGCAGGAATGAATGAGTAATGATTTAGCTGATAAGCACTTAAATTTCAGGTAATCAAAACAATAAAAACCGAGACCCCTAATTTGTTTTTAAGAAACCTGAAATAACTACTGTAATTAATAAAAGGCCAGAATTGAAAATCGAGGGTCACCTTAATTATCACCATCAAAACTGAATTTGAAGATTAACTTCCTCCTTTTTTGATGTTGAATTTCATGTGTAGATGATAGATTCTATCTTTTGATTTGTTTCATTAACTGTTTGATTTGATTGATGTTGAATTGCATGTGGTAAGAGGGAGGCGATGATGAAATTTATGATGAGAAAACAATATAGATCTCAAATCTCTAATATTGTTTTGTATATGTTAACTGTGTTTGGTGGTTTTGTATGTGTGTATAGAATAGAGATGGTGGGTGGTACTTCAATCTTTTTGATTTGGGTAAAAATAAAAAGCGGGGTGTGAAATTTTGAGAAAAAAGGTTGTTTTAATTTTAAGTGTAATTGAAATTTTGGTGAAAAATATTTGAGGGATTGATTCCCGCTGAAGACGTAGGGAAATCATACTTTTTTGAATGAAATTATGAAAAATATTTTAATTTTGAGATTGGTCACTTTAAATAATGTTGCTCCTACTAATAGAGACAGGTTTTTTTTATAACACAACCATTCTTTTTGCGTTTTAAGTTATAAAGAGATATGTTTTTTTTTGAAAATGGGTGTTTATGTTTTTCATTCTTTTATTTTTTTAAAATAAAAAGTGGTTATTTCCAAACCTGTATTTTTGAGGGGGTGTTTATGGCCTTTTGTGTAGTAGTGTTATAAAGTCTAAAACGTAATATGTTATAAAAACAATTATATACCGTTTAGTCCTGATGATTTTAAGTTTAAAAAAAAATTAACCACAATCTATTAAAATATAACAAGGCTGGTTTTTTAAAAACCAAGGTCTTAAAATGTGTAAAAACACTGGTTTTTTTTTATAAAAAATGGTGTCCATAAAACAAACACATAGAGACATGTTGTTACGTAAAAACCAATGTCTTTACTTTTATAAAAAAGACTAGTTGCATTTTAAAAACTGTTTTTTTAGAATTCACATTATGGAGACTGTTTTTTTTTCAAGAAAACCAGTTTCCATGCATTTCCTTCCAACCATTTTTGGTCATAGAGACATGTTTTTCATAACCAGTCTTTTTAAGGGGGTCTCTTTAGCGTTTTGTGTAGTAGTGAACTAAATTTCTATTAATTAAACTATTAAATAAAAGCTGACTAAGATTAAAGAACCCTATATTAATTAATTAAAGGGAAATAGAATACAAAAACAAGTCTAGAGCAGTTGGCTGGGTCGTATGGTTGCCATACGAGAGGTCCTGGGTTCGATTCCCACCAGGATCAATATTGCTAATATTTTTTTGGAACCTTTTTTTATTTTTTAGACAGTCTAAAGACCCAACAGATCAATTGGATCTGTTGGCTTAATCAGCAAAACAAGGAAAAAGAACAAATAAGCCAAGCTGCTGAATCAAATAAGCTAACTAGATAAAAAAGCACATAAGCTGATAATCCAAATAAGCATAAGCAAACTTTCACATAAGCAGATCTACATACTCAGACGAAAAATAAGCGGATACAAAACTAATAAACAGATAAATCTGAAATCAAAAAGCTGATAAGAAGCTATATCCGAAAGAAACAATAGGCAAAGGGAAATCAAGTAATCAGCTTATAACCAACAGGCAAACAGAATCCAAATAGCAGGTACTATCCCAAAATCAAACAAACTAGACTGATAAAAATAAGCAGATCCAAACTACCCCAAATCCAAACGAAACTAATACAGACTACTTAATCCTAATATAGAAGATAACTCCCTAGTAGATTCAAAAACAACTTACCAAAACCAAACAGATATTTAGACCAAATATATTAAGCAGACAACAGTTAACCTAGCAGATTCGAACTAATTAAACCAAGCAGATTCCATTCAAAATCAATCAAATAAAATACTAAACAGATAAAATTAAACTAAATAGATAAAATTAAAACAGTCAAAATAAACTGCCACGAACCACAACAAATATAAGCAGACAAAATCAAACTCAAACCATATAAAACATAAACTAAATAAAACTTAACATAAAATTAAAAGAGACACAAACCTAATGGCGAAAACCTTTGAGTAGTAGGTGGGCGCTGTACCCCCTAATGAACCGAATCGAATCAATACCACCGTATTACCCAAAACTCATCACCATCATTTTTTTGTTCTTCAACAGTACCGATCCCAATATATATATATATATATATATATATATATATATATTTATATAATTTCCCAGTAGGGGAAATTATCTCTTATCTTTTTGTTTTAATAATTATTTCAATAAAAATAAAATTAAAGTAAGTGCAATAATAATAAGAACGAGACAAAAATTTAAATAAAACTGGACTTTCATTAAAATTAAAATGAGTACAAAGCTTGATCAAAATTAAAATTACAAGAACCCTAATTCTATTTTCTAGAAAATAAAAATTAAAACTAAAGAAAGGCACCCATTACATGTGAGAAAGGGGGGTTTTTATAGGGAAAACCCTCAAACCTTCTTGGTAAACTTGGTGGCCAAGGTTTGAAATCCTAGCCGTCAAATTCATCATTCTTCTTCTCTCTCTTCAAACCCTTCAATCTTGCGGCTGAAAATGATTCTTGCATCCACGGATTGCCAGCATGGCTCTTGGTGTGTTTGTTGTGCTAGTTGGTAGATGAGGTGGATTGATTTAATTGGTTGATTAGTGTATGGTGATTGGTCACAACTAATCAAATCCAAGGATATGGCCACGTATGATTGAATGGAGGACCACAGTTGGTGTTTTGATGCGATTTTTATGGGGAATTAATCCTAATCCGTGTGAATCACACGAATTGGGTAAAACCCCCAATTTTGTGTGTGTAAACTGTGAAGGTAAAATTTTAGGGTTTGGGGAATTAGGCTGCGTGTTTTGTGGAGAAGATGGAGTGGGTGAGAGAAACTCACCTAGTTTATATCGAAATTAAATGGGATGGTGGGTAAGTGTTATTTATTTATTTGTGTATTAGGGGAGGGGTAAATGGGAAACACGTGGGGAGTAACTAGGGTAAAAGCGTTTGTGTTTGTGAGTTGACTAGTGGGAGTTTGACTATTTATTTGCCAAGAAAAAATGAGTGAATCCGTCGAAAGTGAAAATAAGTTTCCTTTATTCGTCCCTTGTTCAAGTAATTGGGCTTTGAGGCCCAAATATCCACCATCCCTTATTTTATTAAGCTAAATGGGCTAAAAAACCAAGCTCCATCCGTCTATTTTATAATTGGGCCATATTGGGCTGGTTTACAAGAAGTTAATCCTTAAATGGGCTTTTGAGCCCATTTGTCTAATGTGGGACCCATAAGCCCGTTAAAATCCATAAAAGATTTAATTCCGATAAAAACGAGCTCGATTCCGACTTTCTTGATCATTTCTTCAAAATTAAGTCTGCTTTGTCGGTTTTCGTGATCTTCGGCACACTTTGGTCTTTTGACTTTGTCTTTATCTCTATCTTGGACTTTTCTTCAACATTTGATCGTGAAATCCCGTGTTTTCTCTTCTTTTGATCATTTGTACCTATTTAAACACAAGAACACAAGAACACAAAACCACGCGTAATTCCGACATTTATGATATAAAACACATGATTAGGTCTTGTTTTTACTTGATTTTAGTGGCAAAAGGATAAGTGTTTACACACTTATTATTGTCCTTCATAATTCCTCCCCTGTTTGGTTGCATTCAGTTGCCTTTTCTTGTGGTTCCTGAATCTTTGCTTCTTGATTGCAGACTTCTGAATAGATCTATGTTGCCTCATCCAAGGTGACACTTTGTTCCTTAACTTGATTAGGCTAGCTTCCAATTCAGCAATTTTCTTGTCTTGAACAAGCTTTTCTTTCTACAACACCTGTACCTGTTGGGACAAACTTGTACACAAAGCAGTTAAATTTGCAACATCCACCACCTCTGTTGCTTGTGCTTGTGGTGAACCAATAGCAGCAATAGAAGCAGCAGGTGTGTGGATCATCTTATCAGTGTTTGGTGGAACACCAACATTGTGAGAAGAAGATTGTGAATCTTCTAGGGAATGGGAACTCTGGTGAGAAGGAGTTTGCTGAGAAGCACTAGCATTGCTAGGTTCCTCACCTTCTTGATTGGCAGGTTGGGCTAACATATGAGCAAACAATGGTGTTACTGTTCCTGTAAAGGCATTGCCTTGTTTGGTCAAGAAAGAGAAAGTTCTCTTTGTGAATGTAGGAACATCCCATGTATCAGTTAACTCTGGTAGGTTAGGTATTTTGTCACTAACTAAAGTTTGAATGAATCTAGGATACATTAAAAACTTCTTAGTCCCTTCTAAATTCCTAGTCACGCATTCAAAAATTAATTTTGAAAAATTAAAAACCCTGGTATTTGCTAGACAAACACCAGCTGATGCCAATGCAACAGGAATTTGATCAAAAGATGTACTTTTAGAACTTAAACAGTGAATAATAGCATGAAAAAGCAATTTCCATTGAGGTGAAAATAAAGCTTTAAAGAAAGTAAGACTTTCCCTACCACCTCCATAGCCCATGGCTGCAAGGCCATCATGAATCTCTGTATTATTAAGCATACTAAGTCCATTTTCATCATTTAATCTCAAATTTGCTCTTAGCAGTACCTCAGTTACATATATGTTTTTATGATTCACCCTAGCCTTAATGCAAGGTTGATCAAACCGAGTACCTAATACAACAGTATTCCAAAATTGTTCAACAATGGAAATAGAGACAACTAGACTTAAAGTTAGTGCAAAGCGAACATGACTTCAAGATAGGAAACCAAGAATCTCATGGAAACCAAGAGAGTCATCATTCGTAGCAAGATTCGCAACCAAATTATGCTTAGAGATTACTTGTAAAGCAGCCATTAGTATTTTTGATGATCGAAAAATTAGAGAGAAGGTTATAGAATCAAGAGATAAAAATAAAAGATTAGGTTGGAGTAAGTATTTAAGTAAATAACAAACCCAAGCGCGAAGAAACCGCCAAATTTACAAAAGAGACCCTTAACGGTACAACGGACATGTAGCGGTACATGGAACATAAGCTGTACTTGAATTTGTGCTAGCGGTACTTAGAGTGACAACGGTACCTCACAATATTGACCAGTTCATGCTTTCCACTAACAATGTAACCTCTTTTATCTTTTTCTATTAACCTGCAATTACATCAAAAACACAAAACATAGACTATACAATAAAAATTATAAAAATTTGTACAGCTATTACCTCCCCTCAACATATGGAACATGTTATTGGTTGAGCATACCAATGTGTGTCACCATGAATTTGAATCTCTTTGCATCAAATGCCTTGGTCAACAAATCAGCTACATTGTTGTCTGTATGAATCTTCAAGACTTGAATAAGCTTTTTTTCATAAGCATCTCTTATAAAGTGATGTCTTATTTCAATATGCTTGGTCTTGGAGTGAAATACTGGATTCTTGACAATGCATATAGTACTTTCATTATCAATGTAAATCTTGGTGTTCATGAAATTAAACCCATAGTCCAACAATTTATTTTGAATCCAAAGTACTTGTCCACAACAATGAGAAGCAGCTACATATTCAGCTTCAGTTGTAGAAGTAGCAACAATGGTTTGCTTCTTACACTGCCATGATATGAGTCTTCTGCCTAGGAATTGACAACCTCCTGTTGTGGATTTCCTATCATGATTAGCTCCAGCATAATGACTATCTGAGTAAGCTTCCAATTCAAAGGTGGAATCTCTAGGATACCATAATCCTAAATTGGGCTGACTTTTAAGATATTTAAAAATCTTCTTCACAACATGTAGATGTGACATCTTTGGATGAACTAGGAATCTTGAACAGGCACAAACAGCAAACATTATATCTGGCCTTGAAGCAGTAAGATACATCAATGAACCAATCATTGACCTGTATAGATGAATATCAACATCTTCTCCATGTTCATCTTTTGATAAAGACTTCTTGGCTTCAAAAGGTATTCTTGTACTCCTTGTATCCATACATGAAAATTTCTTCAAGATTTTGGCAACATATTTATCTTGGCTGATAAATATTCCATCTTTACTTTGTTTGACTTGCAGTCCCAAAAAGAAAGTTAGTTCTCCCATAGAACTCATTTGAAATCTTCCTTTCATCAAACCTCCAAACTCTTCACACCATGTCTTCTTGGTAGAACCAAAAATGTTGTCATCAACATAAACTTAAACTAGAATGATGTCCTTAGCATTCTTCTTGATGAACAGAGTTTTGTCAATGGTTCCTCTCCTATATCCATGTTCTAGCAGAAAGTTGGATAAGGTTGCAAACGAGGCTCTTGGAGCTTGATGCAGACCATAAAGTGCTTTGATAACCTTGTAGACTCTATTGGGGAATTTAGGATCTACAAAACCTGAAGGTTGTGAGATATATACCTCCTCTGAAATAGTACCATATAAAAAGGCACTTTTCACATCAATTTGATAGACTATAAATCACATATATGATGCAAAGGCCAAAAATAACCTAATAGCTTCTATCCTTGCTACTGGTGCAAAAACCTCATCATAGTCTATCCCTTCTTCTTGTCTATAGCCTTGAGCAACAAGTCTTGCCTTGTTCCTTACAACAACCCCTCTTTCATCCTTCTTGTTCCTAAAGACCCATCTAGTACCAATTACTCTTTTTTCTGAGGGAAGATCCACAAGAATCCAAACTTTTTGTAGCTCAAATTGTGTTAATTCTTCTTGCATGGCATCTACCCAAATTTCTTCATCAAGAGCCTGAGAAATGTTTTTGGGCTCTACTTGAGATAAGAAACAGGCAAACAAACAATGCTGAGTATCTTTATGATTTGTTCTCTGCTGTTGTTTGACATAATTCACAAGTGCATGAGTTTCAATATTGGTTTGAAGTTGTCTTCTGGTTTGTACAGCAGATTTGGGATCTCCAATAATCTGTGTAGTAGGATGGTTGTTGTTGACTTTATGAGTGGGAATAGAACTGACTGGAATTTCTGTTTCCAAATTTTTGAAATCAGTTACTGCACCCTGCTCATCATAGGAAGCTTTAGAGAAGATTCCTTCAGCTGGACTAGCATATAAGTCTTCATCGTCCATGGCTTGTAAAATCTCTTCTAGTGAGTCAACAGATTTGGCAGATTTTGACTTAGTAGTACTTGCAGATGAAGTATCGCTAGGTGTAGTATGTACTGCTAAGTGTTGTGACTCAAAAGATTCTTATCCTGAATGCTTATTAGCAATTCTTTTCTTGATCTTCAAGCCTCTGAAGCTCCTGGGAGGGTTGATCATCATTTGATGGCATGGTTTGCTTCTTGGGAGTGGCAGGCATGGGAGTAACAGTAGGCATGTTGGGCACATAGATATGAACATCATCATCTGATGAAGAAACATCTTCTTGAGTACATGCATTAGTTGCACTTGACTCCTCACCTGCATTGTTAGTTTGACAATCCTGTTGCAAAGAATAGTAATCCATGGAGTTAGTTAGATAATCTAAATCAAACATCCAAGCATAACCTAATCCTGGGACATTGGGTTTATTTTCTAAGAAATTAACATGAGCATTTTGTTAAACCTTCTTAGTTGCCAAATTATAAACCCTATATGCTTTACTTTGCACTGAATATCCTACAAGATATCCTGGATCAGACTTTCCATCAAACTTTCCCAAATAATCAAGAGTATTTAGTATAGACACAGGACACCTAAAAGGTCTTAAATGACTTATGTTAGGCTTTACATCAGTCAAGAGTTCATAAGGTGTTTTGTTTTGAGGCTTGGTTACGAGGACTCTATTAAACACATAACATACAGTATTGATTGCTTCTGCCCAAAAGGTATTTGGCAAAAGTGAATCAGCCAGCATAGTTCTAGCAGCCTCAATCAGTGTCTTATTCTTCCTTTCAGCTACTCCATTTTGTTGTGGAGTTCCAGGATTACTAAATTGTCTCTTAATTCCTTTAGACCTACAGAATTCATCAAATTCAGCATTCTTAAATTCTGTCCCATTATCAGTCCCAATGATTAAAACCTGTTTAGTGAACTGCTTTTCAACTAAAATGACAAAATCCTTAAGTAATTCACTTGTTTCACTTTTAATAGCTAAAAAGAAAACCCAACTGAATCTACTATAATCATCAGTTATGACTAGACAAAAGGTCTTATGACTAATGCTTCTGATAGAAACTGGACCAAACAAATCCATATGCAAAAGCTACAAAGGTTTTGTCATAGTGTTAACAGTCTTGGTCTTACAAGAGGCTCTATGTTGTTTACCTTTTTGATAGGCAGCACATGTGAAATCATTTTGAAAAGTTTTGTTAGGTAGACCTCTAACCAAATTCCTATTCACCAATCTATTAAGATTCTTGAAATTCACATGACCTAACCTTCTATGCCACAAATTTGACTCATCTAAAGAAGCCTTAGCTAGAAAACATGTAATACCACCTGTTGGAGTGATATTATGAAGATTAAAGGTGTACATATTTTCTTGCCTGGGTACTTTAAGCAGTATTTGAGATTCCTTAGGCATCTCAAAGTATTTAGACAACACCAAGCAATCTTTGTCTGTGAATAGCACCTTGTTCTTCTTATCACACATTTGTGATACAAAAAAGAGATTGAACTCATTCAATTCTTTTACAAAGAACACATCTTCAAATTCCAACTTTCCTGTGTTGATTTTCCCTTTACCAGTGATTCTACCTTTGCTACCCCAAAAGGCTATTGGACCTCCTCTGAATTCTTCAAATTCAGCAAGAAAATCTTTGTTTCCTGTCATGTGTCTTGAGCATCCACTATCTACTATACCTTTATCTTTTAATTCATCAATTAGATGCCCCTACACACAATTAAAACTCATTAGTTTTTAATAGGGACCCAAGCCACATTTGACTCGGATCTTGTGGGACCTACACATTTAAGAGTTTGTACTGAAGCATTCCCAGTAATGCTACTTTTTCTCTTATACTTCATGGTTTTCATTTATGTAGTCAAAGTCATAATGTGACTCTATGTGCTCAGACTTCTTTGCCTTAAGTACTACTTTAGCGGTAATTGCTTTAACACATGATTTATTTCTTTTAGGAACCCACATTTGCACTGGTTTGTTTTTATCCTTACTTCTAGGTGTTTTTACTTTTTCAAAAACATTCTTAGAAGTCTTGGAGAACTTTGGTTTTACAGAATTTAAACCAACAGTACTTAAGTTTGGTCTAGTAGTACTTGCATGTCTAGACTTGCCGGTACTTGCTTTACCAGACTTTAAAGGTACTAGACCTTGTTTCATAAGTACTGCCCTAGGAACAAAACTTTTGGTAGAGTTATTTTTAATCTGTTTAACTACCCTTGTCTGATCAAACTTAGGTTTGTCATTTTTAAGTTTCTGATTCCTATAAACCTGTGCATTTTTCCCATTACTGTTTTTCATGACCCTTTGTGTAGCCTTTTGTTTCACAATTTTATCTTCATGTAATGTACAATCTTTGATAAAATGATTTAGACTACCACAAACATAACATCCTTTTCTTCTTAAAGAGAGCCAAAAGGTTGTTTTAACTTTACTTTTTCAAAACCTAGCCCACCCCTTTTGGCTTTATTATGTTTTACATTGTTTTCCAATATCTTGCAAGGAGTTTTTACCTGCTTGGGATCAGAACTAGTCTTAGATTCCTAAAAAACAAAGTTGTTCATTAAAGGTGGATAAACAATATTTTTGGTCACAGGAGTCATTTCTTGGGACAAAGTACTAGAGTTTAAGGTATTTTTAACCTTTGGTTCTTCTAACTCTATACTTGTATCATTACAAGGGGGCATGAAAATTCCTGATAGTGGTAGAGGAACTTCCTTCATTCCTTCAGCATATCTATCATTTTCAGGTGTATCATCTACCTCACTAGAACTATCAAAAATCCCTTTTGATAAGTCCTTGTCAGTTAAAGTTATCCCAGGTTGGTCCTCAATATATCATAGGCCTGATTTATCATAATACCCCATTTGTGAATTAATCAATTTTTCCAATCCTTTAGAGGATTTTTGCCAATGATTAATCACTTCCCTTTCATTACAAAGACTGGCTTTTAAAGCTTCATTTTCTGTTGATATTTTTAATAGTTGTCTTTCAAAAGCTTTTATTTCCACATCTTTTTCCCTCATTTGAAGAGTCAAAATCCTTATTTTCTCTTCAAAGTTTTGTTCAGCCTTTTTGTACAAAACTATATTTTCTTCAAATTTAACAACACCCTATTTAAAAGCATTTAATTCTATAGTGCATGTGTTAACCTTTTGATACTGTTCCTCTAGTTCTACTTTTAGGCTATTAAATTTAAGAACACAGTCTTTAGAACAAGGATGTACCTCAGTATCTTCATGTGAGAGAGCCATTAAACCAAGCTCTCCTTCTTCTTCATCTTCTGCCCAGTTCACCACTCCATCTACAGTAACTAATGCTTTGGTTCCTTTAGGACTCCTGTTGTTTACTTTTGGAAAGCTTTCATTTATTCTTGGACTGGTTCTATAGCTGTGCTTGGACTTCTATTTGCTATTCTCAGCTTTGTCTCTAGAGCATTCTCTTGCAAAGTGTCCATTACTTCCACAGTTATAGCATTCAACTTTGGACTTGTCATATCCTAATGGCTCATTAGGATCAACAGTCATTTTTCTTCCAGTCTTCTTGAAGAACCTATTAGATCTTACTGACACCATAGCAGCTTGCCATTTAAGATCCATCTCTTCAACATCAACATCATCCATTTGGAACACGTCATTGAGTGTTAATCTTGGCCTTTTGTCTTGGCCAACGAAGAATGAGAAGGCATCATTGTCACTAAACAATGGTGAAGACCTTCCATGTGGATTTTGAGAGACAATAGGAATGCTTTCAATACTTTGTGGGTAAGTACTGCTTGTAAGTCCTCCAGCGGTATTTGTGAAGTATGTACCGCTGCTAGATCTACTAGCAGTATTATGAAAGTAAGTACCGCTGTTCCCATCAGATACAAAAGCCAAGTTAGACTTTGAAGTAGTCGCTGTCTTTACTTCATTGCCTTTCACATCCATCTCATATGCTCTAAGATTGTTGTAGAGATGATCAAAAGGAATTGTTTCTAAATCATCTCTTGTGATGAAGTGCATAGCCATTCCTTTCCACCCTGGTGGAACACTTCTTAAGAATTTTAAATTAGCTTCTTCATTAGGAATTACTTGTCCATAAACTGCCAACTGAATAAGCAACTTACTGAACCTTCCATATCCACCATGTATCCCCTCTATACTGGTAATTGAGAAGTTATCAAATCTTGCTTAAGAACAATCTTCTTAATCTTCTTAGATTTGTCATTGCCCCCAAAACTAAGTTTTATAGCATCCCACATAGCTTTAGCATCCTTATAATGATGAAAGCTTGGTAGAATGTCTTCAGAAAGAGCCATAGCCAAAGTAGTTCTGGCTTTTCTCTCTCTAATCTCTACTTGTACCTCCTCATCAGTCATAGCAGGTAGAGCATAGCATGTACCGTCTGGCAACCAGTGTAGCTTCTTTGGTGTATTCCGATTCTTGATAACTTGCCACACAGTGTGATCTGTGTGATTCAAGTAATGTTCCATCTGCATATCCCATGTCTCATAATTGTCACTTTTGAGAACTGGGAGTTTAACAGCAGACAGAGTATGAGAAGGTGTTGTTGTAGAGGTAGCTACAACATTCACGGCTTGAACACCTTGTGTTGGTGCAGGATGCACAACTTGTGGTTGTCCATGTGGTATAGGATCAGGGTTCTAAACATCATCCAAGTGAGCATCTGAAAGTTTATGGACTTAAAAATCGATTGTCGTGCGATAGGATCGAACTCGAGATCACGGGATTGCACATATTACGTGAAGAGTTAATTTGTTTATTAAATATATTTATTGTATTTATTAAATCGAACGGTAGCTAATGATCGTTAAGTAATTAAAATTTAAGTATTAAACGATCGTTATAGAAGGTTAAAGAAGCTAAAAGAAGGAGTCGGAAAAGTTCCGGAAACCTCTTTTGGAGGTGTGTATATCCGGCCTAAATAGAGTAGACAAAGATAAGCAGAAAAGATTTTGTGGCTTTATCTTGTTTAACCTTGGAAGAGAAGTTTTCCAAGGTGTATATAAACAAACCTAAAGCCTCATAATTTTTCACCTCACATCTTTCTTTCTCTTGCTCTAACCGCCGGCCGAACAAACACCCTATTAGGGTTCTTCTTTGATTTTCAATAAGCTATTCTAGATCTAGTCCTAGCCCCTCTCTAGGGTTGTTGGGTAGATCTTCCATAGACTTGGAAGTTCGGTTTGTCCGTGCTAGACTCACGGTTAACTCGCCGTATCACGTGTGTACAAGATCGTGTTGTAGTCTTGCTTTAGATTACATCCTGGTGGTGTTCGTGATCTATCTCTACCGGTGACCGTTTCGTCGATTTATAGATCTTGCTAGGATAAAGGTATGTAACCCTAGCCTTGATTAATTATAATCGTGTTATTTAAAGATCTTGTTAATTTGCTTCCGCTGTGTGTTCTTTGATCCATATTAGGGTTTTACTTAATTGTTATGGTAAATATAAACCATCAGTGGCATCGAGAGCCGTTTTAACATGATTATAATTATCAAGATCTAAAGTTTTTTTTTTAACTAATATTGATTTGTGTTAAAAATTACATGTTGTTTTTTAGGTTTTATAAAAATTAGGGTTTTGTTTTTTATTATTTTTAAAATTGGCAATACCGAATTTTTTAATTAAAAATTTTTTTTTTTGTAAACCTTACATGTTAATTAACTTTAGATGTATGCATGAATTAATTGTTATGTCATGCGTGGTTACGATCCGTAGTGATTTAATTAAATTGTTAAGTGATTTGGGTGGAATTTGGATGAATTGCATGATTAATTGTTATGTTGTGTAAATTCATATTTCGATCCATAGAGATTTAATTGCTAAGATATGTGGGAGATCCGTGATGAACATGCATGTTTTTCATGGATCATATGTTTATGTGGTAATCGTTACGTGTTTTGCTACATGCTTTATTTGATTCAATAAATTTAAAATTAGGGAAGACTTTTATATGAATATATAAAAACCTAGATTTGATATTATTTATTGAATAAATCGTATGCATGTGGCTATTTGATTTCTTTATTGCACATATAAATTGTTATTATGTGTTTATGATTTAGTTTTTTTTACCTACTTGTTTTCATACGTTTTGTTTTAATTGTATGTTGTAAACAAGGGTAATTTTTTACAAAAAAATTAATATGAACTAAATCATATTAAAATAAATGAATTGTTTTGAGATCTAAATTACATATGATTTGCGTTGATTAGAATTGCAATAGCAACTTAACGGCCTACTCAATTTTGACAAACTATAAAGTGGATATAACGCACCGCTGGTCATGTACCTGGTTAAGGAAGGAGGTGTTATGCTTCAGCGCTGACCAAATTCCCGGCTCGCCTGTGCGTCAAAATTGGAATTACCTACGGTTGTTATTGGTATAATTCTTTAAGGTTGATTTAACTACATTTTCACATCCGAAACACAATGAATAAGGTTATTGCTTTGTGCTATAACTAAGTTATAGAAAAAGTACGGTGTGAATTTAGTTGTGTGTAAAATCTTTAATTGGTTTAACCAATACCTCAACTTGCAAGTATATGATGAACTTTTAGTCTCAACAAAAGTTTACTAAACGTTTTATTAAACTTATGTTATGGAGATGTATGCATGCTTCTCCATACATGATTTTGACACCAAAATCTATACCCTAAAATTTAAGTCATATGCCCTCTAATTGACGAACACTTGAAGTTACAATTGTCGTCATATAAGATATCAGACGATGTTGTAATGGAGAGAAAACTTCATGACTGAATAAGATTGCACATGAAGGTTTTATGTTCTTTAGATTAGTCGACTTAATTGAGTTACTTAGTGAGATCTGGAAACTTAAGGCATAAAGAAGGGATGAAACATGTTTACAATGCAAAATGACTTTTGGAAATGTAAATCCCTTAAAAATCTAGAAATTGCAAATTTTTTTGTCAATCATTGTTCGACAAGTTACCATCTTGAATACTTTCATTGCTAGCAGATCAACTGATGTGATGAAATTATGTCAATTTGGATTCTAGTTTTCAAGGAAAATACTATGGTTATTATTACCGGGGTAATTTTATTTTCTTGAATGGTATTATCGAAAATACTAAAATTGAATTTTGTAATTCTTTTGCAAATGTATTAATGCAACGTTATACCGTAAACGTGGTTTATTCATTTATTGATCTACAAACCGTATGGTTGAGGATAGAGTCAATTTACAAATGAAAGATAAACCTAAAACTCTTTTTCTTGAGTAAAGAAGGAGTAATAAGGATTTTATAAAAGTGAAATTCAAATCCGTAACTCATAGCAAACTTTAATAGTTAAGAAAAGTGCATATTTTGAGTTATTAAAAGTTACTGCAAATTGGTTATAAGGCAAACTAGCATATCTGTCTAGTAGTTGTGCTTTGACTATTTATAGGCACTACATACCATTGTGGGGTTGGTAGACCTATTAAGGAAGAAATTGCATGTCATCTTTAAAGTTAAAAAGCATTTTATGGGTAAGTCATTATTTACGAAGTAGAGTACACTCTTAAACACTATAAGTAATTGTTACGAATGTGTTTTTCAAAAGTGTAAGAAAGTAAACACAACACTAATTATTTTCACCAATTATGAAACATTTTCAATGTTGTCAAGTTTAGTGGGAGAATTGTGTTGTATTACTGATTTTGAGTCTATTAAAACATTCTCTAAGTCAGTGGGAGTTACAAGCTTTGTTGTCTTGGTAATAACCCATGTTATCTTTAGTATGTCCTAAGATAATTACTTTCGAATTGTTGACACTAATATCTTCAAAGATAGTTATGTAGTGATTCTTGTTGATTAAGTGGTTCTACATCTACTTGTAAAAGCTAATATATGTGGCACAATCATATTTTGTATAGACGAACGTTAGACGTGATGTTTATCTTATATATGAGGTTGTTCCATGCACAAGTGGGAGAAATGAACATTGTGTGCAAGAAACAACTCATAAATATATGATTCTCTTGTCTTTAAGATAAGAGACTAACAATCTAATTAATATTTAGATCATGTGTCAATATGATTAAAAGACTACTTAAAAGTATATATATCATTCACTTTAAAGAAACACTTGTTGTTTCAATTTAGTCATGTAAGAGCTTGGACTAAATTATAAATTCAAGAGTAAAATATCCACATGTCGTAAGATCGGGCGTGGAATGTTTTAAAGTTTCTTAAAATGGACTAATTCCTGGAATGACATAAGATACATAGAGTAATCTTATACTACTAATGAAACCTAGTGGTGTTCATATAATAGTATAGGAGTGAATTAACTTGAAAAGATGAATGAAACCTAGTGGTGTTCATGATTTACTTTAGTTATACATGTTTATGATTTATTATAAAGTCACAAACATAATGTCTTGGAAGACGTATAATATAAATTAAGACGTTAATGTATTGTCTCTATTTCACTAAAGACATATACATGTAACGTGTAATGGACTTATAACTTTTATGAAATGACTTTGTATTAAAAGTACTTGAGTTATAAAGCATGCAAAATGGTTAGGAAATCTATTATACCATTAAGATGATTTAGTTGGTATATAGGTAAGCCTAAAGATATATATTTATCTTAAATATTGTTAAGATTGACTTACAATATTTCCTTAAATGAAATACATCTTTGTTATGGTATGTTCATTAGGAGAATCAAAATTCTCAATATGATGGTGATGTTTGATTCAAGATAACTATATCTTCCTTTATTCCAAAAGAAATCAAGGTTAGAAAGTTGAGTATGACTTGATCTAAGAAGATTAATAAGATACCATTATATATGGAATGTGATGAATCACATTATATCTTAAATGAAGTTTGGATTTTGCTAAACTACTTATGAAGTGGATTGTTTAGAAAATAAAGGGTATGGAACTGTCATTATGTTTTGTAATGTCCCATATAGATAACGTTGGAGTGTTGATCTATTTGCTATGTATTTAAAGAGTAATTTTAAGTTACTAAAAGCAAGTGGGAGTTTTGATCTTGAAAGATAAAATTACAAGATACATGATCTTCTAAAATACACTAGTAATTATCATGAGGTAGGTGTGTAAATGCTAAACCTTGAGATAAAGGAATTTATGTCATAGGTCCGTAAGGATATCTCAGATATGCGATTTATATGCTGAGAATTATGAGTTACAAATAATTGTTATGATTTGTTACCAAATATTGAATTGGGTAAATTACTCATACTATGATTGTTATAGATGTTGTCCAATAAGATAATCAATTTTAGATTTGTTTTATCTTAAATAGTTTGACTAGAAATTGGAGATGAGTTTCGTCAAAGGAAGAAAAACGCCAATTGTAGTGGTTTAATATTTGTATCGAAATTATATGGACAAAATTGTACACATATTTAATGTATGTATTATGAATAGATTATTAATCACACTTAAGTAATTAATTGTGATTGAGTATTCTTTCCTAAACACATTAAATATATAAAGATTTTGATGGTCATATTTTAAATTGACAAATTTGGATATGTATGAACTATTTCTTGAATGACTACTTGAGAAAGAACTTAAGTAATCAAAATGAGTTTATTACTTCAAAATATAAATCTTTGGAAAAGTACAAAATGCAATTATCCATGAATGGATAAAAGCATGCATCTAGGAGATTATTCTTATGTTTACTTTGAAATCTAAGTTTGGATTTAAATTTAAATAAGATGGTTTATGAGTATTCCTAAAAGCTAGTGGGAGTATTATGGTTATTTTCTTAATTATATGTGTCAAATAGACATGTAAGAAAGTAAGCTTTCATTCAAATTAAATGTTGATTTGGTTTATATTTGAGATGAAACTTTGCTTGGAGATAAAATATAACATAACCTTGGAACAAATAAATTTATTTATTTATGCGGTGGAAATACAACGTAATATGCCATGTAGTAAGTTTACATGGATATTTAGGACATGAAGAAATCTAAATCTGGTTTGAGAAATTTTCATGTGTGTCGTGTTGTATTTATATCATACTTAAAATACATGATGATTTGAATATATTAATCTATTTAAAAGTTATTAAATAACTTGTGTAATGAATATTCTGAAGGAATAGGTTTGGAAAAAGAATAACATCCTAAATCTTGGATCGGCTTCCATATTCTATAGATGAATAATTTGTCAATCGTTGTGCAAATTATCATAGCCAACAAACTTGAAGGTTTTGGTTGGAATCAAACATTACATAATAGATATTAATGGTAACGTATTTGTATCTTTTATGACAAGTTGTAAAACTTGAAAAGATATAATTGAGGTAACACTCAATATTAGTCATGGGATCTTTGGAGATGACATGTTGATTAAAGTTGCATTATACATTAAAGAATTAGAATATTTTGAACTTCAAATGTGTTTTGGAAGTTTAGGAAATTGGTGATTAAGGATGTTTCACACTTTTGATACTATGTGGCAATATTAAATTATTTGAATGCACATATACAAGAGTTTCAATGAATTGAATTCTTGAAGAAAGTATTCTCAAAATTCCAATAGGTCAAGATTGGTTATTTTATGCTTTGCCAAACAAGTATGAATGTCATTACTAGAGGCATGATGCATGTACCAGTTTTATGCATTGATCTATTTTTAGTATTTGGATAAAGGATGTAAGACATTATTGAATTGATGAAATAAAGATTGGATTTCGTTTATTTTTCTGTTATTTGATTTTGTATCCTATTTTACATGTTTTAATCCATGAGCATTATGATGTTTATAAATGTCCGTTGTCGATTAATAATATGGAAGTATTATTAAACTAATACAATTCAAAATAGTGACAGAGTATACTTGAAAGTATATTGGTCAATTTTGGATGATATTTGATGGATCAAATATTGGACTTATCCCAACTATATGATTTTACTTTATGGATCTTTGTCATCAAGTAAATCATAAATAGTTATCCTTAGACCTGAGATACCAGAAAACTACATTGAATATAGTGCATTTCTGTAAGATAACCTAACGCTAAACATGACTGGTAGTCATAAGGGTTATTTTCAGAAGTGTTGCAAAGTTCATGTGTTTTGCTTGTAGTCGAAATGGGATTCGTTTCCTTCAAATTTTTATTTGAAGTATAAATACAACTGGGCCCCTCGGGGGAATAGTAAGATGTTTGTGTGGCCACACCCAAATTTGTTTTGGTAATCTTGCTATATCCGTAAACGAGAAACAGAATAGTTAATGAAGGAATGACTAAGATCCATATCCTTATTAACGAAAGGATAATAATAATGATATAATCATTAAAAGGTTCTTGTCCAGGAGGCCTTACTCGAGTTGTACTAGTGATATTGTTAGTGTAACTAGACGCTAATCAATGTGATCACGATATTCGAATTTTGTCCAAGTGGGAGCTGAAAGTTTATGGACTTAAAAATCGATTGTCGTGTGATAGGATCGAACTCGAGATCACGGGATTGCACATATTACGTGAAGAGTTAATTTGTTTATTAAATATATTTATTGTATTTATTAAAGCGAACCGTAGCTAACGATCATTAAGTAATTAAAAGTTAAGTATTAAACGATCGTTATAGAAGGTTAAAGAAGCTAAAAGAAGGAGTCAGAAAAGTTCCGGAAACCTCTTTTGGAGGTGTGTATATCCGGCCTAAATAGAGGAGACAAAGATAAGGAGAAAAGATTTTGTGGCTTTATCTTGTTTAACCTTGGAAGAGAAGTTTTCCAAGGTGTATATAAGCAAACCTAAAGCCTCATAATTTTTCACCTCACATCTCTCTTTCTCTTGATCTACCCGCCGGCCAAACAAACACCCTATTAGGGTTCTTCTTTGATTTTCAATAAGTATTCTAGATCTAGTCCTAGCCCCTCTCTAGGGTTGTTGGGTAGATCTTCCATAGACTTGGAAGCTCGGTTTGTTCGTGCTAGACTCACGGTTAACTCGCCGTATCACGCGTGTACAAGATCGTGTTGTAGTCTTGCTTTAGATTACATCCTGGTGGTGTTCGTTATCTATCTCTACCGGTGACCGTTTCGTCGATTTGTAGATCTTGCTAGGATAAAGGTATGTAACCCTAGCCTTGATTAATTATAATCGTGTTAATTAAAGATCTTGTTAATTTGCTTCCGCTGTGTGTTCTTTGATCCATATTAGGGTTTTACTTAATTGTTATGGTAAATATAAACCATCAGCATCATCACCATCTGGTTAAGACATTGAGTTTTGGTATGTTTGGAGTGTTTGGGGTTGTGTTCTTCTTTTTTAGAGTGTCTCAACTAGCTCTGATACCACTTGTTGATCCCTTTGGTTGGATCTATATTCTGTTAAGAATTAGTATAGTAGTTTTTAATCAAACTAAAACACTTTGAGCACTCTTACTAACACTAAATAAGTTATGCGGAATCTAACTTATAAAGCACAGAAGAACATAATTACTTTTAACTATTCGATTCTCTTATTAATCGACTTGAATGAGGTACATGAAAGACATTGTACCTATGTTCCTTTTATAGAGTAAGGAACCCTAGAAACCTTAGAATATTCTATAAAGATAACTATATCACAGACGATATATTATAAATATTCTAACTATTTAAGTATATTACATAAGATATACTCTAACTATAATTATGACATATCTTATACAAACATATATTCGTTCTAATCATCATAGCAGTACTTACTTTATAAGTAGCAGTACCTACTATGTACCGCGTTAATACTAACGGTACTTACATAACACTAGCAGTACTTAAAATACACTAACGGTACTTGACACTTAACAAATAATTCCCAACACCATTCCTCTTATTTATTCTGGAAACGTTGTGTACGGGTACGCCAGTAGGCATGATATGATATACAAAGAATATATGCAAAAAAGAATTGAGAGTTCGTCGTGGAACTAGTTAGGGACCACGACCTTTTATTAATACTTGCAAGGATTTAAATACATGAGAAAAAACAAAAGAAAAAATAATACGTGTTTGATGTAGCTAGACATAGTTGGTGGTTCCCTTTCCAAGGTCGTCTCTTGCTAAAGGTAACACTTTTTCAGATGAGAGATATTCCAAGTCCTGCGCAAGTCGCGCCCATCCAAGTCGTGTAACTAATACACACCATCTCCTAAGTCTTCCGTTACCATATGGGTCCTTCCCACTTTGGTCCAAGTTTCCCCGTGTTTTCTACGCGGCTAGCCGTGTTCGCGCGATATACAAAGTCTCCTGGTATGAAAGAAGTTTCTCGCACCCTAGCATCACAGTAACATTTCATTTTTTATTTTGCTTTAGCTTCGTTGATTGCCGCCAACTCTCGTCTTTCATCGATTATGTCTAGGTTCAACCTTAATTCATCGTCATTCGTAACCATATCTACTTCCGTTGTGCGAAGTGTTGGCAATCCTATTTCGGCTGGGATGACTGTTTCCTTCCCGTATGTTAGGGCGAATGGGTATCTCCGATCGTGGTTTTTATCATGGTGCGACGTGCCCATAACACATGTGATAATTCATCAACCCATTTCTTGTTCTCCTCCCCTAGTCGAGCTTTTATGCCGTCTCCAAAGCTCCTATTTTCTCTTTCAACTAGTCCATTAGACTGTGGGTGGGATACTGACGCGAATCGCTACTTTATGTTGTTTTTCGCGCACCAGTCTTTGAATGGGTTATCCGCGAATTGCTTTCCATTTTCGGAGACGATTTCTACTGGTAGCCCGAAGCGACATACTATATTATCCCAGACGAACCTCTTCACTTTGTTGCCCGTGATTGTTGCTACCGCTTTAGCCTCAATCCATCTCGTGAAGTAATCCATTGCTACTATCAAGAACTTGATACCTCTGGCCGCTAGAGGTAAGGGTCATGCGATATCGATCCCCCACTTATAAAATGACCAAGGAGAGGTAATGGGTGTTAGATCTTGCTGGGGTAGGAGCGGGTACCGGTCTGTGACTTGGCAATCATTGCACTTTGAGATAAGTGTCCGTGCGACTGAGTGCATGGTTGGCCAGTAATAACCACTGCGTAGTGATTTTGCCACCACCGATATGGGGCCTGCGTGCATGGCACAAGATCCCTCATGTATCTCGTTGATGACGTACTACGCGTGTTGCGGCCCTACGCATCATAACCACGGTTGACAAAATGATAGCTTATAAAGGAACCCATCTCTGACCTCAAACTGTCTCGAGCATCTTCGTATTCGCAGCACCTCATTTTCATCTACTGGGAGTGATTCTTTTGTTAAGTATCCGACGATCGGTGTCATCCACGGAGGACCTACTTCTTCTACGACCGACGTAATCTCTTCCTCCTTTATGGATTTGTCTTTAAGAATATCTACTAGAACTTGCTTGGACAAGTGTGCGAAGCTAGTAGATGTTATCTTACTGAGGGCATCAACCTTTTTTTTTCTCTCCTCTTGGTACTTGACGTATCAGGAATTTTTTAAAGCTATCAATTAGTGACCTGGTTTTTTGCAAGTACTGTATCATATTTACCTCATTTGCGTCGTATTCGCATAGTATGTGATTCGCCACTATGCGAGAGTCCACATTTGCTTCGAGATTACGTGCGCCCATACGGGCTGCGATCCGTAGCCCAGCTATAAGCGCTTCATACTCTGCTTCATTGTTCATAGCTGTGAATTCAAAGCGTAGTGCGTAAGTGAACTCCATACCTTTTGGATTGGTGAGAATAAGGCCTACGCCAGATCCATCTTGCAGTAGGACCCATCAATGAATAAGACCCATGGGTTTTGGTCACCTTCCTCTTGTGTAGGCATCTGTTTACTCTCTTCTAGTTTTTCAATAATGAAGTCTGTCAGAATTTCCCCTTTGACGGCATTGTGCGGTCTGTACGTTATTTTGTGTTCCCCGAGTAGGACACTCCACTTCTGTAACCTTCTTGCGACGTCTCTCTTTGATATTATCTGCTTTATTGGCTGGTCTGTGATTACCGCTATGGGATGCGCTTGAAAGTATCGTTGTAGCCTCTTTGCTGTCCAACTTTTCCATTGGTGTATAATTCAACTCTGAGCTTTGCAGTGCTCTTCTTATGAAGTATGATGGTGTTTGAACGTTCTCCCTATCCATCATTAGCACTACGCTAATTGCTCCTTGTGTAGCCGAAAGGTATATTATCAATTCCTCTTTCGCCCAGGGTGCGACCAACATATGGAGTGATGCTAAACGCTCCTTCAGTTCCTCGAAGGATTTTTCTGCCTCCTTTGTCCAATTAAAGTCTCCCTTCTTTATCCACTTCTTGAGTGTTTTGAGTAGAGGGAGTGATTTCTCTGTAGATTTAGACAAAAATCTATTCAACCCGTCCAGCTTTCCATTTAGTTATTGTACTTCCTTCTTTCTTCTCGGGCTTTGGACCTGTATGAGTATGTCCGTCTTCTCTGGGAAAGGTTTAATGCCATTAAAGTCTATCATGTAGCCTAGAAACATTCCCTCAGTAGCCCCGAAAGTGCACTTTTTCGGATTTCACTTCATGTTTATTTTTAAAGCGTGAAGAATGTATCCTCTATGTCACGGATTAACTCATCCTCCGTGTGGCTTTTTATGACTAGTTCTTCAACATATACCTCCAAGTTTTGCCCGACCTGACTATCGAACGCCTTGTCCACTAGTCATCGGTATGTAGCTCCCGCGTTCTTGAGTCCGAATGGCATTTTTGTGTAGCAGCACACGCCCTGGCTAGTATGGAATGTTGTCTTCTCCTCATCTTGCTCCGCCATTTGTATCTGGTGGTATCCTTTGTATGCGTCCAGAAAGCATTTGATAGGATATCCGCATAGTGATTCGACTTTCCAGTCTGTTTCAGGAAGCGGATAGCAGTCCTGGGGACAGGTTTTATTAAGATCTGTAAAATCAACACACATGCGCCAGCTGCCATCGTGCTTTTTGACCATAACTGGATTGGATAACCAGTCATGGTAGTAGACTTTACGCATTATTCTTGCGTCTACCAGTTTTTTTCACTTCGTCCAGTATTGCCTTACTGCGCTCTAGGGCCTGTCCCCTTTTCTTCTGTCTGACTGGTGTATAACCCTCAAAGATTTGTAACCTATGCTCAGCTACTGATCGTGGTACCCCAGTCATATCTTTTGGTTCCCATGCGAAAACATCCCAATTTTTCTTTAGAAGTTGGCACATGTCTAACTTGCCTTTGTCAGATAACGTTCCCCTGATTGTTATCTCTTGATATGGGTATTCTGGGTGAACTGCCACCTTTAGATTTGGTGGTGATTTTATTTTTGGCCCTGCTGTAACTCGAGGGGGTTCCATTATTGTGTTCCACTCTGCGAGTGGTACGACTGTTTTGAAGATCATTACAATTCCTCCCTCCACTAGAAATTTCATCATGCCATGGGCTGTAGAGGGTACTAATAAGTGTGAAAACACTTATCCTTTTACCACTTAAATAATTAAAAACGAGACCAAAACGTGTGTTTAATGTTGTTAAAGTCGGAATAACGTGTGGTTTGTGTTTTTGTTGTGTTTTAGGACCATAAGATGAAAAAGAAAGAAAACAGGGATTTTACGGACTTTTATCGAAGAAAAAGACGAAAGACGGAGTCAAAAGATCAAAGGTGCAAAAGGAACGGAAGTCAAAGGCCTATTCTGAAGATTTATTGAAGAAAAAGACCAAAGACTGAAGTTTAACAGATTCGAAGAACCAATTCTAATAAAAGAAGAAATTAGAAGACGAGTTCATTTTATCTATCTACAAATCCCGAGACAAAGTCGAGAAGGACGAGTTTATTGTCAAGACGAGAAGACAAAACAAAAGAAGGAAGCAACAACACCAACATAATCCACCTATAAATAGACTTCAAGTCCTTCATTTGTGATAGTTAGTTAATTAGGAGTAGGAGTATGAGTAGGTGTAATCTACTTTTTAATCTTCATCTTTATTTCCAGGCTTTTCAATTAATCTCGTTCTTCCTTTCTTGTTTTAATTTTGTGTTGATTTGGTTAATCATCATGTAGCTTATTTGATCTATTTTCTTATTTGATTGAAGTGCTTATTTCATTGTTCTTATTATTTTTAGCTTATTGTGTTTATTGCTTATTTTATGTTTGGCTTATTTTTTATTTGAGTGGATTTGGTAGTTTAATGATTTTAAAATAGTTTTTATTTATTTTACTTATTTGGTGCTTTTTAGAGTTTTAATTCATGTCTTGTTTAGCTTATTTTAAAAATTAGTTTAGCTTAATTTTGGCTTATTTGCTTAATTAGTTTTGGCTTATTTTCCTTTATTCCGAATTATTATAGAAACCCTAATATTCCGAACTATTTACTTTACTATTTCCCGAATTATTTCCAAAACCCAAATTCCGAATTCTATTTACTTGCAATAATCCGAATTTTAAACATAGCTTTTTTCCGAATTACATACTTGGCCATTTTACCGAATTACATACTTGGGCATTTTTCCGAATTACATACTTGGCCAATTTTTCCGAATTACATACTTGGACATTTTTTTCCGAATTACATACTTGGCCACTTTTCCCGAATTACATACTTGGCCATTTTTCCGAATTGTTTCTAAATGTTTTATTCCGAATTATTTTCTTGCATTTACATTCCGAATTAGGTTTAAATTTTTGGATTCAGAATAGTTTTTGTTTTAATAATTCCGAATTGTTGTCTTTTAACATTTTCCCGAATTGTTTTCTTTAAACGTATTCCGAATTAAATACTTGAATGTGTTTCCCGAATTGTATAAAGTTTTCTAATTCCGATTTTTTTTTAGATTTTCCTTTTCCCGCCATTTTTGTTAAGCTTTATTCCAAATTGTTTTGTTTAGATTTTATTTTTAAATTTTACTTTTTATCAAGCTTTAATTTTTAAATAGAAATAGATAATCAAATTTTATTTTATTCACCAAAAACGACTGAGTCACCTTTAAACCGGGATCAATTCGATAAGACACCGAGAACGATAAGACCAACTAAGAACAAATTTTTCTTATTAAAAATCAGTTATTAAAATAGCGCTGCTGCCGGCTCTTTTCGTAAAGATTAACGGTTTTTTGTGAGAGACGCGTTGGATTTTGGGATCCGTTCACTCGTGAACGTTATTTTTCTTTCTAAAATTTCACAAATTTTAAAAACCCAAAAACATTTAAAAATTCAGAAAAAGAAATTCTTTCCTAAGTTTTGCAACCAAACAAAATAAAAAAAATTCACAAAAGCAATTCTTTCTTAAGTTTTGCAAACAAAAAAAAATTTAAAAAACACAAAAGTGACGCTTTCCTAAGTGTTACACAAAAAAATATTCCTCTTAATCCTCTATTGTGTTTAATTCTTTTCTCACCCGCTCTTATTTTTAATTCTTAATGGATTCGTATGTCGATTGTGTAGGGTGTGGGAGACCATCGTCTGGAAGTCAGTCATGTCAATGGTGTTCATGCGAACGGTGCAGAAGAGATCTCCCCAATTACGAATTTGGACGTTGTCTAGCGTGCAATTCGATCAATTCGTCCTTCACCGCTAATGATACTATCTCATCCTCTTCCATAAATGGGGATCCGTATCCGCAAAATAAGTTTTTTGTCATAAGCATCTCTTATAAAGTGATGTCTTATTTCAATATGCTTGGTCTTGGAGTGAAATATTGGATTCTTGACAATGCATATAGTACTTCCATTATCAATGTAAATCTTGGTGTTCATGAAGTTAAACCCATAGTCCAACAATTGATTTTGAATCCAAAGTACTTGTCCACAGCAATGAGCAGCAGCTACATATTCAGCTTCAGTTGTAGAAGTAGCAACAATGGTTTGCTTCTTACACTGCCATGATATGAGTCTTCTGCCTAGGAATTGACAACCTCCGGTTGTGGATTTCATATCATGATTAGCTCTAGCATAATCACTATCTGAGTAAGCTTCCAATTCAAAGGTGTAATCTCTAGGATACCATAATCCTAAATTGGGTTGACTTTTAAGATATTTAAAAATCTTCTTCACAGCATGTAGATGTGACACCTTTGGATGAACTTGGAATCTTGAACAGGCACACACAGCAAACATTATATCTGGCCTTGAAGCAGTAAGATACATCAATGAACCAATCATTTACCTGTATAGATGAATATCAACATCTTCTCCATGTTCATCTTTTGATAAAGACTTCTTGGCTTCAAAAGGTGTGCTTGTACTCCTTGTATCCATACATGAAAATTTCTTCAAGATTTCAGCAACATATTTATCTTGGCTGATAAATATTCCATCTTTCCTTTGTTTGACTTGCAGTCCCAAAAAGAATGTTAGTTCTCCCATAGAACTCATTTGAAATCTTCCTTTCATCAAAGCTTCAAACTCTTCACACCATGTCTTCTTGGTAGAACCAAAAATGATGTCATCAACATAAACTTGAACTAGAATGATGTCCTTACCATTCTTCTTGATGAACAGAGTATTGTCAATGGTTCCTCTCCTATATCCATGTTCTAGCAGAAAGTTGGATAATGTTGCATACCAGGCTCTTAGAGCTTGATGCAGACCATAAAGTGCTTTGATAACCTTGTAGACTCTATTGGGGAATTTAGGATCTACAAAACCTAGAGGTTGTGAGACATATACCTCCTCTGAAATAGTACCATATAAAAAGGCACTTTTCACATCCATTTGATAGACTATAAATCCCATATATGATGCAAAGGCCAAAAATAACATAATGGCTTCTATCCTTGCCACTGGTGCAAAAACCTCATCATAGCCTATCCCTTCTTCCTGTCTATAGCCTTGAGCAACAAGTCTTGCCTTGTTCCTTACAACAACCCTTATTTCATCCTTCTTGTTCCTGAAGACCCATCTAGTACCAATTACTCTTTTTCCTGAGGGAAGATCCACAAGAATCTAAACTTTTTGTAGCTCAAATTTTGTTAATTCTTCTTGCATGGCATCTACCCAACTTTCTTCATCAAGAGCCTGAGAAATTTGTTTGGGCTCTACTTGAGATAAGAAACAGGAAAACAAACAATGCTGAGTATCTTTATGATTTGTTCTCTGCTGTTGTTTGACATAGCTCACAAGTGCATGAGTTTCAATATTGGTTTGAAGTTGTCTTCTGGTTTGTACAACAGATTTGGGATCTCCAATAATCTGTGTAGTAGGATGGTTGTTGTTGACTTTATGAGTGGGAATAGAACTAACTGGAATTTCTGTTTCCAAATTGTTGAAATCAGGTACTACACCCTGCTCATCATATGAAGCTTTGGAGAAGATTCCTTCAGCTGGACTAGCATATTAGTCTTCATCGTCCATGGCTTGTAAAATCTCTTCTGGTGAGTCAACAGATTTGGCAGATTTTGACTTAGCAGTACTTGCAGATGAAGTACCGCTAGGTGTAGTATGTACTGCTGACTGTTGTGACTCAAAAGATTCTTCTCCTGAATGCTTATTAGCAGATGTAGCATTCTTTTCTTGATCTTGAAGCCTCTGAAGCTCCTGGGAGGCTTGATCATCATTTGATGGCATGGTTTGCTTCTTGGGAGTGGCAGACATGGGAGTAACAGTAGGCATGTTGGGCACATAGATATGAACATCATCATCTGATGAAGAAACATCTTCTTGACTACCTGCATTAGTTGCACTTGACTCCTCACCTGCATTGTAAGTTTGACAATCCTTTTGCAAAGAATATAATCCATGGAGTTAGTTAGATAATCTAAATCAAACATCCAAGCATAACCTATTCCTGGGACGTTGGGTTTATTTTCTAAGAAATTAACATGAGCATTTTCTTTAACCTTCTTAGTTGCCAAATTATAAACCCTATATGCTTTACTTTGCACTGAATATCCTACAAGATATCCTGGATCAGACTTTCCATCAAACTTTCCCAAATAATCAAGAGTATTTAGTATAGACACAGGACACCCAAAAGGTCTTAAATGACTTATGTTAGGCTTTACATTAGTCAAGAGTTCATAAGGTGTTTTGTTTTGAGGCTTGGTTACGAGGACTCTATTTAACACATAACATGCAATATTGATTGCTTCTGCCTAAAAGGTATTTGGCAAAAGTGAATCAGCAAGCATAGTTCTAGCAGCCTCAGTCAGTGTCATATTCTTCCTTTCAGCTACTCCATTTTGTTGTGGAGTTCTAGGATTACTAAATTGTCTCGTAATTCCATTAGACCTACAGAATTCATTAAATTCACCATTCTTAAATTCTGTCCCATTATCAGTCCTAATGATTAAAACCTGTTTAGTGAACTTCTTTTCAACTAAAATGACAAAATCCTTAACTAATTCACTTGTTTCACTTTTTAGAGCTAAAAAGAAAACCCAACTGAATCTACTATAATCATCAGTTATGACTAGACAAAATGTATTATGACTAATGCTTCTGATAGAAACTGGACCAAACAAATCCATATGCAAAAGCTGCAAAGGTTTTGTCACAGTGTTAACAGTCTTGGTCTTACAAGAGGATTTATGTTGTTTACCTTTTTGACAGGCAGCACATGTGAAATCATTTTGAAAAGTTTTGTTAGGTAGACCTCTAACGAAATTCCTATTCACCAATCTATTAAGATTCTTGAAATTCACATGACCTAACCTTCTATGCCACAAATTTGACTCATCTAAAGAAGCCTTAGCTAGCAAACATGTAATACCACCTGTTGGAGTAATAGTATGAAGATTAAAGGTGTACATATTTTCTTGCCTGGGTACTTGAAGCAGTATTTGAGATTCCTTAGTCATCTCAAAGTCTTTAGATAACACCAAGCAGTCTTTGTCTGTGAATAACACCTTGTTCTTCTTATCACACATTTGTGATACAGAAAAGAGATTGAACTCATTCAATTCTTTTACAAAGAACACATCTTCAAATTCCAACTTTCCTGTGTTGATTTTCCCTTTGCCAGTGATTCTATCTTTGCTACCCCCAAAGGCTACTGGACCTCCTCTAAATTCTTCAAATTCAGCAAGAAAATCTTTGTTTCCTGTCATGTGTCTTGAGCATCCACTATCTACTATACCTTTATCTTTTAATTAATCAATTAGATGCCCTTACACACAAATAAAACTCATTAGTTTTAACAAGGACCCAAGCCACATTTGGCTCGGATCTTGTGGGACCTACACATTTAAGAGTTTGTACTGAAGCATTCCTAGTAATGCTACTTTTGCTTTTATACTTCATGGTTTAATTTATGTAGTCAAAGTCTTAATGTGACTCTGTGTGCTCAGACTTCTTTGCCTTAAGTACTGCTTTAGCGGTACTTGCTTTAACACATGATTTATTTCTTTTAGAAACCCACATTTACACTGGTTTGTTTTTATCCTTACTTCTAGATGTTTTAACTTTTTCAAAAACTTTCTTAGAAGTCTTGGAGAACTTCGGTTTTACAGAATTTAAACCAACAATACTTAAGTTTGGTCTAGCAGTACTTGCAGGTCTAGACTTGCCGGTACTTGCTTTACCAGACTTTAAAGGTACTAGACCTTGTTTCATAAGTACTGCCCTAGGAACAAAACTTTTGGTAGAGTTATTTTTAATCTGTTTAACTACCCTTGTGTGATCAAACTTAGGTTTGTCATTTTTATGTTTCTGATTCCTATAACCTGTGCATTTTTCCCATTACTGTTTTTCATGACCCTTTGTGTAGCCTTTTGTTTCACAATTTTATCTTCATGTAATGTACAATCTTTGATAAAATGACTTAGACTACCACAAACATAACATCCTTTTCTTCTTAAAGAAGACCCAAAAGGTTGTTTTGACTTTACTTTTTCAAAACCTAGCCCACCCCTTTTGGCTTTATTATGTTTTACATTGTTTTCCAATATCTTGCTAGGAGTTTTTACCTGCTTGGGAGCGGAACTAGTCTTAGATTCCTCAGAAACAAAGTTGTTCATTAAAGGTGGATAAAAAATATTTTTGGTCACAACATTCTTTTCTTGGGACAAAGTACTAGAGTTTAAGGTATCTTTAACCTTTGGTTCTTCTAACTCTATACTTGTATCATTACAAGGGGGCATGAAAATTGCTGATAGTGGTGGAGGAACTGCCTTCATTCCTTCAGCATATCAATCATTTTCAGGTGTATCATCTACCTCACTAGAACTATCAAAAATCCCTTTTGATAAGTCCTTGTTAGTTAATGTTATCCCAGGTTGGTCCTCAATATATCCTAGGCCTGATTTATCATAATACCCCATTTGTGAATTAATCAATTTCCCAATCCTTTAGAGGATTTTTGCCAATGATTAATCACTTCCCTTTCATTACAAAGATTGGCTTTTAAAGCTTCATTTTCTGTTGATATTTTTAACAGTTGTTTTTCAAAAGCTTTTATTTCCACATCTTTTTCCCTCATTTGAAGAGTCAAAATCCTTATTTTCTCTTCATAGTTTTGTTGAGCCTTTTTGTATAAAACTATATTTTCTTCTATTTAACAACACCAAGTTTAAAAGCATTTAATTCTACAGTGCATGTGTTAACCTTTTGATACTGTTCCTCTAGTTCTACTTTTAGGCTATTAAATTTAAGAACACAGTCTTTAGAACAAGGATGTACCTCAGTATCTTCATGTGAGAGAGCCATTAAACCAAGCTCTTCTTCTTTTTAATCTTCTGCCTAGTTCACCACTCCATCTACAGTAACTAATGCTTTGGTTCCTTTAGGACTCCTTCTGTTTCCTTTTGGAAAGCTTTCAGTTATTCTTGGACTAGTTCTATAGCTGTGCTTGGACTTCTGATTGCTATTCTTAGCTTTGTCTCTAGAGCATTCTCTTGCAAAGTGTCCATTCCTTCCACAGTTATAGCATTCAAATTTGGACTTGTCATATCCTAATGGCTCATTAGGATCAACAGTCATTTTTCTTACAGTCTTCTTGAAGAGCCTATTAGATCTTACTGACACCATATAAACTTGCCATTTAAGATCCATCTCTTCAACATCAGCATCATCCATTTGGAACAAGTCATTGAGTGTTAATCTTGGCCTGTTGTCTTGTCTAGCAAAGAATGAGAAGGCATCATTGTCATTAAACAATGGTGAAGACCTTCCATGTGGATTTTGAGAGACTATAAGGATGCTTTCAATACTTTGTGGGTAAGTACTGCTTGTAAGTCCTCCATCGGTATTTGTGAAGTATGTACCGCTGCTAGATCCACTAGCAGTATTATGAAAGTAAGTACCGTTGTTCGCATCTGATACAAAAGCCAAGTTAGACTTTGAAGTAGTCCCTGTCTTTACTTCAGTGCCTTTCACATCCATCTCATATGCTATAAGATTGTTGTAGAGATGATCAAAAGGAATTGTTTCCAAATCATCTCTTGTGATGAAGTGCATAACCATTGCTTTCCACTCTGGTGAAACACTTCTTAAGAATTTTAAATTATCTTCTTCATTAGGAATTACTTATCCATAAACTGCCAACTGAATAAGCAACTTACTGAACCTTCCATATCCACTATGTATCCCCTCTATACTAGTAATTGAGAAGTTATCAAATCTTGCTTAAGAACAATCTTCTTAATCTTCTTAGTTTTGTCATTGCCCCCAAATCTAAGTTTTATAGCATCCCATATAGCTTTATCATCTTTATAATGATGAAAGCTTGGTAGAATGTCTTTAGAAAGAGCCATAGCCAAAGCATCTGGCTTTTCTCTCTCTGATCTCTGCTTGTACCTCCTCAGCAGTCACATCAGGTAGAGCATAGCATGTACCGTCTGGCAACCAGTGTAGCTTCTTTGGTGTATTCCTATTCTTGATAACTTGCCACACAGTGTGATCTGTGTGATTCAAGTAATGTTTCATCTGCATAGCCCATATCTCATAATTGTCACCTTTGAGAACTGGGAGTTTAACAGCAGACAGAGTATGAGAAGGTGTTGTTGTAGAGGTAGCTACAACATTCACGGCTTGAACACCTTGTGCTGGTGCAGGATGCACAACTTGTGGTTGTCCCTATGGTATAGGATCAGGGTTCTGAACATCATCCAATTGAGCATCATCACCATCTGGTTGAGACATGGAGTTTTGGTATGTGTGGAGTGTTTGGGGTTGTGTTCTTCTTTTTCAGAGTTTCTCAACAAGCTCTGATACCACTTGTTGATCCCTTTGGTAGGATCTATATTCTGTTAAGAATTAGTATAGTAGTTTGTAATCAAACTAAAACACTTTGAGCACTCTTACTAACACTAAATAAGTTATGCGGAATCTAACTTATAAAGCACAGAAGAACAGAATTACTTTTAACTATTCGATTCTCTTATTAATCGACTTGAATGAGGTACATGAAAGACATTGTACCTATGTTCCTTTTATAGAGTAAGGAACCCTAGAAACCTTATAATATTCTATAAAGATAACTATATCACAGACGATATATTATAAATATTCTAACTATTTAAGTATATCACATAAGATATACTCTAACTATAACTATGACATATCTTATACAAAGATATATTCGTCCTAATCATCAGAATAGTACTTACTTTATAAGTAGCAGTACTTACTATGTACCGCGTTAATACTAACGGTACTTACATAACACTGACAGTACTTAAAATACACTAACGGTACTTGACACTTAACAAATAATTCCCAACACCATTCCTCTTATTTATCCTGGAAACGTTGTGTACGCGTACGCCAGTAGGCATGATATGATATACAAAGAATATATGCAAAAAAATTTTGAGAATGCGTCGTGGAACTAGCTAGGGACCACGACCTTTTATTAATACTTGCAAGTTTTTAAATACATGAGAAAAAACAAAAATAATAATAATACGTGTTTAATGTAGCTAGACATAGTTGGTGGTTCCCCTTCCAAGGTCAACTCTTGCTAAAGGTAACACATTTTCAGATGACAGATATTCCAAGTCCTGCGCAAGTCGCTCCCATCCATGTCGCGTAACTAATACACACCATCTCCTAAGTCTTCTGTTACCATAAAGGTCCTTCCCACTTTGGTCCAAGTTTCCACTTGTTTTCTGCGTGGCTAGCCGTGTCGCGCGATATACAAAGTCTCCTGGTATGAAAGATGTTTCCCGCACCCTAGCGTCGCAGTAACATTTCAGTTTTGATTTTGCTTTAGCTTCGTTGATTGCCGCCAACTCTCGTCTTTCATCGATTATGTCTAGGTTCAACCTTAATTCATCGTCATTCGTAACCATATCGACTTCCGTTGTGCGAAGTGTTGGCAATCCTATTTCGGTTGGGATGACTGTCTTCGTCCCGTATGTTAGGGCGAAGGGGTATCTCCGATCGCGAATTTTATCATGGTGCGATGTGCCCATAACACATGTGATAATTCATCAACACATTTCTTGTTCTCCTCCCACAGTCGAGGTTTTATGCCGTCTCCCAAGCTCCTATTTTCTCTTTCAACTAGTCCATTAGACTGTGGGTGGGATACTGACGCGAATCGCTGCTTTATGTTGTTTTTCACGCACCAGTCTTTGAATGGATTATCCACGAATTGCTTTCCATTTTCGGAGACGATTTCTCCTGGTAGCCCGAAGCGACATACTATATTATCCCAGATGAACCTCTTCACTTGGTTGCCCGTGATTGTTGCTACCACTTTAGCCTCAATCCATCTCGTGAAGTAATCCTTTGCAACTATTAAGAACTTGATCCCTCCAGTCGCTAGAGGTAAGGGTCATGCGATATCGATCCCCCACTTGTAAAATGACCAAGGAGAGGTAATGGGTGTTAGCTCTTGCTGGGGTAGGCGCGGTACTGGTCTGTGACTTGGAAATCATTGCACTTTGAGATAATTGTCCGTGTGACTGAGTGCATGGTTGGCCAGTAATATCACTGCGTAGTGATTTTTCCACCACTCGAGCATCTTCGAATTCGCAGCACCTCAGTTTCATCTACTGGGAGTGATTCTTTTGTTAATTATCCGACGATCGGTGTCATCCACGGAGGACCTAATTCTTCTACGACCGACGCAATCTCTTCCTCCTTTATGGATTTGTCTTTAAGAATTTCTACTAGAACTTGCTTGGACAAGTGTGTGAAGCTAGTAGATGCTATCTTACTGAGGGCATCAACCTTTTTTTCTCTCCTCTTGGTACTTGACGTATCAGGAATTTGTTAAAGCTATCAATTAGTGACCTGGTTTTTTGCAAGTATTGTATCATATTTACCTCCTTTGCGTCGTATTCGCCTAGTATGTGATTCACCACTAAGCGAGAGTCCACATTTTCTTAGAGATTACGTGCGCCCATACGGGTTGCGTTCCGTAGCCCAGCTATAAGCGCTTCATACTCTGCTTCATTGTTCATAGCTGTGAATTCAAAGCGTAGTGCGTAAGTGAACTCCATACCTTCTGGATTGGTGAGAATAAGGCCTGCGCCAGATCTATCTTGCAGTAGGACCCATCAGTGAATAAGGCCCATGGGTTTTGGTCACCTTCCTCTTGTGTAGGCATCTGTTTACTCTCTTCTAGTTTTTCAATAATGAAGTCTGCCAAAATTTCCCCTTTGACGGCGTTGTGCTCCACTTCTGTAACCTTCTTGCGACGTCTGTCTTTGATATTATCTGCTTTATTGGTTGGTCTGTGATTACCGCTATGGGATGCGCTTGAAAGTATCGTCGTAGCCTCTTTGCTGCGAATACCAGCGCAAGTTCCAACTTTTCCATTGGTGTATAATTCAACTCTGAGATTTGTAGTGCTCTTCTTATGAATTATACTGGTGTTTGAACGTTCTCCCTATCCACCATTAGCACTGCGCTAATTTCTCCTTGTGTAGCCGAAAGGTATATTATCAACTCCTCTTTCGCCCGGGGTGCGCCAACATATGGAGTGATGATAAATGCTCCTTCAGTTCCTCGAAGGATTTTTCTGCCTCATTTGTCCAATTAAAGTCTACCTTCTTTATGCACTTCTTGAGTGTTTTGAGTAGAGGGAGTGATTTCTCTGCAGATTTCGACAAAAATCTATTCAACCCGTCCAGCTTTCCATTTAGTGATTGTACTTCCTTCTTTGTTCTCGGGATTTGGAACTGTATGACTACGTCCGTCTTCTCTGGGCAAGGTTTAATGCCATTAAATTCAACCATGTAGCCTAGAAACATTCCCGTAGTAGCCCCGAAAGTGCACTTTTTCGGATTTCACTTCATGTTTATTTTCCTAAGCGTGAAGAATGTCTCCTCTATGTCACGGATTAGCTCATCCTTCGTGTGGCTTTTTATGACTAGGTCTTCAACATATACCTCCAAGTTTTTCCTGACCTGACTGTCGAACGCCTTGTCCACTAGTCGTTGGTATGTAGCTCCCGCGTTCTTGAGTCCGAATGGCATTTTTGTGTAGCAGCACACGCCCTGGCTAGTATGGAATGTTGTCTTCTCCTCATCTTGCTCCGCCATTTGTATCTAGTGGTATCCTTTGTATGCGTTCAGAAAGCATTTGAAAGGATATCCACATAGTGATTCGACTTTCCAGTCTATCACAGGAAGTTTGGATAGCAGTCCTGGGGACAGGCTTTATTGAGATATGTAAAATCAACACACATGCGCCAGCTACCATCGTGCTTTTTGACCATAACTGGATTGGACAACCAGTCATGGCAGTAGACTTTACGCATGATTCTTGCGTCTACCAGTTTTTTTCACTTCGTCCAGTATTGCCTTACTGCGCTCTAGGGCCTGTCCCCTTTTATTCTGTTTGACTGGTTTATAACCCTCACGGATTTGTAACCTATGCTCAGCTACTGATAGTGGTACCCCAGTCATATCTTTTGGTTCCCATGCGAAAACATCCAAATTGTTCTTTAGAAGTTGGCACATGTCTGACTTGCCTTTGTCAAATAACGTTCCCCTCATTGTTATCTCTTGATCCGGGTATTCTAGGTGAACTGCCACCTTTAGATTTGGTGGTGATTTTATTTTTGGCCCTGCTGTAACTCGAGGGGGTTCCATTATTGTGTTCCACTCTGCGAGTGGTACGACTGTTTTGAAGATCATTACAATTCCTCCTTCCACTAGAAATTTCATCATGCCATGGGCTGTAGAGGGTACTAATAAGTGTGAAAACACTTATCCTTTTACCACTTAAAACAATTAAAAACGAGACCAAAACGTGTGTTTAATGTCGTTAAAGTCAGAATTACGCGTGGTTTGTGTTTTTGTTGTGTTTTAGGACCAAAAGATGAAAAAGGAAGAAAACAGGGATTTTACGGACTTTTATCGAAGAAAAAGACGAAAGACGAAGTCAAAAGATCAAAGGTGCAAAAGGAACGGAAGTCAAAGGCCTATTCTTAAGATTTATTGAAGAAAAAGACCAAAGACTGAAGTTTAACAAATCGAAGAACCAAATCTAATAAAAGAAGAAATTAGAAGACGAGTTCATTTTATCTATCGACAAATCCCGAGACAAAGTCGAGAAGGACGAGTTTATTGTCAAGACGAGAAGACAAAAGAAAAGAAGGAAGCAACATACTCCACCTATAAATAGACTTCAAGTCCTTCATTTGTGATAGTTAGTTAATTAGGAGTAGGTGTAATCTACTTTTTAATCTTCATCTTTATTTCCAAGCTTTTCAATTAATCTCATTCTTCCTTTCTTGTTTTAATTTTGTGTTGATTTGGTTAATCATCATGTAGCTTATTTGATCTATTTGCTTATTTGATTGAAGTGCTTATTTCACTGTTCTTATTATTTTTATAGCTTATTGTGTTTATTGCTTATTTTATGTTTGGCTAATTTTTTATTTGAGTGGATTTGGTAGTTAAATGATTTTACAATAGTTTTTATTTATTTTGCTTATTTGGTGCTTTTTTGAGTTTTAATTCATGTCTTGTTTAGCTTATTTTAAAAATTAGTTTAGCTTAATTTTGGCTTATTTGCTTAATTAGTATTGGCTTATTTTCCTTTATTCCGAATTATTATAGAAACCCTAATATTCCGAACTACTTACTTTACCATTTCCCGAATTATTTCCAAAACCCAAATTTCGAATTATATTTACTTGCAATAATCCGAATTATAAACATAGCTTTTTTCCGAATTACATACTTGGCCATTTTTCCGAATTACATACTTGGGCATTTTTCCGAATTACATACTTGGCCACTTTTTCCGAATTACATACTTGGACATTTTTTTCCGAACTACATACTTGGCCACTTTTCCCGAATTACATACTTGGCCATTTTTCCGAATTGTTTCTAAATGTTTTATTCCGAATTATTTTCTTTCATTTACATTCCGAATTAGGTTTAAATTTTTGGATTCCGAATAGTTTTTGTTTTAGTAATTCCGAATTGTTTTTTTTAACATTTTCCTGAATTGTTTTCTTTAAACGTATTCCGAATTAAATACTAGAATGTGTTTCCCGAATTGTATAAAGTTTTCTAATTCCGAATTGTTTTTAGATTTTCCTTTTCCCGCCATTTTTGTTAAGCTTTATTCCAAATTGTTTTGTTTAGATTTTATTTTTAAATTTTACTTTTTATCAAGCTTTAATTTTTAAATAGAAATAAATAATCAATTTTATTTTATTCACCAAAAACGACTGAGTCACCTTTAAACCGGGATCAATTCGATAAGACACCGAGAACGATAAGACCAACTAAGAACAAATTTTTCTTACTAAAAATCATTTATTAAAATGGCGCCGCTACCGGCTCTTTTCGTAAAGATTAACGGTCTTTTGTGAGAGACGCGTTGGATTTTGGGATCCGTTCACTCGTGAACGTTATTTTTCTTGCAAAAATTTCACAAATTTAAAAAAACCCAAAAACATTTAAAAATTCAGAAAAAGAAATTCTTTTTTAAGTTTTGCAACCAAGCAAAATAAAAAAATTCACAAAAGCAATTATTTCCTAAGTTTTGCAAACAAAAAAATTTAAAAACCACAAAAGTGACGCTTTCCTAAGTGTTACACCAAAAAATATTCCTCTTAATCCTCTATTGTGTTTAATTCTTTTTCTCACCCACTCTTATTTTTAATTCTTAATAGATTTGTATGTCGATTGTGTAGGGTGTGGGAGACCATCGTCTGGAAGTCAGTCATGTCAATGGTGTTCATGCGAACGGTGCGAAAGAGATCTCCCCAATTACGAATTTGGACGTTGTCTAGCGTGCAATTTGATCAATTCGTCCTTCACCGCTAATCACACTATCTCATCCTCTTCCATAAATGGGGATCCGTATCCGCAAAATGAACCGGGTTTTTCTCAATACCCGTATTGAAACAATTGTGGGGGCCCTCACGACACTTTTTCTGGTCAACCGATGAATTATTAGGAGCTCGATTCGTGCTATAATTCCGGTGTTGATAATTTTGAGCCCCCACATTACACCCTCGATTATCAACCTTCTTTTGCAATGAGTGAAGAACAACAAGCCACTATTTTGAATGAACTTCTAAAAGTTAAAGAAGAATTAGATCTACTAAAAGATACATTGCAAGAGGAAAGGAGACAAGAGCAAGTATCTAATCTTAGTGCTTATACCTCTACGTCTCTTGTGCGTCCCTTTTATTATTATGATGACGAGGATGATCTCTTTGATCTTAACCCATCTTCTGAGATTACTACTCCTACTCTTGATATCCCAAATGCGTCTAAGGATAGTGATATATCGAGTGAGATTAGTGCTTTTGGTCTCGATAAATTCTTTGATGAGGTTTGTGATGTACCGACTTATACGGACTTTACGGACGAGGTCGCTCTTACTGATGACATTTCTCCATGTTATGAGAATTTCACGTTTGAAATTTCTCATTTTTCCCCATTTCCTCTGGGAGATGAGGGCGATGTCGATTTATTCTCTCCGGCTTACGAGAAGTTCACCGATGAACTTGGTCTTTTAGATGAGGTGGAAGACGTTATTCTTCGCGACAAATTATTGAAAGTTCATCTTCTTATTGCCGAAATTGAAGCTTTGAATTCTACTCCTATTACCGAGTCTTTACCCCTGTTTATTACTCTCGTTGAGAATAATGACACATTTATGGAAGAAATCGACAATCTCTCAATCCCTCCGGGTATTGATGACGATGACACGGAGGGGGACATTCTTTTTGATACTTTTATGCATGAAGATATTGTCTCCAGTCCCCCTCCCAAGCACCTTTCATCCCATACTTTAGAGACTATTACAGAGGATGAGTGTTTTCACCCGGGAGGTGACATTGACTATTCTATGATTGACACCTTTACTGCTTTGCAGTTTAGTGAGCATCAACTGTCTTGGGGGGATGACAATTTGTTTCCTTTACCCACCCCACCTCCCGTAGATAACGACTTCACTTACTTTTCTTATATTGAGAGGACTTTTCTACCGTTCAAGACTTATCCTCCGGTCTCTCATTTATTATTTTCCTCCGGGAACGAAGAAAAGATTTTTGATCCCGGTATAGATATTAGAGGCTTCCCTTTGAATGCTTAATTCGGGGTCGTTAGGCTCGTGACTCGGTTAACAAAAACAAGCGCTTCTCGGGAGGGAACCCGATGATGTATCCTTCTTTATCAGTTTTTCATAATAAGTGTAGGGGGAGCCACGTTGGTGTTTGTTGTTTTGTTTCTTATGATGTGCACGGATCGACGCTTTTAAAGATCCCCTTTTGGTGACTTTTGACGATCCGTGATTCCGTGTACCCGTCTTCCCGGTTCTATCCTAAACTTTTGTGATTCAATATTTCATTTCATAAATGTTGACATAGAAATCACTTTAGTTGTCTCTTCCTTAGCAAGATTTAAACAACGTGCATAATGTCCTAAGTGTAGGGGAGTTTAATTCCAAATGATTAAACATTGAGGATAATGTTTATATTAAGTGTAGGGGGACTTCTATCGAAGTTAAGTGGGCTTTTCCATGAATTTGTCATCTAACCGGAATTTTTTTTAGACGCTTTTCAAAATTTTTGATCTATTTTGGCCTAGTAGTATTTTTCTTTTATTTTCTTTTATCTCTTTTTCTTTTGTTATCACTATCATATGTATATATTCCATTTCTAGAAAGTCAATAAGAAAAAAAATAAATAAATAAAGTGGTTTTAACGAGTTTAGATATCTTTGATTTATTAGGCCCGTCGTGAGTATTTTGACTCAGCCCGAGTGTACTTATTTGAGTTTACTCTAGCTAGTATCCTTAACCATATGGACCTTAATTGGTTTATTAGGCAAAGCATCCACGAGTCTCATTACTTGAGATTTTAAATTGTGGAGAACGAGAAATGATAGAGTTAATTATAAGTTTTGTATTCTTTCATGAACTTATGTGTGTCAAATTATGAGCTTTTTCTCCCATCACTTGTAAACAAATAAATGCAATAAATAAGGTCGTATGATTTAAAAAGTTACTTAGCTTCTAGCCAAAGATCGTTTAAAAGTTGCTCGGGATTAATTAGAGTTCATAGCCTAGGCATAACTTATTGCAACGGGACGCGAAGATTGACGAGTCCAAAAAGGCCCTAACAAGGCATGAGGGCTCCATTTTGTTGCTAAAGATCCAAGATGATGTGAAGAATCATTATTCCAAAATCAATATGAAGGATCAAGACACACGACGAAAAGCAATTTACTCCCATAAAGATCATGGAGAAATCTATCCAAAAAGACCCTAACAAGGTATGAGGATAAATAGATCCAAATCCGAAAAGGAGGCGGATCGTTGTATATCTAAATGGCAAATAAGGATTGAAGAAAAATGAAGAAGTCGTGGTCCAAGTTTTAAGAATCTCGCAAAAACTTCAAGTGAAGAAATTCCACATATGAAGAGAAGACCATTATTCCAAGAACGTCTCTCAAGATTCGAAGTATGAAGTAAATGCCAAATATCGGTCCGAGAAAGGTCTCAAATCATGAAACGAGTTATGCCAAGATATGAACTTTATGAGGTTTCGAGAAGCAGTTTTAAAAGATTTTGTCCTTAAGCTAACTATGGATTAAATCGTCCTACTTTATTTTTGGCCTTAATATTATCGAAATAAGTCAAACATACATCCTCGTGAACATTCAAGACATAAATAAAATATAAGAGATACACCGTAGGAATAAGGGGGTCTAAGTGAATTATTAAACCACATGAGTAAGTGTTAGCTGTACTAACTTGTAATAACAATGATCTTGTTTTTATGCTTGCTATGGGGAACGTGAAACTTGAGGGTGATTAATTTTCATGACACCAAAGCCCTAATTTAACTCTTAGATTTTTTTACGAGTTTCTTCCATCAAACAATTCAAATAAAAAATTTTAGTGTACATTGTTATATCTTTTGTTTCTATCAATAAAGTTTTTAACTTTTTGTAGTTTTTAGTTTCTTTTTATTGTAGTAGAAGTAGTATATCTAATAATGGCCAAGGTGGGTTGATTATGATGAAGAATGTTAATCTTGCTTTCAAATTAATTCATTGCATGGGGACATTGCAATCGTCAAGTGTAGAGGATTTAATTAGTGTGAAAACACATATCCTTTTACCACTTAAAAAAATTAAAAACGAGACCAAAACGTGTGTTTAATGTCGTTAAAGTCGTAATTACGCGTGGTTTGTGTTTTTGTTGTGTTTTAGGACCAAAAGATGAAACAGGAAGAAAACAAGGGATTTCACGGACTTTTATCGAAGAAAAAGACGAAAGACGAAGTCAAAAGATCAAAGGTGCAAAAGGAACGGAAGTCAAAGGCCTATTCTAAAGATTTATTGAAGAAAAAGACCAAAGACGGAAGTTTAACAATGTCGAAGAACCAAATCTAATAAAAGAAGAAATTAGAAGACGAGTTCATTTTATCTATCGACAAATCCTGAGACAAAGTCGAGAAGGACGAGTTTATTGTCAAGACGAGAAGACAAAAGAAAAGAAGGAAGGAACAACACCAACATACTCCTCCACCTATAAATAGACTTCAAGTCCTTCATTTGTGATAGTTAGTTAATTAGGAGTAGGAGTAGGAGTAGGAGTAGGAGTAGGAGTAGGTGTAATCTACTTTTTTAACTTCATCTTTAATTCCAAGCTTTTCATTTAATCTCATTCTTCCTTTCTTGTTTTAATTTTGTGTTGATTTGGTTAATCATCATGTAGCTTATTTGATCTATTTGCTTATTTATTGAAGTGCTTATTGTATTGTTCTTATTATTTTTATATGGTTGATTTTTATAGCTTATTGTGCTTATTGCTTATTTTATGTTTGAATTATTTTTTATTTGCGTGGATTTGGTTGTTTAATGTTTTTAAAATAGTTTTTATTTATTTTTCTTATTTGGTTCTTTTTGGAGTTTTAATTCGTGTCTTGTTTATCTTATTTTGGAAATTAGTTTAGCTTAATTTTGGCATATTTGCTTAATTAGTTTTGGCTTATTTTCCTTTATTCCGAATTATATATAGAAACCCTAATATTCCGAACTATTTACTTTACTATTTCCCGAATTATTTCAAAAACCCTTAAATTCCGAATTATATTTACTTGTAATAATCCGAATTATAAATATAGCCTTTTTCCTAATTACATACTTGGCCACTTTTTCCGAATTACATACATGGCCATTTTTTTCCAAATTACATACTTGGCCACTTTTTCCGAATTACATACTTGGCCATTTTTCCGAATTGTTTAAATGTTTTATTCCGAATTATTTTCTTGAATTTACATTCCGAATTAGGTTTAAATTTTTGGATTCCGAATAGTTTTTGTTTTAATAATTCTGAATTGATTTCTTTTAACATTTTCTGAATTGTTTTCTTTAAACGTATTCTGAATTAAATACTTGAATGTGTTTCCCGAATTGTATAAAGTTTTCTAATTCCGAATTGTTTTTATATTTTCCTTCTTCCCGCTATTTTTGTTAAGCTTTATTTCAAATTGTTTTGTTTAGATTTTATTTTTAAATTTTACTTTTTATCAAGCTTTAATTTTTAAATAGAAATAGATAATCTAATTTTCTTTTATTCACAAAAAAACGACTGAGTCACCTTTAAACCAGGATCAATTCGATAAGACACCGAGAACGATAAGACCAACTAAGAACAAATTTTTCTTATTAAAAATGAGTTATTAGGTACCGCTCCCATTGCTAAGATGGTGGGTCTCCCAATGATTCCATTGTATTGTGATGGCGATCGTATTATTAAAAAATTCATTGAGAATTTTTTCGAATGCTCGTCGTTCCCCACCTTCACCATTAGCTTTAATTGGCCCAACAGCCGTACTGTTTCCCACTAAAGCCAATGAGTGGTAAAGTCGCAGGTACCATTTGGTTCCATATCTCTGGGCTTAGTTTTAAGAAGCAATGCTCGTACATGATTTCCACTGATGAGCCTCCATCGACGTACATGCGCATGAATGCTATGGTCACCGACGCTTACTTCTATTATTAATGGGCCATCTGCCACAGTGATCGCACTGAAAGGTGGGAAAGAGATTCCCTTCCCTCTGGAGAACCTTTGGCTAACCTTATGCTTCGTCCTTCGTTGCCACGTTTGTACCATGTAAATGGTTGCGCTTGTGTTTTTTGGCTTTTGCTTTTCGTTTTCCGTGGCTTCTTTGACCAGGTGTTTTAGTTTTCCCTCTTTTCCCAAGCTCTCAATATGCTTTTGTAGCTGGATACACTCATTAGTGGCGTACCCCTTCTCTCCATGGTACTCGCAGTACCTATTGCCTATGTGTCACACCCCACCATGACGGAATATGGGACGCGGGGCATGGATATCATCACAACAATAGTGTGTTCATAGAGAGAACTATATGAATTAGAAATGTCATAAAATGTGACACAAATGTCATGACAATATCTCATCAATGCAGGAGTCTAGGTAAGTAGGTAACAGTCCTACCTCTTACCCAAGACAAACAAATAACACAAACAAATCAACATATAGGTTCATAGTATCACTTATTGAAACAAACAGAAAAATAAACTAAGAAGGAACGGGGTCTCCTTCTAAATTCATTCCTACGCGACTCCAATCCTAGCCACATATGTTCTCACGCTTAACCACTTAATCACCTGAAAGAGACACTAAAACATGTCAACATAAAGTTGGTGAGAGTCATAGGTTTAGACTCCAACCGAAAATAGATTATAATAAGTTGTGAACAACCATAAACCACTAAACATATGGACAATGTGCTACAATTATGCATTAACAACTAACATTCAAGATCAATCATTCCAAACCAAATCCAAGGCTCCCAGCCTTACCAAACACCATGGTACCATGGGCAACCATACACCTATGTACCAATCCCAAGGCCCCGCCTTGTCATTATCCATTGGTCCCATAGATGCTCACACATCTATGTACCTCCCCAAGGCCCCGCCTTGTCAACATCCCCTTGGTACCAAGTCAAACCATAATAACTGAGACAGTACGTGTCCCCGATCCAAATCATAAACACAATCAAGTATCACATAGCAGTTAATCACATAAGTGCACGCACAAGTCCATCACACACCATAAAAACATTCACAGCATTAGTTACAAAACCATATAGTGTCTCTTCCATCCCATCTGGAAGTGAAAATCATTTAAAGATATGGGACTATGAAACTCACCTGATTGAGCTTCTCCAAAAATCCGCGCACTAGCAAAAAGCTAACAAACAAAAGCACACAATCAAAACATGAACCAAACACTAAGATGGCTCATCAATCCATGATGGACATCTAACCTTCTCCCATATATATACCCCATTTATATGCTCTAATCATCTCATTACACCCCTCTATAAAGCCCTTAACTTAGTTTACTTCATAACCCGTCTCGTTAACATTTTACCCAAAACAGTCCCGATTTTTAGGTCTCCAAACTATAGACCAAACGCCCACCTAACCATAACCATGACCTCTGTAAAGCAAACCCTATTCCCTCACATATGTTAACTAACTCCTCCCCTTTGCCCCAACCTTAAAGCTTCTGTTAAGGCCCCGATATATATATATATATATATATATATATATATATATATATATATATATATATATATATATATATATATATATATATATATATATATATATGTATATATATATATATATATATATATATATATATATATATATATATATATATATATATATATATATATATATATATATATATATATATATATATATATATATATATATATATATATATATATATATATATACTTTTGTCTCTCCGGATTTTACTGATTTTGAACATACAAAATTTTGTTATGATTAGGGGGTCTTACCCTAACCCATTTGCTTAGCTCTCCTCCAGGACTCTTATTTAATATATAAACCAACTCCCATGATCATTAGAGGGCTCAAGTGTACTCCTAAGTACCCCAATCACCCTAAAACATTAATTGAAAACCTGCTGATTTCAAAACTATTTTGACCTCCGACTGTTGTAACCTATTTTTGACCCACTTCCCGGCCTCCAATATAGTTCTCGTTTCTTGAATTTGAAAGCCAACTCAATTACCTTTCTAGGGATACTTGGATCGTAAAATAAGAGTTTGTAGAACTCTATATATGGTCAAACCAATTGACCTAAAGTTCTGCCCAGTTTTTAAAAAAATGATTTTAACATAATTAGTCTAATTAATTACCCATAACTCCACTAATTACAAGCCCTAATTCACCTAATCATTATAATATCATTAATATACAGATTTAATTTAAACCCTAACCTAAATCCATTATAAGATGTTTGAGAAAGAATTAAAAACAATTAAATTGAAAAGGGATTCGAAGGTTTTACCTTAAGATTAATGGAAACCAATATTTTTTTGAAGAACCCTAACTTTTCTCAATTAGACGTCGTTTTTTTCTTTTGCTCCAGGGATTATGTCTTTCCATCTTATTTTACACCTTATATAGTTATTGACAAGTCCTAGCCCAAGTATAATTTCCCACTTTCCTTTTTTTCTTTTTTCTTCTTTTTTTTCCTTACTTTTGTTTTAACCGACCCTTACCCCCCATAATTTCATTTTTTTATTAAACAAATTAATAATTGTAATAACAATATTACCTTAATTTTCCTTAATTTATTTCAGCTCCTAAAGCCTTCAAAACCTCAAAACCGTAAAACTAGTCAAATTTACGCATATACCGTAAAAAACGTAAAATATACAGTTTTAAAAAAAATCTTAAATTTTGAAATAAACTTTATAACTAAGTCCTAAATGACTGAAAACCATCCCGAAAAACACTCACATGACTAAACACCTTACCCGAGACCTCTAAATGCTAAACCCCAAATCCTAAAAAAAATACACTTTACTATAATACTTATACGTATACGTAAACACCAAAATAACACCATTACATTTCATAGTCACTAATTTGTGAGCTCATGAACATGAAATAACCGTTCCTCGATTTACTTATTAGTACCTTATACCCATATACGATATCCACACCAACCTCGTTCACGTAAAATAAACATGTAAACACGCTAATCATATAGTCACACATAAATTAACCTTAAAATAAGACCAAGTGACGAACCTCAAAACCACGGTTGTCACATCACTCCCTCGTAATAGAAATCTCATCCCGAGATTTACTCCTTAGGATCGTCATTATCAATTAGCTGAGGATACTTGCTCCTCATAAATCCTTCCCGTTCCCACGTGAACTCTTGTCCATGTTCCAAATTCCATCTACCCATAACTACGGTATATTACCCTTTTTATCCAACGTCCTAGCTTCACGACCCAAAATCTATATCGTCTCTTCGATAAAACGAAGACTCATATCCATACTAATATCATCTAACGGTACTTGCAAAGCATTTCCTCAAGTTTGATACATGAAATACGTCATGCACACTACTCAATTCCTCCGGTAATCTCAACCTATACGCCACTAGCCCAATCCTTTCAAGGATTTCAAATGGACCCACAAATCTAGGTGCTAACTTCCCTTTTCTTTCCAAACTGCATCACCCCTTCCCATGGTGAAACCTTTAGCATAAATTTATCTCAAATCTCAACGGTTTACGCCTCTTGTCCGCATAGCTCTCTTGTCGGTTCTTTGCTATTTTCAACCTCTACTTAGTCACTGGCACCACCTCCATAGTTTTCTGATCCACCTCCGATCCAATACGTTGGCCGCTTCTAACTTCATCCCACTGTAACGGTGATCCACCTCATCTCCTATGAATTAACTCCAGCAGTTTCTACTACAATTCCTATCACCATACCTAACAGCTTCTATCCTCTACGGATTTTCCATCATTCGGAAGTTCTCCCATCCTTAAACACATCCAATGGTATATGCAGTATTGCATAAGCAAAAGCATCCCATAATATTCACAAGAAACATGTCATAACCACCACCTCATCCTTGCTTTCCCATTCTCGGCACCAAGTAACTAACCATCCTTCATACTAACATGTGTTACACCTCTTCTCTAGGTGGACGTTCCATTGTTCGTGACTACTAACCTCTTGCTCTAACGGTTTCTCTTCAATATCACCCCACTATCTTCACAACCTTTTGCTCCCTCGAATCATTCTTCCTCCATACTACTTTTCGCTTGTCTCTCCACAATCTTAATTTCCATACCATCTTATATCCCGTCTTCAACCTATAATTTAGATGTTTCCTCCTTTATTCCTTACATCCTCATCAATGGGGAATATGCCCCTCTCACCGGTGACTCTCTCTTTGTAGGAGAATTCTTCCTAATATAATGCGTTCTCCAACTATCTCCAAATCTCACGCCAATGCTCTAGGCGTCTTTCTCAATTACCCCTATAGTATGCTCATACCAAACATTAGTCTATCAACGGTATACTACGCTTGCTTCCCATCGTTTCTTCCCTTGCCATAATCCTTCATAAGGCATTCCATACATATTAGGCTAACTTTTACGCAAAACCCTCTATTCCATCACATCCGTACGCAATCTTTCCAACTTCTCAACTACGTGACTTCTCATTCCTCTTGAAATATAAGATGAATTAGTCAGTCTATCGACTATCACCCAACTCTCGTCGTACTTATTCCTCCACCCCATTATGTATCCCTTCCACCAAATTCGTCCTTACATTGCCCTTTCTAAGCCACTCCTATCTATGTAGGAAGTATAGTCTACGTCCATTTTCTCCATATGATTGTCCATGCCACGCAACATAAATGTTGGCGAGTTCTCTGCTTTAGACAACTCAACTCGTGCAACCTACATCCTGCATCCAAACCACCCTAATACGTCATCCATATAGTTCAAGTTCGTCTCAGCTTCACTTCATTCTTTTTATTCCATGTCTCATCAACCATGCTTGCCTTTCCCAGATGGTACTTGGCCTTGCAATTTTCTTTCATCACTTAACTCCACCCATCACCTTTTCCAAATGTTCAATCAAGATGGTTAAATATGTGTTGGAGACGTTCATGATCTATATAGAGCATTCTCTACGTCTCGTACCCCAAATGCCTCTAGCGTTCTAGGCAGATATAACAATCCAGCTCCACTAACTAAGTCTATCTAGTTCTTCCAAATCTTTAGTTCCCATAACATATAAACAACCGCCTTTCTTTGTCGTTCTCGTATAAATCCAAATCCTTGCTCCACGTATCGTCATGCTTCGCGAATTCATCCAGTCCTTCCGATAATTCCAAAATCTGCTCATTATCCAATCCACCTCTTCAGCCTCCAAAACGCTTCCTCACCCTTCTTCACTTTGCCCCTTGCTGGTTCCACGATATGCCATCATCTCTGACTACTCGTCCTGGCCAACTTAATCCTAAAACTCACACTTGAAAATCTCACGTATAATTCCCTTTCCTAACAACTCCAAAACCAACCCATATTCGCCTAGCCCTCCTTCTTAGATTTGAGTAGATCAAGATGTCGTCGATGCTCCCGATGACAACTAGTTTATATATTGTCATGCACCCCAGGTTCATTGACTCCATGAAAACTGCTAGCGCCTCGGTGAAGCCAAAATCATAACCGTAAACCCAAAGCGTTCATACAACATCCTTAGCAGTTTCAACTACGTCCTCCTTGCACCCTCTCTTAGAAGCAACACAAACAAATTTCTACCTCGTTCTACTCACGAAAATCTACACGTATTCTAAAAGACCAATACTTCCTCTTATCAGACCACTCAACCGCTTTTCACAGCCAATCTACTACTAAGCAACTCAAATTTTACCTTGCATCCGTTGCAATTACTAACAACTCTTGCTATTAAAATCATTCCATCAATAGTTTCCTTGGAAAGACACTAACTACAACTCCTCTCACTTCTCCTACTTGCACTATTTATGGTTCTACCTCACAGTAATATGCAAACCTACTAAATCTCAGGAAATTTTCGGAAAACTTACATGCCTTACGAACAATCATAAATACCTTTGAGGTATTATATCCCCTTCCAACACTCTCTTTGGCACGTTACTTGTGCCAATATCCATACATTATACAAATCTCTATTCATCGCCCTTGGCACTCCTAAGAGACCTCATGACCATATTAGTTCGTATATGAACTTTTAACTCATTCATCCCCACTAAGGGTATTCCGACCATTCTCTCAGGGTCACCTACTTAATCATGTAGGCGCGACCAAGTCTTTCATATGTCTACCTCAACGCTCCCAATCAATACGAACCCAAAACTACATCCTGAATCCACTAGATACGATCAACAAATCAAACCCACGAATAACTAACGACATTTCACGTGCACGAGTTAAAACAGACCAAAACCACGAAAACTCAAAAGGAAAACTCAAACATGTACCAATTCAAATGACTCAAGACAACGAAAAATGATCCAAGAAACACTTAATGGAAACCAAAACATCTTATGCCCCGCGACATATTATTTAAACCGTGCACAAGATCGACTTTTCCAAAAGAATATTTTTTCTTCTTTCCTCACCACATCTATGTGACTTAAACAATATACAAACAACCTTCTAGACGATCTCAAAACTCAACTCAAAGACTAGGTATCCCGTGCATCCCAAATCATAAAAAAATACTATTCAAAACTCAACCTTGAACCCGTCACTTGTACCAAAATTTCGATCAAGCTACTGACACCCCATGACTATACATACCAAATATTTGAAAAGTACATTCCGAGTACATAATTTTAGGCTTTTGAATCACCCAAAAAGCTTTAAAAACGAACAAGTTATGACCAAAACAGTTTTATACTAGTTGTTTTTAAAAAAAAACAAAGAATCCTCTTAGTAATTAACGTAATCCTTTTTAAATGAAAAGAAATAAATATATGTGAAATTTTCATGAACTCTATTTAGTCTTGCATAAATAATTATAAATGACGTATATTGATTAAGCTCACCTATATAAACTATTTAAGTAGAAAGAAATTTTATTTCGCTTTATTTTAAAGAAATTCTTTTAGAATTTGAAATAAATAAGTGTTGATTAAAAAAAAAATCTTATGTTACATCTTGTTTCAAACACGATTCCAACACCTTACCCTTATATTACCGTATACAACCAACTATCCAACCCTATAGTAGATTTCCAAGTCTATTCAATATATACCGACAAAAAGGAATATAAGACTCAACACAAAAGATTTCATTATCCCAAAAGAAATCTCAATTTATTTCAATAGACTTAAAACCAAGAACACCATTTTAAAACGTACACGTGAAATACGAAATTCAAAGAATACGCTACAACGGAGTTTAATATAAAAAAAACGAGCTAGCCACCCTCCTAAGGATACAATCGATAATTGTAGGGGATCATACATATATAGGCATATCGGGATACATATACTTAAATCCGTCTAACATCTACTATAAAATCATGTACTAACCCTCTTTCATGCAATCATACTTAGGAATCAATTGAAGTTGTGGTACTTGTATAACTATGTTGGCCACCATACTTATACAATTACCCTTCCCCAATGCACTCCTTCCTATGATGAAACTTATAAGAATTAATACAACACATAACACATATATCCATCTACTCACATAAGCTCATAACCACATAACCAAAAAAGTCCAAAACTCCATCCATTAAAATAACATAGTCAAACTCTTGAAATACATAAATCCATTGTCTAGCTAAAACAGCATAGACTAAATCCAAAACGAAAACATAATCAGTTATAAGTCATGTCGCCCATAAGAGTGGAAACAACTTAAAATCCTTCATATCCACCTACTCCTAATAACTCGAACCACCACATGATTCTTAGGGAACATGAATTAAACATCAAAAGAAAAATACTATACCTCAGGTACATAAAATAACCCAACAAAAGATAGAAACTACCATGTACCAAATTATGTACTATAATGTACAATTTAAGCAAAATACGACAGTGACTAGCGTGGATGATTATGGTTCAACCAGCACTAGTCACACCCCGAAAAAAAATAACATGTGGCTAAGTATGAACTACTATGATTCAACCCATACTAGTCAAAACTTAACAAACATCGCAAGTAAAAACCAATAACATCCATAAAACTTTAATTAATATAAAATGCACACATACTCCACGACGATATGCAGGGACCCTTAAGCTATAGACTAGGTTACTAGACTAGGCAACCTAATTCTTTATAACCATTGTCTCTTATACCATTCTGTCACACCCCACCATGGCGGAATATGGGACGCCACGCATGGATATCATCATAACAATAGCGTGTCCATAGAGAGAACTATATGAATTAGAAATGTTATAAAAGGTGACACAAATGTCATGACAATGTCTCATTAATGCAGGAGTCTAGGTAAGTAGGTAACAGTCCTACCTCTTACCCAAGACAAACAAATAACACAAACAAATCAACATATAGGTTCATAGTATCACTTATTGAAACAAACAGAAAAATAAACTAAGAAGGAACGGGGATCTCCTTCTAATTGCATTCCTACGCGACTCCAATCCTAGCCACATATGTTCTCACGCTTAACCACTTAATCACCTAAAAGAGACACTAAAACACGTCAACATAAAGTTGGTGAGAGTCATAGGTTTAGACTCCAACCGAAAATAGATTATAATAAGCTGTGAACAACCATAAACCACTAAACATATCAACAATGTGCTACAAGTATGCATTAACAACTAACATTTAAGATCAATCATTCCAAACCAAATCCAAGGCTCCCAGCCTTACCAAACACCATGGTACCATAGGCACCCATACACCTATGTACCAATCCCAAGGCCCCGCCTTGTCCTTATCCATTGGTCCCATAGATGCTCACAAATCTATGTACCTCCCCAAGGCCCCGCCTTGTCAACATCCCCTTGGTACCAAGTCAAACCACATAACTGAGATGGTACATGTCCCCCGATCCAAATCATAAACACAATCAAGAATCACATAGCAGTTAATCACATAAGTGCGTACACAAGTCCATCACAAACCATAAAAACATTCACATCATTAGTTACAAAACCATAGAGTGTCTCTTCCATCCCATCTGGAAGTGAAAATCATTAAAAGATATGGGACTATGAAACTCACCTGATTGAGCTTCTCCTAAAATCCGCGCACTAGCAGAAAGCTAACAAACAAAAGTACACAATCAAAACATGAACCAAACACTAAGATGGCTCATCAATCCATGATGGACATCTAACATTCTCTTATATATACCCCATTTTTATGATCTAAGCATCTCATTACACCCCTCTATAAAGCCCTTAACTTAGTTTACTTCATAACCCGTCTCGTTAACATTTTACCAAAAACAGTCCCGATTTTTAGGTCTCCAAACTATAAGCCAAAAGCCCACCTAACCATACCCATGACCTCTGTAAAGGAAACCCTATGCCCTTACATATGTTAAAAAACTCCTCCCCGTTGCCCCAACCTTAAAGCTTCTGTTAAGGCCCCGATATATATATATGAATATACTTTTGTCTATCCGAATTTTACTGATTTTAAACATACAAAACGTTTGTTATGATTAGGGGGTCTTACACTAACCCATTTGCTTAGCCCTCCTTCAGGCCTCTTATTTAATATATAAACCAACTCCCATGCTCATTAGAGGACTCAAGTGTACTCCTAAGTACCCCAATCACCCTATAACATTAATTGAAAACCCGCTGATTTCAAAACTGTTTTGACCTCCGACTGTTGTAACCTGTTTTTGACCCACTTCCCTACCTCCAATTTAGTTCTCGTTTCTTAAATTTGAAAGCCAACTCAATTACCTTTCCAGGGATACTTGGATCGTAAAATAAGAGTTTGTATAACTCTATATATGGTCAAAACAATTGACCTAAAATTCTGCCCAGCTTTTAAAAAACGATTTTAACATAATTATTCTAATTAATTACCCATAACTCCACTAATTACAAACACTAATTCAACTAATCATTATAATAAATTTAATATACATATTTTAATTTAAACCCTAACCTAAATCCATCATAAGATGATTGAGAAAGAATTAAAAACAATTAAATTGAAAAGGGATTCGAAGGTTTTACCTTAAGATTAATGGAAACCAAGATTTTTTTGAAGAACCCTAACTTTCTCAATTGGCAGTCGTTTTTTTATTTTGCTCCAGGGATTATGTCTTTTCTATCTTATTTTACACCTTATATAGTTATTGACAAGTCCTGGCCCAAGTATAATTGCCCACTTTCCTTTTTTTTCCTTCCTTTTGTTTTAACCGAACCTTACCCCCCATAATTTCGTTTTTTATTAAACTAATTAATAATTGTAATAACAATAATATCTTAATTTTCCATAATTTATTTCAGCTCCTAAAGCCTTCAAAACCTCAAAACCGTAAAACTAGTCAAATTTACGCGTATACCGTAAAAAACGTAAAATATACAGTTTTAAAAAAAATCTTAAATTTTGAAATAAACTTTATAACTAAGTCCTAAATGACTGAAAACCATCCCGAAAAATACTCACATGACTAAACACCTTACCCGAGACCTCTAAATGCTAAACCCCAAATCCTAAAAAAAATACACTTTACTATAATACTTATACGTATACGTAAACACCAAAATAACACCATTTCATTTCATAGTCACTAATTTGTGAGCTCATGAACATGAAATAACCGTTCCTCGATTTACTTATGAGTACCTTATACCCATATACGATATCCACACCAACCTCGTTCACGTAAAATAAACATGTAAACATGCTAATCATATTGTCACACATAAATTAACCTTAAAATAAGACCAAGTGACGAACCTCAAAACCACGGTGTTCACACTATGCGCCTTTCCAAAGGGGTGATCATTGGTAGTGGTTTCAGGAAGTTCGCACCCTCTGATGTGAGGATCTCTCTTGGAGTAACTTAAGCGGTGTGAACCGAAAGCTACCACTACGCCCTTCTTTTTCATTTTCTTGGTAGTCAAGATTCTGGGACTTGCTCTTTGCATTAGTCTGTCTATTGGCCACGTCTCTTGATTTATAGCTGGAGATACTTTGCATGACGTCCGTGGTAGCTGATTCTCCCTATATGAAAGATCTCACTCGTCGCATTACCCCGTCAAAAGTTTTCAGAGTCTTCTAGTTCAACTTTCGTATTAGATCTTTGTTATTTATCCCCGCCATGAAGCAAGATACTTTCACGATCTCTGGGCATTCTTTTATCTGGAGGAATTCGTTCTTGAAGCGCTCTAAGAAGTCTTCCAAGTTTTCACCTTGGTTTTTCCTGACTCTGGCTAATGATACGGCGCTCCTGTCATGTCTTTTTTGCTGGACGCAATTTCTTTTGAATGCTTTCCGCACTACTTTGAATACGTTGATTGTTCGTGGTGGGAGCCTGCCAAACCAGTTTCGCGCGTTTCCTACAAGCGTAGAGTTAAACATATTATACCACACGGGTTCGGGCCATTGCTCGATACCTGCTTGTGATTCAAAGACTTTCAAATGATCTTGTCCGTGGTGCCATCATATGTTTTGACATTTGTTAGCATGCGACGCCTCATTGAGTCGGGATAATACTGTATCCGCTTTGTAAAAGCGTTCTTCCTTGCCATTCTCCATGGTTGGGAGAAGTCTCGATTTTTCCGTTTGAGTAACTGGAAAGCGTGTTCTTTCCCTTCTGAGCTTTCTGGGGAGGGATATCCATACCCCCCACTCCATGTGGCGACTACCGTCTGATTCGGAATCTAATGAGGATTGATAGCGTTCTGTACGCCTTCCTCCTTTTGTGACCTGCTGGTCCTTTATGTACTTAGTAGCGAGTGGGAGCAAGGCTTCCCAGTTGTTTGCTACATATTCTTCCACTGCTCGCGCATTCGTGGCGATTATCTCCTCGCTCTCTACTGGTGTGGGAGGTAATCTCCGTTTGTCTTTGTTGGGAGGAGGATGAGCCGACCCTTGGTCCATGCCCTTCTCCCCTATAGTAGGTATGGGGTTGTGAATAGTGAGCTTGCTCCTCGAAGAGGTGGATTCGCCACATCACGAATGTTTGCTTCGCTGGCAGATCCAGGGGTGCCTTCCATGGATGTGATCTCTCCATTAATCGTTGATGATCTTCGTTCACCTCCATTCGCTCCGTTTTTCGTCATGTTTGAGTCTAGTGTAGGGTCCCACGGATGGCGCCACCTTGTTGATACAAAAGTTGGATGGACCGTGCTTGACCTGAATTAGGCCGAATTAGACTCTTTCACCAAGTGATTCTTTTTTGAAGACCGTGCACACTAAATAACAGACACCGTTAGGCTTACCGTGGGCGTGTGTCCCACGATTAGACTCCGGCGTGAGAGTAAGTAATCAGTTTGAGTATATGTGAGGGTTTTAGAGTATTGTGTATCGTAACTTTGTGGAACCTTGGGGGTTCCTTTTATACTTGAGAGAGTCCTGGCTGGGCTCTCCTACTCTTGCGGCCTAAAGAAGAGATAATGACCTAAAATAGCTTTGATCCTTATCACGTAACTAAGGTAAGTGTATATCCATTTCCCTTAGGCGAATATAATCATAAGATATGTTAGCCTCAAAATATTGAGTCAAACAAGAATGATCGGTCATAGGTTTATTATGTATTGATTATTAGAACGCTGTAATAGGTGGTAGAATACTCGTAACAATACGGGCTTGATGGCTAGCTTAAAAGGCCTCTTCCAAGGTACTAAGCATTTATTCAAGCCTGACCCAATCAAACAATATAGCCCATTATGCCACATGTAGACCCGTCTATATATACCTCTCCTAGCATGTTAGGAGAGGTGATAGGTGTGAAAAAACCCATCCTTTTACCACTTATTTCTTACTAAAACAAGACCAAAACGCGTGTTTAATATCATTTGTTTGGAATTATGCGTGGTTTTTGTGCTTATTGTGTTTTCAGAGTCAACCGGATGAATATTGAAGAAAACATGGGATTGCACGGGTTTTATCGAGGAAAAAGACTCAAGACGAAGTCTATTGTCCAAGAGATGCAAAAGATTTGAAGTCACTGGGCCTGTTTGAAGATTTATCGAAGAAAAGGACCAAAGATGGAAGATTTACATATGTCGAAGGAACTCAAGTCTATTAAACGAAGAAATTAAAAGACGAGTTGAATTTTATCGTTGGCAAATCCCGAATCAGAATAGAAAACGTCAACTTTTCTGAAATGACGAGAAGACAAGAAGAGGGAAGAAAGCCCACTTCACCAACCAACCACTAGCCTATATAAAGACAAACCCCTCACACATTTGGAACTAGTTTTCATTTCCCAGTTTCTTCTTTTCTTTCATAGGAAGCCAACACCACTAAGGTGTTGGTGATTTTTCATTTTGTTGAATCCTTCATCTTGTAAGCTTTTAATCTTTCCGTTTGTTTGTTTAAACCTTAATCATTTAATACAATCCTTCCATTAATCTTGTTCATCTTCATCTTTTTGGTTTAAAGCTTAAAGTTCTTATTTGGTGGTTTTGATCTTCAAAAGTTATTGGGTTTTGTGTTTTTATTGTTGGGATTTGATCCTTATGGTTAATAGATGATTATTGGTTAGTTTGGTGTAAACCATTTGGTTTATTTGGTTTGATTTTTGATAAAATCGTTTTCCCCTGTTTAGTTCCTGTTACTGTTCTTCATTCCCCAGTTATTCCGGATAGGATTTTTATTCCGCATAAGTTTTTTCCATCCGGAATATCTATTATTCCGGATAGCTCCTTTATTCCGAGTAGCAAGTTTATTCCGAGTAGCCCAGTTATTCCGGATAGCCATTTATTCCGAGTAGTCTTTTTATTCCGGATAGCTTCTTTATTCCGAATAGATTATTTATTCCGCATGGCAAGTTATTCCGAATAGCCTATTTATTCCGAATAGCACTTTTATTCCGAGTAGAACTTTATTCCGAATAGCTTATTTATTCCGGATAGAACCTTTATTCCGAATGGCTCTATTATTCCGCATAGACTTATATTCCGCATAAGCTTAATTATTCCGCATAGCACATTTATTCCGAATAGCCTATGGAGCTTTTTGTCTGATTTATTCCGGATCAAGCCACATTCCGAATCAAGCATTTTTAAGGTTATTTACTGTTACTGTTTTATTTAATTTTCATTCAAGTTTTACTTTTATTAATTAATTGCTTCTAGTTTACTTTTAATTACCTTACGCATTTACCTCCTTAGTAACATAGAAAACCAAACCCCCTATTTGTCACCAAGAACAATCATTCCACTTTTAGCTGTGATCAATTCGAGAAGATTCCGAGAGAATTAAATCTGAACCCAATGAAAACCATAGTATCAAATGGCGCCGCTGCCGGCTCTTCTCGTTAAGATTAACAGTTTTTTTTTAGAACTTGGATTTTGGGATCCGTTCGCCGTGAACGTTACTTTTTCATAAAAATTTTCAAAAATCCAAAAAAATATAAAATTTTCAAAAATACAAAAAAAATTAAAAAATTAAAAAACCATAAAAACCAAAAATATTTCTTGTTTGCTTTGTTAGTTCTTTTACAGGTGCATGCGTACACGATCAACGTCTTATCAAGAGCCCGAGCCTCTCGAAGACTTAGACATGGCCGATGTACACAACAACAACAACAATAACCCACCTCAAAACAATAACAACAATAACAATCCACCTCTCAACAACAATAATAACAACAACAATGAGCCTCTACCGGACAATCGCCCGATGATTGAACTTCTGCAAGCACATGTAGACGGCAATAATGATCCAATTGTCATACCCGCGATTGCAGCCAACAACTTTGAGCTCAAATCCGGTTTTATCTAGATGGTCTCTGCTCAACCATTCTTGGGACGTACCATTGATGATCCACATGACCACATCAAGAGATTCCTGCAACTCACGAATACGGTCAAATTCAATGGTGTTCCACAAGAGGTAATCCGTTTGCAACTTTTTCCTTTCTCCCTAGAGGGACAAGCCCGGCATTGGCTTGCAAAGGAACCGCCACAAAGTATTCTGACGTGGACGGATTTGGAGACCAAGTTCATAAACTACTTTTTCCCACCCTCTCGTACTACAGCTTTGCGGAATGAAATCATTAATTTTGAACAAAAGTACGATGAGTCGTTTAGTGAATCTTGGGACCGTTTTAAAGATCTTTTAAGAAAGTGCCCACAACATGGTTTTACCAAAGTGCACCAAATTAATACTTTTTATAATGGTTTAAGCATGAATGACCAAGATTCACTAAACAGTGCCTCGGGGGGTAATATTTTGGTTAAGACTTCCAATGCCGCTTGGGATATTATTGAAAATAAGTCTCGTGTGCAAACCAAGAGTGTGCGGACCAATGCCGCTAGTGCTAGTACTAGTGACAACGATAAGCGACTTGACAAAATTACTACGCTTCTTGAATCGCTTGCCGCCCAAATCGCTAGCAACACCAACAGCATCAACGCTAAAAACGCTCAAGTCAATGCTGTCAGCCAACCATGTGAAATATGCGGTGGTCCTCACTCTTACACCACTTGTACCACAACCCAAGACTACCCTTCTGAGAATGTGAATGCAGCATACGGTACCTATCCTCCGGCCGCTTATCAAGCCCGTCCTCAAGGAGATCACAACTTGCTTAGCTACCGCTCAAACAACTTTCTCTCACCGCCCGGCTTTCCTCCTAACAACCAAAACCAACAACAAAAACATAACCGCCCCAACCAAAACCAACCTCGAGCACCATACCAACCACCTCACAAACAACCATATCCACCTCAAAGAAACAACCAAGTTTACCAACAACCTGCTTATCAACCACCAGCCTACCATGCTCCTCCTCCGAACCAACCCACCGCATTACACCAAGATGTGGAAACCTACATGAGGACCAATGATGTGATCGTGGAAAATCTCCAGCAGGAAGTGCTTAACTTGAAAGCAGACATGGTGAAACAAGGAAACGATCTGAGAGCTGATATGAGAAACACTTTGGCAAGTCAAACGAATGACTTAAGGAACATGATGGCTGGATTCTTCCAAGGTAATCAATCCTCTTCTTCGGATACTCTTCCGAGTAACACCGTTGCGAATCTAAGAGGGGAGATGAAAGCAATCACCACTCGCAGTGGCAAAGGTATCAAGGAACCCGAGCTTCCTATATCTCCACCGGTGATTGTGACTAAGGTGAACGACTCACCTGCTCCTATTCCTCATCCTTATACTTCCCCAATTTCTCCACCTCTTACTTCTACCCCTCCTCCACCCAAGAATGTGAGTGATCCTACTATTCCAAAGCCTTCCTCTTCTTCCGATATACCTTATCCCTCAAGGTTGAGGAAAGAGAAGCTCAAAATCAAGGATGATATTCAAGTTTCGAACTTTCTCAAAATGTTTAAACAATTAAATTTCAACATCTCCTTCGCTGAGGCTCTCGCTCACATGCCCAAATACGCGAAAATGTTCAAAGATCTTCTTAGCGACAAGGAGAAGCTACTTGATATTGCAAACACCCAACTTAATGAGAATTGCTCTGCAGTGCTCTTAAGGAAATTGCCAACCAAGCTTGGTGATCCGGGTCGTTTCTTAATCCCTTGCAACTTCCCGGGAGTAGAGAATTGCATGGCCCTAGCCGATCTAGGTGCCAGTATTAATTTAATGCCTCTAAGCGTTTGGAAGCAATTATCTCTCCCTGAGCTAGTCCCCACCAAAATGACTTTGGAATTAGCTAACCGTACGGTTTTTTATCCAGTGGGGGATAGCCGAAGACGTTTTTGTAGGAGTCGACAAATTCACTTTTCCTGCCGATTTCGTTGTCGTTGACTACGATATGGACCCTCGTGTGCCATTGATAGTTGGTCGTCCATTCTTGAGGACCGGTCGCACTCTCATCGATGTTGAAGCTGGTGAGCTTATCATGAGAGTGGGTGACGATAAAATTATTTTCAACATGGTAAAGCTTTCTAAACAACCTTATTCATACGAGAATGTTAATTGTATTGACGTTCTTGATGAGGCTTGTGAAGAACACTTCAAAGATGCTTGTAAATTTATTCCTACCTCTCTTCCCGATGTTGAGACCGTTTCCTCTATTGACTCATCACTATCTCTATTTGGAGAAAGTGATTTCCTTTGGAAAGATTTGGAAGCCACCATGGGAGATGTGAACTTAGCAAATGACGATTCTCCCACCGATTAGGATGAAGACATGCGTCTCATTGAGAACCTTCTCAAAGAAGACAATATTTCTCTACCATCTCCCAAGGCTATTGTTATCGATGAACCAACTTTGAATACGCCTCCCATCGAAAATCCTCCGGATTTAGAACTTAAGGAGTAGCCGCCCCATCTCGAGTACGTGTTCCTTGAAGAAAACAAGAAGTCGCCCGTCATCATCACGAAGGACTTGAAAGAAGAAGAGAAAACTCGCCTCATCGCCGTGCTTAAAGATCATAAGAAGGCAATTGCTTGGAAAATTTCCGATATCCCCGGAATTGATCCAAACTTTTATACTCACAAGATTCTCATGGAAGATGACTTTAAACCCGCAATCCAGAGCCAAAGAAGGGTTAATCCTCGCATTCACGACGTCATCAAACAAGAGGTTATCAAACTTCTTGATGCCGGCTTGATTTACCCTATTTCGGATTCGCCGTGGGTAAGTCCCGTCCATTGTGTGCCCAAGAAGGGCGGAATAACCGTTGTTCCCAATGAACACAACGAGTTGATTCCTACTCGTCTCGTTACTGGGTGGAGAGTTTGTATCGACTATCGCAAACTCAATGATGCCACGAGAAAAGATCACTTTCCTCTTCCTTTCATGGATCAAATGCTCGAGCGTCTAGCTGGTAATGACTATTACTGCTTTTTAGACGGTTTCTCCGGGTATTTTCAAATTCCCATCAATCCCAAAGACCAAGAAAAGACCACATTCACTTGTCCCTACGGAACATTTGCTTACAAACGTATGCCTTTTGGTTTATGCAATGCTCCTGGGACGTTCCAAAGGTGTATGATGGCTATCTTCCATGACATGGTTGAAGAAACCATGGAAGTATTCATGGATGATTTCTCGGTTTATGATGATTCATTCTCTGCTTGCCTTGCCAATTTAGAACGTATGCTTAAGCGGTGTGAAGACACTCGCCTTGTTCTTAATTGGGAAAAATGCCATTTCATGGTAAAAGAGGGCATCGTGCTAGGACACAAGATCTCCAAAGCCGGTCTTGAAGTGGACCGTGCTAAAGTCGATGTTACTTCTAAGTTGCCTCCACCTTCAACTTTGAAGGGTGTGAGAAGTTTCCTTGGTCATGCGGGCTTCTACCGTCGCTTTATCAAAGATTTTTCTAAAATCGCTCGCCCGATGACCCACCTCTTGGAAAAAGATACTCCTTTTATCTTTTCCAACGAGTGTATCGACGCCTTCAACTTGCTTAAGGATAAGCTAACTAAGGCACCTGTCTTGGTTACCCCTAATTGGGAGCTGCCTTTTGAGTTGATGTGCGATGCTAGCGACTATGCAATTGGAGCGGTTTTGGGCCAAAGAGTGAACAAACACTTCCAACCAATCCACTATGCTAGCAAGACAATGACGGGGGCTCAATTGCATTACACGACAACCAAAAAAGAGCTTTTAGCTGTTGTTTATGCCTTTGAAAAGTTCCGCCCCTATCTTGTCCTTTCTACCACCATCGTGTATACCGATCATTCCGTGTTGAAGTACTTGTTGACCAAGCAAGATTCCAAACCAAGACTTCTTCGCTGGGTTTTGCTACTCCAAGAATTTAAAATCAAAATTCGCGATAAAAAAGGAGCTGAAAACCTAGCCGCTGATCATCTCAGCAGACTTGAGGATCCTTATCAAGGGGATCATCCGAACAAAGAGATCAATGACTCTTTCCCCTGGAGACCTTAATGTCTATCAACTCGACTTCTGATGAAACCCCGTGGTTTGCGGACATTGCAAACTACTTGGCGGGTGGAATTCTCGTTGACGGGTTAAAATCCCAGCAAAAGAAAAAGTTCTTCAAAGACATTAAGACTTACTTTTGGGATGACCCGTATCTATTCAAACAATGTGCTGATTTGATTATTCGCTGATGTGTTGATGGACCGGCAGCTTTAGAAATCCTTGAAGCTTGCCACAAAGGACCCACCGGTGGTCACTTTGGTCCCAACTACACCGCCAAAAAAGTGTTTGACTCGGGATTTTATTGGCCCACCATTTATCGTGATGCTCACGAGATGGTTAAACATTGTGATGCTTGCCAAAAAGAAGGCAAGATCACACATAAAGACGAGATGCCTCAGAATTTCATTCAAGAATGTGAAATCTTTGACGTTTGGGGTATCGACTTTATGGGGCCATTCCCTTCCTCTAAAGGAAACAAATACATCCTTGTAGCTGTTGACTACGTGTCCAAATGGGTTGAAGCCAAAGCTTTACCTACTAATGACGCAAGGGTGGTTTGTAACTTTTTGAAATTGCTGTTCGCTAGATTCGGTGTGCCTCGTGCCATTATTAGTGATCGCGGGACTCATTTTTGCAATGATCAATTTGCTAGAGTCATGGCTAAGTATGGTGTAAATCATCGTCTTTCCACCGCATACCACCCACAAACTAATGGCCAGGCTGAAATCTCTAACCGAGGATTAAAGCGAATTCTTGAAAGAACCTTGGGAGAGCATCGTGCCTCATGGGCCGATAAACTTGATGATGCTCTGTGGGCTGTTCGTACTGCATACAAGACTCCGATTGGTTGTACACCATATCGTCTCATGTACGGGAAAGCGTGCCACCTCCCCATTGAGTTGGAGCACAAGGCTTACTGGGCCTTGAAGTGGGCTAATTTTGATATCAACAAAGCCGGTAACCTACGTAAGATCCAACTCAATGAGCTCAATGAACTCCGTAATGAGGCTTATGAAAATTCTTTGATCTATAAGGAAAAGACTAAGCTCATTCACGACTCTATGATTAAAAACCGAGAGTTCCAAGTTGGATACAAAGTTTTGCTCTTTAACTCTCGGTTGAAAATCTTTTCGGGCAAGCTGAAATCTCGTTGGTCCGGCCCATTCACCATTGCCCAAATTTTTGCATATGGTACTCTCGAGCTCGCTCAACCTAATGGACCTAATTTTAAGGTGAATGGCCAACGAGTGACGTTGTACTTTGGTGAGGACATCTCTCATGAGATGATTCCATCCCTCACCACGTTTCGCATGAACTAATTTTAGGTCGATTCAGGCTCGTGACTCGGTTATAAAAAACAAGCGCTCCTCGGGAGGCAACCCGAGTATCTATCCTTTTCCGTTTTAACCTCCTAAGTGTAGGGGGACCTCTATAGGTTCTTTGTGTTTGTGTGGTGATGTGATTACAGGGATGAATGCACCTTTGGAACCTTTGAAGAACCGTGCTCCCGTGTTATCCGAAATCCGGTTCTATCTCTCAACTATCGTGATTCAATTTTCTTCATACTCTCATTTGAAATTGATCACTCTCGTCGTCTTTTCCTTAGCTTGATTTAACCAACGTGCACAATGTCATAAGTGTAGGGGGGACTTTTCCCACATGCTTAAACATTAAAGACAATGTTTATCTTAAGTGTAGGGGGACTTCTATCAAAGTTTAAGTGGACTTTTCCATGAAAATGCCTTCAATTAACCGGAAAATCATCTTTTTCAACGTTTTTCAAATTTTTAATTAACTTTGGCCATTTGGTCGTAAACATTTTTTATCGTTTCTTTCATATGTATATATCCCGCAATAAAGTCAAAAATATTAATAAAGTGGTGTAGCTAGTTTTGAAATCTTTGACATATTAGGCCTGTTGCGATTATTTTGACTCAACCCGAATAGACTTATCCAAGTTTATTCTAGCTAGTATCCTTAACCATGTAGACCTTAATTGGTTTATTAGGCTAAGCATCCACAAGTCTCATTACTTGAGATTTTAAATTGTGGAGAACGAGAAATGATAGAGTCAATTATAAGTCGGTATTCTTGCACAAGCTCACTTGGTGTAATTATTTGCCTATTCTCTCATCACTTGCTAATAATTTATCTGCAATAAGTAAGGTCGTACGATTTGAAAAGTTACTTAGCTTCTAGCCGAAGATCGTTTAAAAGTTGCTCGGTAATGATAAGAGTTCATAGCCAAGGCATAACTTATGACGCGGGGCGCGAAGATTGGCGAGTCCGAAAAGGCCCTAACAAGGCATGAGGATTCAATCTTATTGCTAAAGATACAAGGTGATGTGAAAAGCATTATTCCCAAAATCAATATGAAGGATCAAGACTCACGACGAAAAGCAATCAACTCCCATAAAGATCATGGAGATGTCTATCCGAAAAGACCCTAACAAGGTATGAGGATAAATAGATCCAAGTCCTAAAAGGAGGCGGATCGTTGTATCTCAAAATCCTAATTAGAGATTGAAGAAATAATCATGAAGTCGTGGTCAACAAAGTTGGAGTACCCCTCAAAATTCTCTAAGTGAAGAAACTCTATTAACGATGAGAAGACCATTATCTCAAGCACGTCTCTCAAAGATATGAAGTATGAAGTACATGCCAAATATCGGCCCGAGAAAGGTCTCAAATCGTGAACCGAGTTATGCCAAGATATGAACTTTTTGATATCCCGAGAAGTAGTTTTAAGAGATTTTGTCCTTTAGATAACTATTGATCAATCGTCCTACTTTGCTTTCAGCCTAAATAAACTATCGAAATAAGTCCAAAAATGCATTTTCATGATCATTCTAAGACAAAAATAAAATAAAAGAAATACACCTAGGAATAAGGGAGTTTAAGCATATAATTAAGCCATGTGTGTAAGTGTTTGATTTGCTAACTTATAATAACAATGATCTGTTTTTAAGCTTAGTTTGGGGAACGTGAAACTTGAGGGTGATAAATGTTCGAAGCACCAAAGCCCTAATGTAAGTCCTTGATCTCTTTGCAAGTTATTTCCATGTAGCTATTTTCAAGTGAAAATGGTTTTCTATCCTTTTGTTTCTTTTAAAGTTTTAATTTCTCTTAGTACTTTAATTTTTGTTTTAGTAGCATGTTAATAAGGCCAAGGTTGATTGATTATGAGAAAAGTGTTAACTTGCTTTATCACTAAGCATTGCATGAGGGCATGGCAATGGTTAAGTGTAGGGGATTTGATAGGTGTGAAAACACCCATCCTTTTACCACTTATTTCTTACTAAAACAAGACCAAAACGCGTGTTTAATATCATTTGTTTGGAATTATGCGTGGTTTTTGTGCTTATTGTGTTTTCAGAGTCAACCGGATGAATATTGAAGAAAACATGGGATTACACGGGTTTTATCGAGGAAAAAGACTCAAGACGAAGTCTATTGTCCAAGAGATGCAAAAGATTTGAAGTCACTGGGCCTGTTTGAAGATTTATCGAAGAAAAGGACCAAAGATGGAAGATTTACATATGTCGAAGAAACTCAAGTCTATTAAACGAATAAAATAAAAGACGAGTTGAATTTAATCGTCGGCAAATCCCGAATCAGAATCGAAAACGTCAACTTTTCTGAAAAGGCGAGAAGACAAGAAGAGGGGAAGAAAGCCCACTTCACCAACCAACCACTAGCCTATATAAAGACAAACCCCTCACACATTTGGAACTAGTTTTCATTTCCCAGTTTCTTCTTTTCTTTCGTAGGAAGCCAACACCACTAAGGTGTTGGTGATTTTTCATTTTGTTTAATCCTTCATCTTGTAAGCTTTTAATCTTTCCCTTTGTTTGTTTAAACCTTAATCATTTAATACAATCCTTCCATTAATCTTGTTCATCTTCATCTTTTTGGTTTAATGCTTAAAGTTCTTATTTGGTTGATTTGATCTTCAAAAGTTATTGGGTTTTGTGTTTTTATTGTTGGGATTTGAACCTTATGGTTAATAGATGATTATTGGTTAGTTTGGTGTAAACTATTTGGTTTATTTGGTTTGATTTTTGATAAAATCGTTTTCCCCTGTTTCTCCTGTTACTGTTCTTCATTCCCCAGTTATTCCAGATAGGATTTTTATTCCGCATAAGTTTTTTCCATCCGGAATATGTATTATTCCGGATAGCTCCTTTATTCCGAGTAGCAAGTTTATTCCGAGTAGCCCAGTTATTCCGGATAGCCATTTATTCCGAGTAGTCTTTTTATTCCGGATAGCTTCTTTATTCCGAATAGATTATTTATTCCGCATGGCAAGTTATTCCGAATAGCCTATTTATTCCGAATAGCACTTTTATTCCGAGTAGAACTTTATTTCGAATAGCTTATTTATTCAGGATAGAACCTTTATTCCGAATGGCTCTATTATTCCGCACAGACTTATATTCCGCATAAGCTCATTTATTCCGCATAGCACATTTATTCCGAATAGCCTATGGAGCTTTTTGTCTGATTTATTCAGGATCAAGCCACATTCCGAATCAAGCATTTTTAAGGTTATTTACTGTTACTGTTTTATTTAATTTGCATTCAAGTTTTACTTTTATTAATTAATTGCTTCTAGTTTACTTTTAATTACCTTACGCATTTACCTCCTTAGTAACATAGAAAACCAAACCCCATAGTTGTCACCAAGAACAATCATTCCACTTTTAGCTGTGATCAATTCGAGAAGATTCCGAGAGAATTAAATCTGAACCCAATGAAAACCATAGTATCAAGAGGGTTGGTTGTTCATTTTCTTAATCTAATATCACCTTGTTTTCTCCACCTTCTCTCTACTTTCTCTCTAAAGATTTCATCTCTTTTCATCTCTTTTTCTTCTTTATTTCTTAGATCTATCATCATAAATCTTGGGCCAACAATTGATATCAATCACCATGGTGTAGATTAGTGATCGGTTTGTTGTTTTATAGTGTGTTCGTGTGCTTTTGAAGATCAACAACCGGGATCAATCTTTTTCTTCGTTTTTTGTGGTCTAAATCTTTCCTAATATCATCTACATAGTTGTGGTAGTGATTTGGGATATTTGAATCGTCCAAAACACAAAACTTTGGGGCGTTTGGCTCGATTTTGGGAAAATCTACGTTTTTTCATGTTTATTGCGGAATCTTTCAATTATTGCGGAATCTTTCCCTAGAAATCTCACAATAATTAGGGTTCAGAGATTATGTAACGCCCCATTTTGATAAATGGCGGATCACGCGTAGTTATGGCGTGTAATCAAAGCATGCAAGGTAAATGTCTTAAAAACATTTATTGACCATAAAGACAAATGCCAGAATCAAACATCGACAGTCTAAGTAAAGCTCATCACGCATGAATAATAATACTGGAATGGAAAACGACTAAACAATGTCCAAAGAAATGAAATAAAGTACTGAATGTAATGTAAGAAATAGCATAAAAAATGAAGGCCAGATAGCTTCCATCTGTATGCACGTACCCTTAGAATCTACGAACGCCCCTGATTACCTGCCGTTTAGGAACATGAAAGGAAAACGGCTGAGCACGCTCAGTGCACGGATATACAAGCATATAATAAATAACATATGCATATAAGACATATAGCAGCGGAAATGAATAAGTCCTGGAAAACCTAGTACTAACTTAGTAAAACTGGTTTTATAGTTTGAAAAGCCTTATGTTTATCTTACGAAAACTGTTTAACATGTTAACCATTAAGCCAATATAGGTCATGAAGTATCAACGTGCATAAATACTTAGAGGGGTGACCTCATCATGCAATTAGAGGGGTTGCCTCTAATTAATATAAGTCTGGGCATGAGGGTCCTTGTGAAGGATGCAAGGCACACACCTCATTCACCTGATAATACTGTAAAAACATGTAACCTAGGATGCACCCATACGCCCACATGATAATATAATAATATGGCCAAAAGCTAAAAGGGACGCCACGAGCTATCACTCCACCGTGGTGAAGTCATAACACTGGTGCCTCTAGTGTTATGGTTATGGTACCTCCATAACTAGGTGGAACTGGTCATGCATGTATATGGCTTAGGCATTTAAAACTAAACATAAGCAGATCAAAACATATAAAACATATACTTGGGAAAACAGTTGGCTACATATGGGGAATCCTAGTAAAGAAAGAATGTCCATACTGAAAGAAGGAGAATCCGTACCTTGTGTCCAATGAACGGAAAGAAGAACGAAAGGAAGTCCTACTCCAATCTCACTAATGCTACATAAAAGGGTACATGTATAAGTATACCGTTTACTGAGTACGTAACTGATTATAATATGTCTTGACTTGTTTTATATGTTTTAGTCTTGTTTTTCTGATTTTAATGTTATACTATATTTATCATGTGTTTTAAGTATTCTGATTAAGTATTACTGATATTCTTGTATTATTATACTTGTAGTGTAATAATAAGTAACTTTTTAAAAATAGCAGGTTTCCTAAAATAGAAAGTTTCCAAAAATAGAAAGTTTCCAAAAATAGATTAACTTCTTAAAATAGACAAGTTTCTAAAAATAGAAAGTTTCCAAAAATTGTTAGTTTCCTGAAATAGAAAGTTTCCATATTTAGAAATAAGCTAGGTTAATAAGCTAATATATAAGCTTAGGTTTTACTGATTAAATATACTAAGTCATGTGATTAATAGTATAGTTTATTAATAAGGCATGTTAATTTAATAAACTATAGGTTATATGATTTAATTAAATATAAACATGATTTAATTTAATTAAAGTGTATAAAATACTTAGGTTAAGCATGTATTAATATTTATATTAATTATAACCTAAGTCATGATTATTAATTAATTATATGCCATGTTTTAATAACTAATTAATAGTACAGTGTAAACTATATAATTAAATACTTAGGTTAAAACATGTATTATTAAATAATAACAATTGACTAAGTCCATGTTTAATTAAATTAATTATAAGTCATGGTTTAATTTACTTAATTATCTTGTAAAATAAATTTACTTGTAAAATTAATTAGGCTTGTAAAAATAATCGGTGAACCGAACCCGTGTATTAAATTAAACATGTCGTGAACCGGACCCGTGGAACCCGTGAACCAGTCCGAACCAAACACCCCTAAAAACAGTGGCAAACCGGCCGAGCCGGTTGCCCCTGCTCTCGGTAAACTGCCACCGACTTAAGCCGGTCGTCTTGCTTCTCTCGGCTAGCCGCTGACACAAAGGTTCCCACCGGCAGTTGCCGGTGGTTTCCCCTGCCTGTGCTGCGTTCCCCCTGCTTGCCTAAATTAGCCACCGGCTTAAGTCGGTGGTGGGGCTGTAGATGCTGAGACCCAACCAAAACCACAAGGACACCCCCGACTCACGTCGGGGTGCCTTGTCCCTAATGTCGACCGAACCAAACACCACCGAGACCTAGGTCTCGGTTAGTGGTGCGAACCAAACGACGCCGAGAACCTTAGGGCTCTCGGTTTGTGTGGCGGCCGAGCAAACAAAACCCGAAACAACCCTTAATTATTTACCCATCATGATTTTAACATGTTAATTAATCTTGTTTTTAAATCCCCATGATCATATGTTCAACATAAAATAAAAAGAATTTAAAAGAAAGTTATTTCCGTGTTACCAAACACGTGGAATGAATGGAGAATGATTACACGAAAACACTCCTAGAATTTCTTGAACAAAATAAAATCGAACACCCCTTGGTGCTTGTGTTGCCGCCGGCCAAGAGAGAGAGGCAAGAGATTAGGGTTTTTGCAATTTTTGTGAAAACTCTGTAAATGTCTAGTTTCCCTTTTTGTTATTTTTAATAAAACAAATCATGGGATGGGCCCCTCTCTTCTCTTGTGCCACGGCTTGTAGGGCTCACAAATGGAAATCCGAAGCCTTTCCTGTGTCTATAGTATTACGTGTTCATGTTTACGTGTTACGTAATTATTAATTATTCGTGTTATAGTTAAATACTCGTACGTAATGATATTTATCGTAATAATAATATACGTAAGTACATAATTATCTGTTCGTGATTTCATGTTCATGATTTTATGTTCGTGATTATAATTATTGTTGTTAATAATTATCGTGTATTAACACGTACTTAATACTTGTCGTGTAATAACACGTACGTAATTCTTGTAATTAATATTCGTGACACATGTTAAGGTTATAAAAGGAAAGTTTTAATCTGTACGTACGTTTATAAGTGTACTGTTCATGGTAAAAGCATGCGAGGTTTACAACTCTTCCCCCTAAAAAGAATAATTCGTCCCTTAATTATATATAAAGTAAACTGAAAAGAGGAACATACCCGAATTCAAAACGTGAAATGAGGGTAAGAAGTCCGGATAGACTCCTCAGGCTCCCAAGTGGCTTCCCGCTCGGAGTGATCCCTTCATAGGATTTTGACTAATGGAATCATCTTCTTCCTCATGATCCGTTCTTGTCTGTCAAGAACGCGCTCAGGTTCTTCTATGAAGGTAAGATCTTCACGTATTTGATCAAGTGAATACTGAACCATGTGAAGAGGATGATCATTATAACCACTGAGTAGAGATACATGGAAGACGTCGTGAACGTGAGAAAGTTGCGGAGGTAACGCTAAACGATACGATACTTCACCAATTCGCTCGATGATGCCAAACGGTCCAATGAATCTAGGACCGAGCTTTCCCTTGATTCCAAAGCATCAAACACCACGCGTCGGTGATACTTTGAGAAAGACATGATCTCCAACCTTGAAATTCAAAACCCTACGATGCTTGTCGGCATAACATTTTTGTCGTGCACGAGCTTCTTGCAACTTTGCCTTATCTACAACGACCTTCTCGTTTGTCAACTCAATCATCTCCGGACCCTCAAGTGTTCGCTCACCATCCTGATCCCAGCAGATTGGGGCGCGACACTTCCTGCCATACAACATCTCAAATGGTGCACACTTGATGCTAGCATGCCAACTTTTTTTGTATGCAAACTCTACTAGACAGATATAATCATCCCAATAGCCCGTCCATTCTAGTGCACATGCGCAGAGCATGTCCTCTAATGTCTGAATAGTTCGCTCTGACTGCCCGTCTGTTTGTGGATGAAAAGCCGTGCTAAGCTTAAGCTTTGTACCCCAAGCTTTCTACAGACTCTTCCAAAATCGCGAAGTAAAACGGGGACCCTGTCCGAGACGGTACTAGATGGAGCACCATGAAGTCTCATGATCTCCCTCCTATAAATGTCAGCCAATTTTCTAACTGAATCATCCTTGCATATCGGTAAGAAGTGTGCTGATTTGGTGAGTCGATCGACGATTTCTCTTGGTCTGCGGAAGGCCGGTAACAAAATCCATGGTGATTTTGTCCCACTTCCACTCTAGAATGTCTAACGGTTGTAGAAGACCGCTAGATCGCTGATGCTCGATCTTAACCTGCTGGCAGGTAATACATTTGGAAACGTAAGTGGCAACATCCTGTTTCATACCGCTCCACCAAAAGTATTGCTTGATGTCGTGGTACATCTTGGTTAAACCAGGATGAATGGAGAATGGGGGCTATGAGCTTCAGCTAACAATGCTTCCCGGAGTTCTTGATCATCAGGAACACAAAGTCTCATGCCCTGCCATAAGATATCGTCTTCATCTAGTCGAAATTTTGTCTGCTTCTCCAAGTTCTTAATTATCGCCAAGATTCCACCATCATCTTTCTGAGCATCCTTGATTCTAGAGAGTAATTCAGGTTCTACTCTAAGATTAGACCAGTACCCGTGTTGTCCTCGTACCATGATTTTGATGTCTAGTCGCTCCAAGTCTCTTATAATCTCTTCCTCTATCTTAATGTCGTTGATCATACCCGACTTTCTGCTAAGAGCATCTGCTATTACATTCGCTTTGTCGGGATGATACTACAGATTAATGTCATAATCCTTCAACAGCTCTAACCATCTCCTATGTCTCATATTCAGCTCACGCTGAGTGAAGATGTATTTCAGGCTCTTGTGATCTGTGAAGATATCACATGATTCGCCATACAATAATGCCTCCATATATTTAGTTCAAACACGACTGCTGCAAGTTCTAAGTCATGTGTAGGATAGTTTGCTTCATAAGGCTTGAGCTACCGTGATGCGTAAGCAATCACTTTCCCATGTTGCATGAGAACACAACCAAGTCCCTTCCCTGAAGCGTCACTGAAAATTTGAAATCCACCCGTACCAGATGGGAGAGTAAGAATAGGTGCAGATACTATCTTCTGCTTCAAGTCTTCAACGCTCTTCTCTCTTTCCTCATTCCAGACGAATTTCTCCCCTTTCCGCATCAGTTTGGTCAATGGTAGTGCTAAACGGGAAAAGTTCTCTACAAACCTACGATAGTATCCAGTTAAGCCTAGAAAGATACAAACTTCAGTTGCGGATGTCGGTCTTGGCCACTTGGTAATAGCCTCAACCTTTGCCGGATCCATGGTTATTCTTTCTGCAGATACAATGTGACCCAGCAAATGCCACACTAGTCAGCCACAATTCACATTTGGAGAATTTAGCATACAGCTGCTTCTGACGAAGTATCTATAATACTGTACAAAGATGGTCTTCGTGTTCTTCTTTTGACTTAGAGAATATAAGAATGTCGTCAATGAATACGATGACGAACTTGTCCAGAAATTCATGGAAGATACGGCTCATCAAGTTCATGAAAACAGCTAGAGCATTGGTAAGGCCAAATGGCATGACTACAAATTCGTAGTGTCCATAACGTCTATGGAAAGCATTCTTGACGATGTCCTGCTCTTTAACCCGTAACTGATGATAGCCCGACCTCAGATCAATCTTGGAGAAATGTTTGGCCCCTTGGAGTTGGTCAAACAGATCATCAATGCGTGGTAACGGATATCTATTCCTGATGGTAATCTTGTTTAGCTCGCGATAATCTATGCAAAGACGCATACTGCCGTCCTTCTTCTTTACGAATAAAACCAGTGCGCCCCATGGAGATGCGCTAGGTCAAATGAAGCCTCGTTCCAGAAGTTCCTGTAATTCTTCCTTCAACTCCTAGGATGAGCTCGATATTAAACTCTACTTCACGTCCAGGTGGTATGCCCGGAAGTTCTTCTGGAAATACGTCTGGGAATTCTGACATAATTGGCTGATTCTGGATTGATGTAGATTCAGCATCCATGTCATGAACAGTAGCTAGATAGCCCTCACAACCATGTGAAAGTAATGCACATGCTTGCAGAGTCGAAATTATTTGTACAGACCTTACGGGTATAAACCCGTTGTGAATGTACTCTGGTGCATTTACATCACCGAAGATGACCCGATATGAATGGCAGTCAATGGTGGCGTGATGTTCGGATAGCCAGTCCATGCCCAATATCATGTCAAAAGCGCACATGTCTAGTGGAAGACGAATCTTGTCATCAAACTCTAGGGGAAGACTCTTGTACCCATGTGTGATGCGTACAGAGTCTCGTAAGGGCGTGGAAATGTTTAGGACATTTCCTAATGGCATCGGGGATATCTCCATAGGACAGGCTCGAGCACATTGAGTACACCCGATACATGTATCATAAATCTTTACTGAATGTGACATTTTTGGCAAAAGCAGTAGAAATGATCGAATGCGTAGCACCCGTGTCAAATAAAACACATGTAGCTCTACCATACATATATAAGATCCCAGTGATGGTACCTGTGAACTTAGCAGCCTGATCAGGCGAGATCGTGTACACCCGCTCAACAGTAGGAGGTGGCTTGCTATCGACATGTCCAGATGTGCCCTCTATCTCGCCTTTACGGCAGTCCTTCATGTGATGGCCTAACTGACCACACTTGAAGCAAGTGTCGTTGTCACGATGACATGGCCCTGGGTGCCTACGGTTGCACGTGGTGCAGAGAGGGTGAGTAGACCCTCCAAAAAGAGCCCATGCTGGCTGGGAGCCTGTTAAGAAAAGTATACATGAGACATGGTTTATGAATACAATTTGGACAATGCGGAAAAAGTGTAGGATATAATACCAGTAATAGCTGCACGGTGAGGCTGGGAACCTCTGCGGTCCTGCTCCCTCCCGTTACCATGATTCCTGGTAGAAGATGCTGAAGTGTCAGAATTATGATAAATGAACATATAACATAAGAATTGAGTAAGTTTAGGGACATGCTGTTGTTGGAGTTGCTGGCATTGCTACGATAATTGTCATTACCGGTGCGCCTATCCGAAGCAGAACGGTCATGGGTCTGACCGTTACCCTTGTGCTGACTTTGTTGAGGCTGAGTGGCCGGTTGGGATCGGTCCCCAGTCTTCTGCCTGAAAGATGCAATTGTATATAGAGATATAAATATTTGGATAATATTGAATGAATTGAAATGATCACTGCTGAATGACGAGATATACCTCTTGTCGGGTCTCTCTGCCTAGCCGAACTCATCTCTCTCCTACAGCATCTCTAACTTACGTGCTGCATCAGCTACTTGTGCCACCGTGTTGAAGGTAGAACACACCAAGTTATTGGCAACCGAGGTACGAAGAGCCCAGCGAAAGTGGTATGCTTTCTCTTCGTCCGTACCTGCTGCGACGCCAAGAAAACCAGCCAGATGGATAAAACGCTGCATGAACTCATTACTGTTCTCCCCAGCTCTCTACCTGATCCCGTGGTAGTCCTTCTTTAGCTTCACCTGCTCAGCCTAAGGCAGAACTGTCCCATCACCAACTCCCTGAACTGAGCCCAAGTCAAGCCAGTCACCCAAGCATCACCTCCCTCAGACTGCTTCACTGATTTCCACCATCCAAGCACGTCACCTTCGAACTTGTAACATGCCAACCTTGCCTTAAAGACAGGGTTGCATCCCATGGCATCAAAGATCTTCTCGATGTGAGTTAGCCAGCTCTTAGCCTCATTGGGGCTGTTAGTATTCTCGAAGGAACGTGGACGCTGCTTATTGAAACGCTCCAACCATGTGATCAATGTGGCTGGAGGAGGAGGAGGAGGAACTGGGTGCTGGTGTTGATTGTTGGCAGCTTGCACCTCTGCTCGAATTTTGTTCCTCAGCTGAGGAAGTATGGCTTGTAATGCAGCTTGGACTGCTGCATTGAGTTGTTCTTGCTCACGTGTGAGAACCATCTGACAGTATAAAACAAATGCAATGATAAAATCTTGTTAGAACATAATATACATAATCATGAATTTTTTTTATGCAATAATCATGAAAAAAAAAATTATACATGAAAACAGTGCATGAATGAATAATTCAGTTTGTAAAACTTTGTATGTGCGAGGGTAAACACCTACAGTCAGTTCACCCTGAACAAAAGACAGGGCGCGGGGACGCCAATGGGTCGGTCCCAAAATAAAAAGTTTCGATAAAAGCACATGCGACTAATATGGTCAGTCCTGTACCAACCATTACTAGTCAAAACTCCTATAACAATGACATGATATATAAAAATATGCATGCATGAAACAAACTGTCAGTTCTAGAAAGACCATGATGATTACCCATTAATCATAGGTCATGTTTTTAGAGCCTACAGGTCGAAGCCTTGGCTCTGACACCATAATTGTAACGCCCCATTTTGATAAATGGTGGGTCACGCGTAATTATGACCTGTCATCAAAGCATGCAAGGTAAAATGTCTTAAAAACATTTATTGACCATAAAGACAAATGCAGGAATCAAACATCGGCAGTCTAATAAAACTCATCACACATGAATAATAATACTGGAATGGAAAAGGACTAAACAATGTCCAATGAAATGAAATAAAGTACTGGATGTAATGTATGAAAGAGCATAAATAAATGAAGGCCGGATAGCTTCCATCTGTATGCACGTACCCTCAGAATCTACGAACGCCCCTGATTACCTGTCGTTTGGGAACATGAAAGGAAAACGGCTGAGCATAACGCTCAGTGCACGGATATACAAGCATATAATGAATAACATAAGCAAATAAGACATATAGCAGCGGAAATGAATAAGTCTTGGAAAACCTAGTACAAACTTAGTAAAACTGGTTTTATAGTTTGAAAAGCCTTATGTTTATCTTATGATAACTGTTTAACATGTTAACCATTAAGCCAATATAGGTCATGAAATATCAACGTGCATGAATACTTAGAGGGGTGACCTCATCATGCAATTAGAGGGGTTGCCTCTAATTAATATAAGTCTGGGTAGGAGGGATCAACTCCTTGTGAAGGATGCAAGGCACACACCTCATTCACCTGATAATACTGTAAGAACATGTAACCTAGGATGCACCCATACGCCCCACATGATAATATAATAATATGGCCAAAAGCTGAAAGGGACGTCACGAGCTATCACTCCGCCGTGGTGAAATCATAACACTGGTGCCTCTAGTGTTATGGTTATGGTACCTCCATAACTAGGTGGAACTGGTCATGCATGTATATGGCTTAGGCATTTAAAACTAAACATAAGCAGATCAAAACATATAAAACATATACTTGGGAAAACAGTTGGTTGCATACAGGAAATCTTAGTAAGGAAAGAATATCCATACTGAAGGACGGAGAATCCGCACCTTGTGTCCAGTGAACGGAAAAGAAGAACGAAAGGAAGTCCTACTCCGATCTCACTAATGCTACATAAAAGGGTACATGTATAAGTATACCGTTTACTGAGTACGTAACTGATTATGGTATGTCTTGACTTGTTTTATATGTTTTAGTCTTGTTTTACTGATTTTAATGTTATACTGTATTTATCATGTGTTTTAAGTATTCTGATTAAGTATTACTGATATTCTTGTATTATTATACTTGTAGTGTAATAATAAGTAACTTTCTAAAAGTAGCAGGTTTTCGAAATCAGAAAGTTTCCAAAAATATAAAGTTTCCAAAAATAGATTAACTTCTTAAAATAGATAAGTTTCTAAAAATAGAAAGTTTCCAAAAATTGTAAGTAACCTGAAATAGAAAGTTTCCATATTTAGAAATAAGCTGAGTTAATAAGCTAATATATAAGCTTAGGTTTTACTGATTAAATATACTAAGTCATGTGATTAATAATATAGTTTATTAATAAGGCATGTTAATTTAATAAACTATAGGTTATATGATTTAATTAAATATAAACATGATTTAATTAAATTAAAGTGTATAAAATACTTAGGTTAAGCATGTATTAATATTTATATTAATTATAACCTAAGTCATGATTATTAATTAATTATATGCCATGTTTTAATACTTAATTAATACTATAGTGTAAATTACATAATTAAATACTTAGGTTAAAACATGTATTATTAAATAATAACAATTAACTAAGTCCATGTTTAATTAAATTAATTATAAGTTATGGTTTAATTTACTTAATTATCTTGTAAAATAAATATACTTGTAAAATTAATTAGGCTTGTAAAAATAATCGTGAACCGAACCCGTGTATTAAATTAAACATGTCGTGAACCGGACCCGTGGAACCCGTGAACCGGTCCGAACCAAACGCCCCTATAAATAGTGGCAAACCGGCCGAGCCGGTTGCCCCTGCTCTCGGTAAACTGCCACCGGCTTAAGCCGGTGGTCTTGCTTCTCTCGGCTAGCCGCTGACACAAAGGTTCCCACCGGCGGTTGCCGGTGGTTCCCCCTGTCTGCGCTGCGTTCCCCCTGCTTGCCTAAATTAGCCACCGTCTTAAGCTGGTGGTGGGGCTGTTGATGCCGAGACCCAACCAAAACCACAAGGACACGCCCGACTCGCGTTGGGGTGCCTTGTCCCTGCGGTCGACCGAACCAAACACCACCGAGACATAAGTCTCGGTTGGTGGTGCGAACCAAACGACGCCGAGAGTCTTGGGGCTCTCGGTTTGTGTGGCGGCCGAGCAAACAAACCCGAAACAACCCTTAATTATTTATCCATCATGATTTTAACATGTTAATTACTCTTGTTTTTAAATCCCCATAATCATATGTTCATCATAAAATAAAAAGAATTTAAAAGAAAGGTTTTTACAGATTACCAAACACGTGGAATGAATGGAGAATGATTGCACGAACACACGCCTAGAATTTCTTGAACAAAATCAAATCAAACACCCCTTGGTGCTTGTGTTGCTGCTGGCCAAGAGAGAGAGACAAGAGATTAGGGTTTTTGCACTTTTTTTGAAAACTTTGTAAATGTCTAGTTTCCCTTTTTGTTATTTTTAATAAAACAAATCATGGGGTGGACCCCTATCTTCTCTTGTGTCGCCGCTTGTAGGGCCCACAACGGGAAACCCGAAGCCTTTCCCGTGTCTATAATATTACGTGTTCGTGTGTTCGTGTTTACGTGTTACGTAATTATTAATTATTCGTGTTATAGTTAAATACTCGTACGTAACGATATTTATCGTATTAATAATATACGTAAGTACATAATTATCTGTTCGTGATTTCATGTTCATGATTTTATATTCATGATTATAATTATTGTTGTTAATAATTATCGTGTATTAACACGTAGTTAATACTTATCGTGTAATAACACGTACGTAATTCTTGTAATTAATATTCGTGACACATGTTAAGGTTATACAAGGAAAGGTTTAATCTGTACGTACGTTTATAAGTTTACTGTTCATGGTAAAAGCATGCGGGTTTTACAGGTTACGTTATTGCGGAATTTTGGATTATTGCGGAATCTTGGGTTATTGCGGAATAATTTTGGTTATTGCGGAATTTGATTATTGCGGAATCTTGGGTTATTGCGGAATAATTTTGGTTATTGCGGAATCATTTGGGTTATAGCGGAATCTTTTGAATTATTGTAGAATCTTTTGATTATTGCGAGATTTATTCCGAAATCTTCAATATTGCGAGATCTTTGAGAGTTATTCCGAAAAACCATTATTGCGAGACCATATTATTCCGAGATCTTATCAAAAGGATTATTCCGAAATCTTGTTTCAGTGAAATATTCCGAGACCTTGTTAATTGTACTATTGCGAGATCTTTTCCGTAATTTTACAAATATTCCGAGATTTTATAAAAAACGTGAATTTGAAAACTTTTAATCATGAGTTATTTTGTCTTGGAATTTTTGGTTTCTAAAAAACACATTGTTATGGGATTTAATGTAAGAGATTTTACTAATTGAAAGTTCGTTTCTCGGAATCTTCTCGAATTGATTTCCGGTTAATTGTGTCAGATTAGTTGTTCTTGGTAAATCAATAATGTTTTTGGTTTTGGTAAAATAAATGTGCAAGACTTAAAATTAAATGACAAGTAATTAAAACTACAACTAATTGAAACGTAAATGGTGCAATATTTAAAACTTGGAAAGTAAATGACGAGAAATTAAAATGACGTAAAATTAAAGCTTAACGAAAAGTAAATTGACAATTAAAAAAAATGCAAAACTAAATTAGAGTGAACTAAAAATAAAACGAGAAAAATTGACAACTTAACTAAAACAAAATATTAAATAGGAATGTGGAAGAAGATTCCGATCGGAATACTTAGAAAACATCCAGATCGGAAAGTAATGATCGGAATACAAGAAAACAAAGCAATCGGAATGTTGGACAAGGCATCCAATCGGAATACCATTAAAATGAGTCAAATCAGAATGTGGGAAAAAGATTCCGATCGGAATGCTTAGAAAACATCCAGATCGGAATGTTACCAAACGATCCAATCGGAATGTTTAATGACCTCCCGTCGGAATATAAAAGCTCAAATCGGAATAAGTCAAAACCCTTTTCTGATCGGGTGATCGGAAAGAGGGTGTGGTCGGAATAAGCAGATCGGAAAGGGGTTTACCCTTTCCGATTACATGTTGATCCGAAAATAAGGCTAAGGAAATAAGCTATGGAATAAGCTAATACCCAAACTAAATGAATCTAATGAAAAGGACAAAACAAGAATGAATAACAACTTATCAAACTTAAAATAAGCAAACTTTAAAATCAAAACATAAAAAGATGGACTTTTTAAGAAACCTTTAAATCAAATAAGCATTAAGATGAAAATAAGATCAAAGATGAACATGAATCAAAGATAAGCAAGATAAGAAAGGTAGAAGAAGACGATTAAAAATAAGAACTTGATTAAAAGAAAAGATTCAAAAATTAAAAGACTTACTTGAATTAAAAGTGCATAACATGAAATTAAAAAGCAAGAAAGTAATTAACAAGAAATAAAAATGGTGGAAGTGGTGGTTTGTCAAACCACCCAACAACTTGAAAATGAACTAAGCCTAATCTATATATAGGGGTGATTAGGGAGGAGCTTAGGAAGCTTCCTCCCTCTTTCCTCTTTTCCTTATTTGCACACTTAAGTCCTTTTCTTCTTAATTGTTTGTTAATCTTGGACTTAATGACTTTGTCTCGGGATTTCTTTGAACTCGTCTTGAATTTTCTTCATAAATAAGACTCGAGTTCTTCGGCTTTTAGTAAACTTCCGTCTTTTGACTTTTTCCTCGATAAATCTTCAGAATTGGTCTTGGACTTCCGTTCTTTTTGCACTCTTGACTTCTTGACTTCGTCTTTCATCTTTTTCTTCGATAAAAGCCCGTGAAATGCCGTTTTTTCTCCACTTTTCACCTTTTCGTCCTAAATCAAAACAAAAACACAAACCACGCATAATTCCGACATAAATGACATAAAATACACGTTTTGGCTCGGTTATTATTGCAATTAAGTGGTAAAAAGGATGGGTGTTTTCACACCTATCAAATCCCCTACACTTAACCATTGCAACGTCCTCATGCAATGCATTAGTTACAAAGCAAGTTTACACTTTTCATCATAATCAATCCATGTTGGCCTTTATTAAATAGATAGAAAATTATAAACATTCAAAGTAAAGAAATTAAAAACATACCTTGGGTTTTGGAAATGTCGTGACTGATCATCATCCTCAAGTTTTCACTTTCTCCAAACCAAGCTTAAAAACGAGATCATTGTTGTTATAAGTTAGTAAACTAACACGAACTCATGTGGGCCAATTATTCACTTAGACTCCCTTATTCCTAGGTGTATCTCTTATATTTTATTTTTGTCTTGAATGATCACGAGGATGCATTGTTTGACTTATTTCGATAGTTATTTAGGCCGAACATAAAGTGGACGATTTAATCAATAGTTAGCTAAAGGACAAAATCTTTTAAAACTGCTTCTCGGGACCTCATAAAGTTCATATCTTGGCATAACTCACTTTGCTATTTGAGACCTTTCTCGGACCGATATTTAGCAACGACTTCATACTTCAAACCTTGAGAGACGTTCATGAAATAATGGTCTTCTCTTCATAATAGGAATTTCTTCACTTGAAGTTTTGAGAGATTCTTCATATTTGGACCACGACTTCTTCATTTTTCTCCAATCTTTACTTTGGACTTTGATATACAACGATCCGCCTCCTTTTAGGACTTGGATCTATTTATCCTCATACCTTGTTAGGGCCTTTTTGGATAGACTTGTCCATGATCTTTTGGGAGTACTTGCTTTTCGTCGTGTGTCTCGATCCTTCATATAGATTTTCGATAAATGATTCTTCACATCACTTTTGGATCTTTAGCAACAAAATATAGCCCTCATGCCTTGTTAGGGCCTTTTCGGACTCGCCAATCTTCGCATCCCGCTTCAATAAGTTATGCCTTGGCTATGAACTCTAATCCATACCGAGCAACTTTTAAACGATCTTGGGCTAGAAGCTAAGTAACCTTTTAAATCGTACAACCTTATTTATTGCAGATAAATTTATTAACAAGCGAAGGGAGAATAGGATTATAATTAACTCACATAAATTCCGAAAGAATACCAAACTTATAATTGACTCTATCATCTCTCGTTCACCACAATTTAAAATCTCAAGTAATGAGACTCGTGGATGCTTAGCCTATTATATCAAAGTTTTGGGTTTTCGAGTCACCTATAGGATCTTGCAAACTCTTAGACTTTTTCAAGTTTAGAAATCGCATTTTAAAGTTCCCTTGATAAACGACTCTCTAGGATCAATTATAGGAACTTGCGAAAAGTTCTTGTTCTTAACCCGTGAGAGTTAAGACTTTCGCGTTTTATAGCTCCCTATATAAAAGCCTAGCAAAACTTGACTTAAACACATTAAGGATACTAGCTAGAGTAAACTTAGATAAGTAAACTCGGGTTGAGTCAAAAGATTCACAACGTTTGAAAATTAAAACCACTTTATTGAAATTTATTCTAATAAGGAAAGAAAATAACTATAACAAAGGAAAATACAACTATACAACTAGGCCAAAATAGATTAAAAGTTTTGAAAAATGTCGAAAAATTGATTTTCCGGTTAAAATGAGGACAAATACAAGGAAAAGGCCACTTAACTTCGATAGAAGTCCCCCCTACACTTAACATAAACATTGTCCTCAATGTTTAAGCATGTGGGAGTAAACTCCCCTACACTTAGGACATTGTGCACTTTGTTTAAATCTCGCTAAGGAAGAGACAACTAAAGAGATTCCTATTTTAATATTGAGAAAATATAAAATAGTAAATCGAAAAGAGTTTAGGATAGAACCGGGAAGAAGGGAACACGGAATCCCGGTTCGGTAAAAGTCATCAAGAGTGTGTCTTTGAAGCTCTAATCCCTGCACATGATAAGAAAGAGAACAAGAAACACCACGGGGCTCCCCCTACACTTATGGTAAAGATAGATAGATAATTGGGTTGCCTCCCAAAAAGAGATTGTTTATATTAACCGAGTCACGAGCCTGACTCGTCCCCGAATTAAATGGTCCATGGGGAAGCCTCGAATGTGATACCGGGATCAAAGACCTTGTCCTCGTTCCCGGTTGACATCAACAAAGGAGAGGCGGGGGGATAAGTCTTGAAAGGGAGAAAGGTCCTTTCGACATACGAAAAGTATGTGAATTCAAGGTCCACGGGAGGTGGGTTGGGTAAAGTACGCACATTGTCCTCCCCCAAAGACAATAGATGCTGAGCAAACGGCAATGCCGTATTGTTATCAATCATATCAGAATCAATGTCACCTCCCGGGTCAAAGCACTCATCCTCCGTGATAGTGGCTAAAGGGGAGGATGAAAGGTGCTCGGGAGGGGGACTTGGGAAAATATCTTCCTGCAGCAAATTATCAAAAATAATGTCCCCCTCCATGTCATCGTCATCATTACCTGGTGGTATGGAGTGAATGTCGATTTTTTCCGGCAATGGGTCATTATCTTCAACGGGAGGAATAGATGGAGACAAAGACTCGAAAAGAGGAGGAGAAGTCAACGCTTCGATTTGAGCAATAAGAAGGTGCACTTTCCGTAATCTATCTCGAAGAAGCACGTCTTCCACCTTATGCACAAGATCATGTTCATCGGTGAACTTCTCGTAAACCGGAGAGAATAAATCGTCATCACCCGCATCTCCCGGTGGAGATGGAGAAATTTCAAAAGTGAAATTCTCATAGCTTGGAGAAAAATCGTCATCATTTGGATCGACCTCTTCCGTAAGAGCAACGTCGTCCTCAAGCTCCATAGCAGCCGGTATGTCACAAACCTCATCATCACATAATTTATCGAGACCAACATCACTAAGCTCATTCAACGAATCACAATCCTTAGGCACGTTTGGGATATCGAGAGAAGGGATGACAATAGCACTAGGGCATTGAGCAGTAAGATCATTCCAAGAAATAGTAGGCTCATCGTCATCATCAACATAATAGTATGGATACACCGGAGGAGGAGTATAAGTCTCGATATTCGATATTTGCTCTTGTCGTTGATCCTCTTGACATTTTTCGATGATCTTGTTGAAAGGTTCTTGAAGTTGTTGACCTTGCTTAACAAGAGTGGCCCATTGTTCGTGGGAGCTCACATGTTCGAAGGAGAGTTGATGATCGATGATATGTTGTGGGGGTTCAAATTGTTGAAAACCTGAATTATAGCATGGTTGTGGCTCATAGTAGTTCATCGGTTGAGAAGAATTAGAAACCGGGTTTGGTTCATAATAATCCGTTGGTGAAGAAAACTGAGTACACGGATTTTGCTCATAATAATTCATTGGTTGACAATAAGAAGTATCGTGAGGACCCCCACAATTTTGGCAACATGGGTCGGGAGAAAAAACGGGTGCGTCTTGTGGATAGCTATTATCATTGTCATAATTGTACCCTGGTTCTTGCCCGTGATCATACGGGTATCGAACCGGGCACGAAACATGCCAATGAGAATCGCTTCCACAATAGATGCACGGGGAAAGAGTAGGTGGGTTCAAAAAGGATGAATTAGTCGAGTTGCACAAAGGACAAAATCCGCATATGAATTGTGTATTGTTGATATCGTTTCCGCACCGCTCACATGTACACCATTGACATGAGTCGTTCCCGTACAATCGTCTCCCACACCCGACACAATGGACATAAAAATCCATAAAGAAAGATAGATGAGCAAGAAGAATATTTTTGGCGCAAAACTTTGAAAAAGAAATGCTTTTATTGATTTTTCAAATGTTTTTGGGATTTTTGAAATTTTTTTTTTTTGACACGAAAAATAACGTTCACAAGTGAATGGATCCCAAAAGCCAACGCGTCTCTCACAAAAAAACGTTAATCTTCACGAAAAGAGCCGGCAGCGGCGCCATTTTAATGTAAGAGATTTTATTAATTGAAAGTTCGTTTCTCGGAATCTTCTCGAATTGATTTCCGGTTAATTGTGTCAGATTAGTTGTTTTTGGTAAATCAATAATGTTTTTGGTTTTGGTAAAATAAATGTGCAAGACTTAAAATTAAATGACAAGTAATTAAAACTACAACTAATTGAAACGTAAATGGTGCAATATTTAAAACTTGGAAAGTAAATGACGAGAAATTAAAATGACATAAAATTAAAGCTTAACGAAAATTAAATTGACAATTAAATAAAAATGCAAAACTAAATTAGAGTGAACTAAAAATAAAACGAGAAAAATTGACAACTTAACTAAAACAAAATATTAAATAGGAATGTGGAAGAAGATTCCGATCAAAATACTTAGAAAACATCCAGATCGGAAAGTAATGATCGGAATACAAGAAAACAAAGCAATCGGAATGTTGGACAAGGCATCCAATCGGAATACCATTAAAATGAGTCAAATCGGAATGTGGGAAAAAGATTCCGATCGGAATGCTTAGAAAACATCCAGATCGGAATGTTACCAAACGATCCAATCGGAATGTTTAATGACCTCCCGTCGGAATATAAAAGCTCAAATCGGAATAAGTCAAAACCCTTTTCCGATCGGGTGATCGGAAAGAGGGTGTGGTCGAAATAAGCAGATCGGAAAGGGGTTTACCCTTTCCGATTACAATGTTGATCCGAAAACAAGGCTAAGGAAATAAGCTATGGAATAAGCTAATACCCAAACTAAACGAATCTAATGAAAAGGACAAAACAAGAATGAATAACAACTTATCAAACTTAAAATAAGCAAACTTTAAAATCAAAACATAAAAAGATGAACTTTTTAAGAAACCTTTAAATCAAATAAGCATTAAGATGAAAATAAGATCAAATATGAACATGAATCAAAGATAAGCAAGATAAGAAAGGTAGAAGAAGATGATTAAAAATAAGAACTTGATTAAAAGAAAAGATTCAAAAATTAAAAGACTTACTTGAATTAAAAGTGCATAACATGAAATTAAAAAGCAAGAAAGTAATTAACAAGAAATAAAAATGGTGGAAGTGGTGGTTTGTCAAACCACCCAACAACTTGAAAATGAACTAAGCCTAATCTATATATAGGGGTGATTAGGGAGGAGCTTAGGAAGCTTCCTCCCTCTTTCCTCTTTTACTTATTTGCACACTTAAGTCCTTTTCTTCTTAATTGTTTGTTAATCTTGGACTTAATGACTTTGTCTCGGGATTTCTTTGAACTCGTCTTGAAATTTCTTCATAAGTAAGACTCGAGTTCTTCGGCTTTTAGTAAACTTCCGTCTTTTGACTTTTTCCTCGATAAATCTTCAGAATTGGTCTTGGTCTTCCGTTCTTTTTGCACTCTTGACTTCTTGACTTCGTCTTTCGTCTTTTTCTTCGATAAAACCCCGTGAAATGCCGTGTTTTCTCCACTTTTCACCTTTTCGTCCTAAATCACAACAAAAACACAAACCACGCATAATTCCGACATAAATGACATAAAATACACGTTTTGGCTCGGTTATTATTGCAATTAAGTGGTAAAAAGGATGGGTGTTTTCACACCTATCAGGATTTCAACAACTTTTCTCTTCAACAACAATCACTACATCATCTACTTAAGATCCATATTCATTTCAACCTTTCAGAGATTATCTAGATGGATTCTACTGTAGAGTATCGTGTGACGAACAACAACATCACGGTGGCGGGTAACAAAGAGAGACCACCAATGCTCGTGTCTGGTCGATATGCACAATGGCAACCACCTTTGATTCGATATCTTGACACAAAACCCAATGGTGATGTTCTTCGCCGTTGCATCACAGAAGGACCCTATACTGTCACTACAATCACCAATCATACAACACCATCAACCAACACTACACCACGTGTTGAAGAGAGGGCTCTTTTTTAAACGTATGACAATACTACAAAAGAGAACCGTGCTTCGATTGATGCAGAGAAGGAATCAATCTATATGATTCTAAGTGGGATTGGGGATGATATTTACTCCACCTTCGATGCATGCTCTACTACAAAATAAATGTGGACGACCATTGAACGCTTGCAACAAGGAGAAGGACTCAACAAGCAAGATGTCAATACAAACTTGTTCTAGAACTTTGGCAAGTTTAGTTCATTAGATGGGGAATCAATTGATTCATATTATTCAAGATCCTACAAAATGATGAATAACATGACACGAAACAACTTGGAAGACTCCACCATGCAAGTCAATGTGCAATTCCTACACCAACTTCAACCAGAGTGGACAGGATTTGTAACTTTTTGTGAAACAATAGAAAAAGTTAGACGAGTTCAACTATCATACGCTCTTTGACATCTTGAAACAATTACATAATGAGGCAATTGAACTTCGAGCTGAACGGGTAGCAAAGACTGCATCCACTTGATTTGGTGTCTACCATTCAACATTATCAAGATCATCGCTCTCGTGTACCAAAGTCATACTCCACTCAATCATCATCACCAAGATACTCCAATGCATCCAAGACATCTACTTACACTAGATCAAGAGGCAAAGAACCTAGAGCACCATCACCAACCTCTGAGCCCTCATCTGAAGAAGACAGTGAAGAAGAACAAGCTCAGAAGGATAAGGAATTAAAGCAACAAATTGATTTCATAATGAAGTACTACAAATATTTTACAAACCCATAAACAACAACCTCAGAACATCATCTAACACAAGGAACAAATATGTTGAGAGTCCTCCAAGGTATGACACACGTAAGCGTGGTGAGATTCCTACAAGGTATGATCGACAATCTACCAAGTATGATAATCAGAGGGTTGCTACTGTTGTTGGGAATAGGGACACGGTTGGTACTCAAGTGGTTCACCAAAGTGGGATTCAGTGCTTTAACTGCAAAGGATTTGGGCATATGGAAAAGGAATGTATGCAGCCGAAACGGGTTAAGGATTATGCATATCATAAGAAGAAAATGCTGCTATGCAAGAAGATGGATGCAGGGGTTAAATTGTCGGCCGAGGAAGGAGAAATGCTTGATGACACTAATGATGAACTCTCCGACCAAGAACTCAAAGCACATTACTCGTACATGGCAAAGATTGAAGAGGTCCTCAAAGTCACTGGAGATGACAATGGTCCTATCTTTGATACCAAGCCAATTGTACCGACCTGATGAGGAATATAATGTGTTTGGTGATATTCATGAGCATTGTGAGCTACCCACAACCATTACTGACACATGTATGATGGAAACGGTTGATAGCAATACCACACCCGATTCATCAAACATGTGCAATAATGAGTCTAAGGATGATCAACATGCAAATGAGTATGATGATGAGGAGAGTGTTGCGCTTGCTAATTTAATTACAACTTTACAAAATGATGTCAAAGAAACTAGAAAGAGTCAAAAGCAATTAAAGAAGGCAAACGCAACACTCACTCAAAACTTTGAAGAAAGCAAAGCTGCAGTTATAAAATCTAGTGAGCTTCTTGCAAGCTGTAGAGTTGAGCTTCTTTAGAAAGACAAAGAACTTGCAGGGTACAAAGGGCATGTGCTTAATACTGAAAAGGATGTTTTTGAAACTAAATACAAAGAAACTCTTAATCTTTTAGAACAAGAGAAACGTATTTATAACACATCTTCAAGTACTGAACGACACAAAACGTACCTTGGTACCACTAAAGTGAATGGGCTAACTCGAAAGATTGGTTTTCTTCAAGAAGATAAAACTAAACTCGTCACTACGAAAATGGAAGAGGTTGTAAACTTGAAAAAGGATTTCAAAACCAAACACGCTAAAGATGTTGACAAAATCGTGGAACTTGAAAGTCAACTTGATTTTTATAAGAAAATTGTTTATAAAAAAAATCAATTTATTCAAACCATGAGAATGTTGGCACCTCGGTCGTTTTTCAAGGGTAACGCGAGTTTTGCTATTCCTAAGTACCTCGAGCAAGCTCAATCTGAGAATCAACGCCTATATCTTGAAGAGTCCCACTGGACCGATCCTGATTTTCTTATGGTTAGGCCCGGTAGTAAAGAGACTATTGATTCTGAAGAGGAGAGTAGACCATACGTGAATAACAATTATGTTAAATCATATAATTATGCTTATGAAAACAGTCTTTAGGAAATTTTCAAACCGCTAAAACAGAAGTCTCGTGAGCAATTGTTTTTCGAATATGAACAAAATAGAATAAAAAGGAGAAAAGAATTTGCCACTAAGAAAACTAATGTTTCAAAATATATTGAGTACCTGCCGTATCGAGCTTCTTTAAGCAAGAGTAAATAAGCACTTAGTATTTTTCAACAAAACATTGAAAATTTCAAAATAGTTGTAGACGACTACTAGAAACGACGTGAACATTTAAAAGGAAATAAAGAAATTCCTCACGAATAACTGTGCTTGTGAAAACTATTTTGATTCCGCTTGCGGATAAAACGACGAAAAATGCTTTGGAATTTGAAACATTAGTTAAGCAAGAAATGTTTGAAGATTTGAAATATGTGGAATCTCTTGAAAGAGAAATTGACGATCATCAACCTGAAAGAGAAGAATTTTCTAAGGCATATGATCTACTCTTACAAGAATGTCTCTCCAAATATATTATGTGTGTTTATGTTACATCTTGTCCTGATATCGTTGAATATTCTGATGTTGCATGCAAATATCTTGATAAAGTCAAAGATTATGAACGTCTTGAAACTGAGCTTTCGAATAAAGTTAACCAAAAAGACTTTACGTTAATTCAACATAGATGTGATTTTCTTCAAAAACATTGTCACACACTTAAACTTGCTTTGCAAAACAAAGTTGGAAGCTTTTAAAATGATACACCTTTGGAAGTAAAATTATCTGAGTCATGTCGATTATTAAACGAATAAAAGTCTTGACATTACAGATTTGAAAGCTCAGTTACAAGAAAAAGACATAGCGATAGCAGAGTTGAAGAAACTCGTTGCTAAGATGGGTGGAAAAATTGTGAAACCTAGCGTTAAGAAACCTGTTGTAAGACAACCCAATGCGTACAAAGTGACTAAATCCTCTGTTTTGGGAAAACCATCTGTTTTCTTAAGTTCTTCATTTGCAACATCTGGGTTTGCCCCCAAGACGGATGGGAAGGATAGGTTACCACAGATTTATCCCATAACGGTTATTCAAGCACAAAGCACAAATGTGCTCAAACCAGGGATATATAAATTAGCCACTAAAACCACATATAACAAAGATAGTCAATCGCCTCAGATTTATAGAAACACTAATAGACGTGTGTCTTTTACTACATGAGTAGTTACCACTGCTAGTGTTAGCTGACCTCAGCTTAAGAGCACGCAAATGAATCATAAGGTCTGGCAAAAGAAGAGTCAAGGGAAGATGAAGACAGTAGAAGACCACCCTAGGAATTTGAATTTTTCAAAGAATAAAACATCTGTAATCGCATGTAATGAAGATTTGAATGATTTGATTGCTTTGAATGCTTTGAATGATTTAAATGTTAAGTTTGTTTGTGTGAAATATGGAAAATGTGCTGTTAATGCTAATCATTCTATGTGTGCTATAAATAATGTCAAAGTCGTAGATGCTAGAACTAAGAAGCAACATTTGATGCCGTTAGTAAACCCGAATGCAAAGTGAACCATTCTGGTGCACCCCCCCCCCCCCCCCCCAAGAAAAGTATTGCATCAGACTCCACTCGTGAAAATTATAGAAGCAGAATTAGGGAATTATATGAGTCTGCAAGCAAGTCATGGAAATGGTGGTTTTCTAATCAATTCCCTCCAGGATATAAATGGGTGCCTAATGTTAGGAAAGAAAACGTGACAACGAGCGTTAGTATGCCTTTAAGTGTTGAAACTAAGGAAACTAATGAATCAGAAATCACAACTAACATGGAATCCAATTTAGCAAATTCTCCATCGTGTTCTAATTCTTATGCAGGTGGTCGAAATAATTCTCTTCATATTGGACTCTGGATGCATGAAGCACATGACAGGGAATCTCAAGCTTCTTATTAACTTCGTTGATAAGTTCCTAGGTACGGTCCGATTCAGAAATGATCAATTTGCACCGATCCTAGGATATGGAGATTTGGTTCAGGGGAATATCACGATAAAAAAGGGTATACTACGTCGAAGGGCTCAATCACAATCTTTTCTCGGTTGGTCAATTATGTGATGTGGATTTGGAGGTTGCTTTTAAAAAGAAGACATTTTTTTTCGTGACTATTATAGGAATGATTTACTCACCGGTTCACGGGGTACATATCTCTACACAATTTCACTTCAAGACACAACTTCCACAACTCCAATTTGCTTCATGGCTAAAGCTTCAACGACTCAAGCATGGTTATGGCATCAACGTCTATCTCATCTCAACTTTGATACCATCAACTTGCTTTCCAAGAAAGATATTGTGTGAGGCCTTCCAAGCTTGAAATTCATAAAATAGGAGTAGTTTCAAGACAAAGACTACACCAAGCTCTAAAGGATGGCTAGATCATCTTCATATAGATTTATGTGGTCCTATGCGTGTTAAAAGCATCAATGGGAAGAAATACATTATGGTAATTGTCGATGACTATTCAAGGTACATGTGGACATACTTCTTGAGGTCCAAGGATTAAACACCTGAGGTTCTCATTAACTTCCTAAAGCATATACAACGTGGTTTTCAAGCTCAAGTAAAAGTAGTACGTACTGACAGAGGCACATAATTCTTGAATTCAACTATGAAGAACTATTTTGAAGCCGAAAGGATTAAACATCTATTGCTCGAACACCTGAACAAAACAGAGTTGTTGAAAGACAAAACCGTACTTTGGTTGAGGCTGCACGAACAATGTTATCTGTTTCAAAACTACCACTCTTATTTTGGGCTGAAGCCGTATCAACCATCTGTTACACACAAAACCGTTCCTTAATTATTCCAAGACACGAAAAGACACCATATCACATAATTCATGATCGATAATGCTAGCCTCAAAATATTGAGTCAAACAAGAATGTTCGGTCATTGGTTTCTATTGTAATATTTATTAGAACGTTGTAAAAGATAGTTAAATAGTCGTGGTTCACGGGCTTGGATTTAAGCTACTTAAAACCCAAAAGACAAGCCCGGTCCAAACAATATAACCCAATATGGTTACATGTAAGCCCGACTATATAAAGTCCTTCCTAGCATGTTAGGAAGGGTGGATGATCATTAGTACTCTTATTATTCTAATCTAATATTCACCAAGTTAATCATCTCTCTCTCTACTTTCTCTCTCTAGGAATCCATATCTTTTCATCTATTTTCTATCATTAATCATCATAATATTATGGGACAACATTTGGTATCAATCGCCACGGGGTAGATTGTCTTTGGTTGTTTGGTTTTAGTTTGATTCGGTTGATTTTTCCATATAAATCATCTTGAATTAAATTGTTTTTAGTATTTCGGGCTATACATCTTGATATAACACATTTATATCGATTTGGTAGGGATTTGGTTTGGTTTTTCTGGTAAAAATCGCAAGATTTTGAGGTGTTTGGATTGATTTTTGAGTTACGGTTTAACTGCTTCAAGAACATTCCAAAAAATAATTTCGGATAAGGGTTTATTATTCCGAAAAAAGGATTTTCAGATAAGGGTTTGTTATTCCGAAGAAGTGTTTATTCCGAAAAAGGTAAGTTTTTCTGAAATCTTTCATTTTTCTGAAAAAGTGATTTATTCCGAAAAAGCATCTATTCCGAAGAAACGTTTATTCCAAAGAAGGAAAGTTTCTCTGAAATTTTCATTTCTCTGAAAACATCATTTTTTCGAAGATTTTTTTTCTCTGAAAAAGTGATTATTCCGAAGATTATTCCGAAGAAGTGATTATTCCGAAGATTATTCCGAAAAAGTGATTATTCCGAAGATTATTCCGAAGAAGTGATTATTCCGAAGATTATTCCGAAGACGTGATTATTCCGAAGATCCTCAAATATCTGAAAACATCCATTATTCCGAAAATGCCAGTTAATCTGAAAACGTCTGATGGTATTTTTGACTAAAGCATTTTTAGACTTAGCCACTATCTAGACTAGGCGGGAAAACAATTTAAATTTTTTTTTCTAGACCATTTTTAGGCCATTTATGCTTCGATTTTAATTTTTGGCAATGCGAAAAAAATTTCGACCAAAAATTCAAATTTTCGGACCAAAATTCAAATTTTTAGGTTTTATTTTTGTCAAAATTTTTCACTTTTCAAAATTTTTCCCTATTAGTTTTTGGCTATTTCGGACTTGATTTCAAAATTTGGTAAGACAAAATTTTCAGTTTACCGTTTTGTCGGACTAAGGAATTTATTGTCGGACTGAGAAAAAATCATAATTTTCGAAATTGCAACCACAAACCAATCACACCATATCTACTTAAGATCCAAAGTCAATTCATCAACAGAGAGAGACGATCATCATGCCAACGAGTAATGCGGTTACTGAAAGTTCAGACGTGAAAGACCTTGAAATGGAACGACTACAACAACAGATATGTTTCTTGAGAAAAAAATGCCATGGACGGTTTTTGAGTACTTCAAGATTCTATTCAGCACCTTTCAAAAGTCTTGTTCGACTTACGTGAATCCACTGGCACATTCAGCAAAACATTCACTCATGCCATTGATAAACTTCAAACATAACTTGTCAACGAAAGAATCATTGCTAGTGAATGCAAGATCACTTTCACTGATCTCAAGACATCACTTGAAACGATGTTTACTTCTGACTTCATCAAGTCTTCGCTTACCAACGAGTGCTTCAAGCGATATCATGGAATGGATGCTTTATCATACAAAGATCAGATAACCCGCAACATCGACTTCATTGTAACCTATGTGAATCACACAATACAAATGCAACAAACGATTGATGACAGACTTCATACCAGTTGTGGTATCGCATCAGATATTGAGAATACAAGCTGTAGATATGAGACTCCAACGCATAGTTCAGGGAATGATGACAACAGCTCTGGTAAAGACAACAGAAGCTCTGGCAACAACACATCGACTCTGAGAATGTCATCAGCAATACACCTTCCTATGATAATGGTCCTGTTTACGATTCTGAGCCATTGGAAGAGGTACACAATGCTGAATTTAATGTGTTTTCCAATGCCAATACGCATGAGCATAGTGATCAAACAATAAACCTTATTGACACATGTATGACGGAAAAAGTTGATAGCAATACCACACCCAATTCATCAGACATGTGCAATAATGAGTTTGAGGATGATCAACATGCAAATGAGTATGATGATGAGGAGCGTGTCGCGCTTGCTAATTTAATTGCAAGTTTACAAAAACATGTCAATGAAACTAGAAAGAGTCAAAAGCAATTAAAGAAGGAAAACGCAGCGCTCACTCAAAACTTTGAAGAATGCAAAGCCGCTCTAATTAAATCTAATGAGACCCTTGAAAGTAATAGGGCCGAGCTTCTTCAGAAAATCAAAGAGATTGAGGGGTACAAGGGTAGTGCGTTAAAAAGTCAAAAGGACGATTTTGAAACAAATATAATACAACTCTTGAGTTATTAGCCAAAGAGAAGCGTCAATATAATGTTTTCTTAATGGATGAACTTCAAAAAACGTACCTTGCCAATACAAAAGTTAATGAACTTGAACAAAAGCCCTCTATGACCACTATCGATCTACTAAAATTCTTGAGGTTCAGAAACAAGAGGTAGATGCGTTAAAACAAGACTTCAAAAGTAGATATGATAAAGAAACCAAAAAGGTAACGAAACTAGAAGAACAAGTCAAATTTTTGACGAAAGTTGTTTATAAAACGCATGATTCTATTTAAACCGTAAGAATGCTAGCACCTCCGTCGATGTTTAAGGGTCAAGCTAGGTTTGCAAGTCCTGAGTACCTTGCCAAAGCTCAAGCTACGAACCCGTATCTTTATCTTGATGAGACTGAAAGGACCAATCTTGATTGCATGTCTGTTAATGCCGATTGTGAAGAGACTGCCCTTTGGGATGATGATAATCGACCACTTGTCAATAAGGAGTTTGTAAAACCATATAGTTACGCCTACATGAATAGTCTTTATGGTCTTTTCAACAAACAAACTCAGAAACCCGTGAGGAAGTGTTTTTAGACTGAAAACAAAAGAGAATTCAATGGAAGAAAGCATATGCCCATAAGAAATCTAATGTTTACAAATACATTAACTACCTCCCTCTAGATGAGTCCAAAAGCAAGAGTAGGAAATTAGGTATTCTTAAACACCACATAGATAATGTTAAATCTATTGTTGAAAGAGATTGGGCAAAACGTGAAAATGCTGAGTGGCAACGCCCGATTCCTCAAGATATTACCTTGCTTGTGAAAGAACTCTTAATTCCAAACACGACGTTGATTAAAGAAACTGTTCTTCAACTTGAGGAGTTCATTCGGACTAAAATGTATGATGATTTTAAATATGTTGAATCTCTTGAGAAACACATTGATGATCTTCAAATGGAGAAGTCTGATTTTTCAGATAAATATGATTTACTCTTGCAAGAATGCGTTTCTTAAGATGTTATGTGTGCTTATTTTACATCTTGTGCTGATATTGATGAATATTCTGATGTTGCCTGCAAATATCTTGATAAAATCAAAGAATGTGAGCATCTTGAACTTGAGCTTTCGAAACGTAAGGAAAATGTTGATAAAAAGGCTTTTGAGTTACTTCAACACAAAACTGATTTCCTTCAAAAACATTGTCATTCTCTTGAACTTGCTTTGCAAAAAGACGTTGGTAGTTTTCCACATGATAATAACTTGCAAGAAAAACTTTCCAAAATGTTTCGAGAAATGAATGAACAGAATTTGGAAATTAAAGGGTTGAAAGCTCAGTTACAAGACAGGAAAAGAGCGATAGCAGAGTTGCAGAAACTCGTTGCTAAGATGGGTGGGAAAGTTATGGAACCTAAAGTTGTGAAACCTGTTGTTCAACAACCCAATGCCTACAAGGATCCAAAGCCGTCTATCTTAGGAAAACCGACCCCGTTCTCCAATTCTTCTCATATGAAATCTAGGTTACCCCCTAAGACTGATGTGCAACCAAGTGTTCCAAAACCATCCATATCACCCTATGTTCCGCCATTTAAAAAGCACACTGTTGTTAACCCCAACCATGTGAATGCACCTAGAACTTCTAGGACTCCTCCAAAACGTGTGACATTCACGTCCACAAAGTAATATGTAGGTTCAAATGACCTCGTTCATACCTACAACCTAGAGGATGCGAAACAAAAAGGGAAGATTTAGAAAGCAAACCAGTGTATGAAAAACCTAGTTCACCAAATCACGCTAGAGTTCCACACACTCCTAATGGTAGTCAACCAAAACCTAGGATCTCATTTCAGCAATCTAGGAATTGGAAACCATCCATGAATAGTCGTGTTTCAAACACTACGCCTGAACGATTTGGAAAACAAAGGAATACAAGTACTTTCGTGAATCCCAAATTCCCTGTATGTCCCACTTGCAAAAAGGGCATTCACAATGAATATCATGACCATTGCATTTTGCAATACCTCAATGAGGTCAAATCTCGTTCCTTTGAACGGAGATCGAATACATAATCCCATAAGAGAACAAGGAGATACAAACCCGTCGCAAAGAAAAGCAACAACAACAAATCTGAAACATGGATTAAAAAGGACATAGTTTCTCTCCAAAGAAGTCTTCCGTTGTGCAAGAGAAAACTACTCGTAAATCTAGTCTTCAGTGGAAACCAACGGGTCGGATCTTCACGGAAGTTGGCCTTAAGTGGATTTCAATAGAGAAGAGTGATGATACCGGCACCAACACTAATGCTACTGTTCTACACTCTGAAAACGAATTGGTTACTCCTAATACTAGTATTTGTGCAAACTCTTCTTCTATGATTGCAGGTACCTCATCGGATTCTGAACCCACTTCTCCTTCTTCAAAGGGTTCCAATTCTGTACATTCGATATCACCTTCTTCTGCTGTACAAAAGTCTAATTTGGATTATTTTCGAAAAACTTGATAAAACACAAAAATATAATAAAATGTAAATATCCATAGAAAAACAAAAAAAAAATGGAAAAACTTTCAAAATACAAAAAATATTCTTTTCGACATGTCTTTCAGTATCGATAATATGGACGTACCTAGAAATGTCGCTCAATAACGACACGGGTGTGTACATAAAGCTCGAATGAAAGTTGTAAATATTTTTTAAAACATGTCATTTCAATGATTTACAATTACCTCAGATTGTGACTCGTACTTCCTAGAAAGGAAACTTGCTCACGAATGATAACTTATCCTTAACAACGGGAAAATAAATTTTCTCGGTCATGAGCTCTCATTAAAAACATTCAATGTTTTTAAGCTCATGTAAACGACTTACTGTTAAATGTCAGACTATAACTCGAACTTCAATAAAGGAAAGTGTATCTTTAAAGATAACTTATCTTAAACAACGGGTAGAGCAATCTATCTTGGGTTGAGCTTGTCACAAAACATTCAACGTTTTGAGCTCAACACAATGGCTTGTAATCACTTTCAGATTGCAACCTGGAACTAAATTCACGGGGGAGTGTACGCTTTTGTGCTCTTACCCTTAGCAAAAGAAGTTAAATCTTCTTACACTTGAGTGGATTCGTCAATACATTCAAAGTCTATGAACTCAAGTTTATGCTTTAGAAAAAACTTTTCGACAAAAAGAATTGATTTTTCAAAAAGCGTTGAACACAATTTTTTCAAGAATTTCTCAATGATATTCAAAATATTTCAAAAATTGTGTGTTCAACAACTCCTATCCTCAAAAGTTTAATATGGATCATATCCTCACAATGACAATTCCATTGGATCAATTTTTGAGGGGGAGCTTTCCAAAATTCATGCTAAGTTTGACACATTTCTCTCCCGAAGATTTTCAAGACTATTTTTCAAAATATATTTTAATCAAATTTGGTATCTCTAATATCAAAAGATTTCATATACTAGACATAGGGGGAGAAAATGTGATTAAAATGTGTGTTGATCCCAAACTTAGATCGATTAGCTTTGTGTATACGAGATTAGATCAAGTAATACACGTAGAGAAACCTTTGTATATGCTTATGAATCTAAGTGTTATGCGGAATTTAACACTTAAACAAGAACACGCAATGATGTAAACAAACTTTCACTTTGATTATCAATATCAAACTTGCTTACAATGAAAGATGTTTACGAATGAAAACTTATATGAAACTTATATTAAACATTAACCTAAAGGTCTTCTTTTATAGACATAAGAAGCCTTGTACAATAATCTACGTATCAACTATTCTAGGTAAAGATAAATATAGAAAATACATTGTTGTTCCTATCTTTACTAGAAGTATTCTAGAATATAATACACGCGTAGAATATATCTTCCATTAGTGCTTGTCTTCAATGTGTCAACGTTTGACTTTAACTTGTCAACGCTTGAGCTGTCAGCGCTTGTTTTGTTCTTGTCAACGCTTGTTTTGTTCTTGTCAGCGCTCAAGTGATCTAGCCTTAACTTATTCCCAACAATGTGATCTAAAGACTCAAGCACTCATGGTTACGATCAAATACCCAGAACATCTTTAATTCACGACGTTATTGGTGTCAAAAGGGTGGTTAGGTTTAAGTCCTATGATCCAACCAGAACCGGAGGGATCTTCCTAGGGACAATCCAATAGATTATTAGAAGTCCTTAGGAAAGATGGAGTAGAATGTGATCGAATCTGAATGCCGACTAAATACTAATGATAGCACTGGAACAATCAAAACAAGGTGTTATTAATGATGTCTTGGTAAGCATTGAAGGGGTAAAAGAATGAAAAAGAAATGTAAGGATAAAGGGTATAAAGAAAGAAGCCCTCCATACAACTTAGGCAGAAACTAGGTCAACACATCATGAAGATAACTCATCATGGACCCAGTGATGTGAAGCACAACCCTTTCCTAGCTACTCAGGCTTCTCTCAAAAGAAGTTTGTTTTATTGTCACGGAGATCAACACGACTTCTATTGACTTTCTCACTCCGAGATAGTTGATATTGAATAGGTGGCATCTGCTCCAGCCTCCGACCACTAAAAGTGCACAAATCGAGTCTAGAGCCATGAGATCAATCAAATCTCGTTAGGACACACGGATGAAGATAAAGAGAGTCCTACGCTATATCCTTGCGATATTGCTAGAACACTCAGAGTGATACTACTTAGTATTCACAATGATGAGTGGAAATGCTTCCAGTGTTAACATCAGACAGCACTGCGGTAGGTCATATGCAAGATTCTTTATGAATTGAACATATGTAAAACTGAAAAACAACATTGGTTTGATTCTGAATTGATTCAAACTCGTTTCAGGTTTCTACGCAATATCTTTATGGTCTTGCCAGAACATTCAGAGTGATATTCATTAATATTCACAGTGACGAATGGAAATCCTTCTAGCGTCAACATCAAACAGCGCTACGGTAGGTGACTTATGAGATTCTTATGAATCAAACTTGTGTCAACTGGAAAGCAACAATGGTAAGATTCTAAATGAATCAAACTTGTTCCAAGAATTTGAATTGACGACTTTAATCAAGCGGATATTTATCCAATTGATTCACTCTTTATGTTCGCAGTCTTGCTTTGAGACGGTCGAGTAAAGAGAACAGCTAGTACAGTCATGAAACCTTGTCAAGCAGATTCTTAATTGAATCTACCTAATCACAGGTACGGTATTAATATCGTATAACGGTTTCACCGACCGGAGTTAAATCACTACCGATTTAGGACAAATGTCAAAGCCATTCAGTCCGTGTCTATGTTTTGTCTCGAGAAGGTGGCATCACGGTGTACTCAGCAAAGTCAAAGATTCAAAACCACATATTCATGCCCAAAGACTTATTCAACAATTAATAGTATGAGCATGTGGATAATGACACAAGATCGCAAGATGGCAAAGACAAGTCAAGAATGATTTGAAGATCTCAAGATAAAACACTAAGTCGAAAGACAATGACAAAGGCTCAAAGGTCACAAAATGAAGGAACAAAACTACTATTACACGTTCAAGACTCATTTATGACGAAATTCATAAATCTCCATTGGACTCCAAATATCGAAGAGGAATGACCTCACATTGGGGGAGATTGTTAGCCTCAAAATATTGAGTCAAACAAGAATGTTCGGTCATTGGTTTCTATTGTAATATTTATTAGAACGTTGTAATAGATAGTTAAATAGTCGAGGTTCACGGGCTTGGATTTAATCTACTTAAAGCCCAAAAGACAAGCCCGATCCAAACAATATAGCCCAATATGGTTACATGTAAGCCCGACTATATAAAGACCTTCCTAGCATGTTAGGAAGGGTGGATGATCATTAGTACTCTCATTATTCTAATCTAATATTCACCAAGTTAATCATCTCTCTCTCTCTCTCTCTACTTTCTCTCACTAGTTTCTCTCTCTAGGAATCCATATCATTTCATCTATTTTCTATCATTAATCATCATAATATTATAGGACAACAGAAAACCTTCACTCAAACACCTTCACGTTTTTAGATGTACTTGTTACATAATACGAGATGGTGAAAATTCGGATAAGATGAAAGAGAAAAGTGATGCATGTATATTAGTGGGATATGCAACTCAGTCTAAGGGATATAAAGTTTAGAACCAGAGAACAAAATTGATAGTTGAGACTATTCATATCCGATTTGATGAATAGAAATAAATGGTACTTGAACAAAGCAATTTAAGTCCCGATCCACAACGACAAAAGACTTTTGTGCGCAACCGCACGGAACTCGAAACTCAAGACCACATCAATGAACCGTCAAGTTCAAAGGTGGTTCAAAAACATGCTCCAAGAGTAGATATAACAGTGGGCACGACAATTGAAGAGTTGAAAATTTTATATGGACCAATGTTTGATGAATATTTCACGGGGGAGAAACATGTTGTATCGAAGTCCTCCGCTGACACTCATGATAAGAATGATGATACCGATCATCGTCAACAAAAGGATACAACTTCATCTACTTCTATACGTGTTGCTGTAGATTTACCTCCTCAGAATATCACATCTACAATCGATCCTACAACATCCACAACTACTGTCATTGCTCTGGAGAACACAAATCAAGCAGACGATGCATTATCTGATGAAGATGATTTTCACAACCCATTCGGTACATCGGTACAAGAAATTGGAGAGTCTTCTACTCGCCATGTTGATCCATCAAATATGCATACTTTCTAAGAACGACACCCGTCAACACATCATTGTACCCGAGATCACCCTTTGGTTCAAGTAATTGGAATCCCTTCACATCCTGTTCGTACAAGACGAAAATTAGAAACCGATGGAGATGTTTGTATGTTCGCACTCTCCATGAGTATAGCTGAACCGAAAAACATCAAAGAAGCCATGGATGATCACGCTTGGATTGAATCGATGACGGATAAACTTCAACAATTTGAACGACTCAAAGTCTGGGAACTTGTTCACATACCATACGATGTAACACCATTAAATCTTCGATGAATCTGAAAAAAACAAGATGGATGAAGAAAACACGATCATCAAGAACAAATCTAGGCTAGTGTCTACGGGGTATGGCCAGAGAGAGGGTATTGATTTTGAAGAATCATTTGCACCAGTAGCTCGTATGGCAACGGTCAGGATTTTCCTTGTTTATGATGCACATAAGGGATTCATCGTTTATCAAATGGACGTGAAGAAAATATTTCTTAGCGGTCCTTTGAAAGAAGAAGTCTATGTCACGCAGCTAGAAGGATTCATCAATCCGCATTATCCTGACAAGGTGTATCGTCTCCAAAGGCACTATATGGACTAAATCAAAGCTCCAAGGGCGTGGTACGATGAGCTCTCGAAATTTCTGGTATCCAAAGGTTTCTCAAAAGGTTCCATTGATCTAACTTTTTTCATATATAAATATGGGGATGACTTTTTGCTTGTGTAGATTTACGTTGATGACATTATTTTCGGGTCTACAAACCTAAAACTTTCAAAGTGGTTTGAAAAACTAATGCACATCAAATTTGAAACGTCAATGATGGGCGAACTAAAATTCTTTCTAGGAATTAAAGTTCACCAATCCCCACGTGGTATCTTTTTAAACCAATCTAATTATTGTCAAGAGATAATAAAAAAGCATGGTATGACCTCATATGACCCAGTTAGGACACCATTATCCACCAGATCCCTAGATGCTGACTTGGAGGGATTACCCATAGATCAACCGAAATATCGTTTCATCATCGGGTTCCTAATATATATGACAACAAGCAGACCAGATATTGCACATGCAACATGATATTATGCACGATATGAAGCAAGTCCCACTGAAAAACATATCAAAGAGGTTAAACGGATCTTTCGGTACCTCAAGAATACCATTCATTTGGGACTTTGGTATCCGTAGGAAACCGGTTTCTTTCTAACGGCCTATTCAGATTCTGATCACGCAAGGTGTCTTGATACTCGAAAAAGTACTTCTGGTGGTGCACAATTTCTAGGACAAGATAAGCTCGTGGGATGGTCTTCCAAGAAGCTGGATTGCACGTCACTATCATCAACCGAAGCGGATTATGTGTCTCTATCTGCGTGTTGTGCTTAAGTTCTTTGGATGAGAACACAACTCATGTATTATTGTTTCAACTTTGATAAAGTACCTATGTACTGTGACTCAAAGTCGGCCATATCCATCTCTTGCAATCCGGTACAACATTCCCGCACGAAGCACATTGATGCCAAATATCACTTCATAAAGGAACAAGTTGAACACGCTATCATTGAATTATACTTTGTTGGAACAGATTACCAATTAGCCGGCCTGTTTACGAAAGCTCTATCGAAAGATAGGTTTGAGTACCTCATTAGGAAAATTGGTATGAGATGTTTGACTCCTGCAGACCTGGAGATTCTGGAAAAGTTGCTTTCTTGATTCATCTTTCAAACATGTATTTGTATATATTTATGGAAAAGAAAAATACAAAAATATAAAACATAGAAAAAAATGGAAAATCTTTCAAAATACCAAAAATATTCTTCCCGACATGTCTTTCAGTATCGATAATATGGATGTGTCTAGAAATGTCACTCAATAACGACACGGGTGTTACATAAAGCTCGAGTGAAAGTTGTAAATATTTTTCAAAACATGTCATTTCTATTTTTTAATAAAGGAAAATGTCTATTTTGGACAATTTTCCAACAACGGGAAGAGCAATCTATCTTGGGTTGAGCTTGTCTCAAAACATTCAACGTTTTGAGCTCAACACAATGGCTTGTAATCACTTTCAGATTGCAACCCGGTTCTATATTCGCGGGGGAATGTACGAGTTAGTGGTCTTACCCTCAGCAAAAGAAGAGAAATCTTCTTACACTTGAGTGGATTCGTCAAGACATTCAAAGTCAATGAACTCAAGTTTATGCTTTAGAAATACCATGTCGCCAAAAAGAAAAGGTTTTCAGAAAGCGTTGAACACAATTTTTATAACAATTTCTCAATGATTATTCAAAATCTTTCAAAGATTGTGTGTTCAACAACTCCTATCCTCAAAAGTTTAATGTGGATCATATCCTCGAAATGACAATTCAATTGGATCAATTTTTAAGGGGGAGCTTTCCAAAATCAAAGTTTTAATGTTGTTGGATATATTAAGTCAAGACAATTTTTTATGTATCCAACACATTGTGTATAATTATCATTTGGTATTATTCACATAAAAGACTTTGATGTTCGTGAGCACATTCTTCAATGACAATCTTTTATGTGTTCATGAACATGTAGTGTGCGAGTACAATTTTTTCAAGAGTTTTTCAATGATTATTCAAAATCTTTCAAAAACTGTGTGCTCGACACTACATAAAATGTTCCATGTTATTCATGCAAGTTAGACATATTTTTCTCCCGAAAGTTTTCAAGACTATTTTTCACAATATATTTTAATCAAATTTGGTATCTCAAATATCAAACGATTTTATATATTAGAGATAGGGGAGAAAATATGATTAAAATATGATCTAAATATATGAAACGAACATATATGACCCAAGCACTTTAACTCTTACACATATGTGCGAAACACTTTGATTATCAATGCACATGTGAAAGGGGAGCATTTCTGAAACGACAAAACTATCAAGGTGTTAAATGTTTTTCAAACACTTTGATATATACTTTCAAGTGGTTTTTATGGTTTCAATAGATTATTAGAAGTCCTTAGGAAAGATGGAGTAGAATGTGAACATAGCTGAATGCCGACTAAGTACTGATGCTAGCACTAGAACAATCACAACAAGGTGCTAGTAATGATGTCTTGGTAAGCATTGAAGGGGTTGAAGAATAAAAAATATATGCAAGGATAAAGGGTGTAAACTAGCCCTCCATACAACTTAGGCAAAAATCGAGTCAACACATCATGAAGACTACACATCATGGACACAGTGATGTAATTCATAACCCATCCCCAGCTGACTCAGACTTGTCTCAAAAGAAGTTTGTTTTATTGTCACGGAGATCAACACGACTTATATTGACTTTCTTACTCCGAGATAGTTGATATTCAATAGGTGGCATCTGCTCTAGCCTCCGACCACTAAAAGTGCACTAATCAAGTTATAGAGCCTAGAGATCAATCAAATCTCGTTAGGACACACCGAATGATGAAGAAGAGAGTCCTACACTATATCCTTATGATATTGCTAGAACACTGAGAGTGATACTACTTAGTATTCACAATGATGAGTGGAAATCCTTCTAGTGTTAACATCAAACAACACTACGGTAGGTCATATGTAAGATTATTTATGAATTTAACATTATGTAAAACTGAATAGCAACAGTGGTTTGATTCATATTGATTCAAACTCGTTTCAAGTTTCTATGCAATATCTTTATGGTCTTGTAAGAACACTCAGAGTGATATTCATTAATATTCACAGTAACGAATGGAAATCTTTCTAGCGTCAACCTCAAACAACGCTATGATAGGTGACTTGAGAGATTCTTTATGAATCAAGCTTGTGTCAACTGGAAAGCAACAATGGTAAGATTCTTTAGGAATCAAACTTGTTAAAGGAATTTGAATTGACGACTTTAATCAAGAGGATATTTATCCAATTGATTCACTCTTTATGTTCGCAGTCTTGCTTTGAGACGGTCGAGTAAAGAGAACGTCTAGTGCAACCGCGAAACCCTGTTAAGGAGATTCTTAATTGAATCTACCTAATTACAGGTACAATATTTAATATCGTCTAACAGTATTCACCGACCGGAGGTAAAACGCTACCGATTTAAGACGAATGTCAAAGCCATTCAGTCCGTCTCTATGTTTTATCTCGAGAAGGTGGTGTTACAGTGTGCTCAGCAAAGTTAAAGATTCAAAACCACATACTCATGCCCAAAGACATATTCCACAATCAAGAAAGCTAAAGACTTCCACAACTCTGATGATCAAAGCAAGCTTTCAAGATGATGAATATTGTGATCATGTGGATGAAGACACAAGATCGCAAGATGGCAGAGACATGTCAAGGATGGTTTGAAGATCTCAAGTTTAAAGACAAAGTCGAAAGACAACAACAAAGGCTCAACGATCACAACATGAAGGAACAAGACTACTAGTACACGTTCAAGACTCAGCTATGGCGAGATTAGTAATCTCTACAAAAAGTGCAAATGTCGAAGGGGACTGACCTCTCATTGGGGGAGATTGTTAACTTCAAAATATTAAGTCAAACAAGAATGATCGGTCATAGGTTTATTATGTATTGATTATTAGAACGTTGTAATAGGTAGTAGAATAGTCGTAACAATACGGGCTTGATGGCTAGCTTAAAAGGCCTCTTTCAAGGAACTAGGCATTTATTAAAGCCCGACCCAATCAAACAATATAGCCCATTATGCCACATGTAGGCCTGGATATATATACCTCTCCTAGCATGTTAGGAGAGGGTTGTATGTTCATTTTCTTAATCTAATATCACCTTGTTTTCTCCACCTTCTCTCTACTTTCTCTCTCTAGATTTCATCTCTTTTCATCTATTTTTCTTCTTTATTTCTTAGATCTATCATCATAAATCTTGGGAAAACAAGATAGATCATATTCTGTTTTATCCTATCGCAGTGCGACGAGGACTCGGTTAAGTAATTAACTGTTGTGCGACAGCGGCTTACCTGGCCTCCTGGGCCTTGCGCGTGCTGTGAAGTAATGATCCATACCCAATGGATACGGGTAGTACCCGTGGGTCGGGTTATGCAACCCGAATAGGGACTATACGTTATCTATATGTATTTTCTTTTAATTTTTCTAATATCATTTTCAATTGTTGATGCATTGTCTTTAAGGCTAACTATACAAATAAAGTGTATACATTTATGTTTTTATTTACACGTTTAGTTTATGAATTAAAAAATTATGAAAAATTAGGGTATGATGTGTGACACCCATGGAATTTAGAAGAGTAGTTATAATCTAGTATGTCTAGTAACGTATAATATATTATTAGGTTTGTGTGTTTTATGTAATTGAAACGATAAATTTGCGAGATTGGAGTACATGAACACGGATCATGGTACTAATAGTGATGAAATGAAATCACACTGACACTAATTTTATGTGCATTTATCGTTTATGTAACTTTTGTGTACGTATTATGTATTATATATAATTAATCTATAAATATATTTATATGTAGTAAAATTACACTTCACTATGTTTTAGGAAAAACAAAGCAAGTATAAAGCGGTAAGTATTAAGAGAATCGATTTAGGAAAATCAAAACCCTTATGACCCTTTGTGTGAGTTCTTTCTTGAGGAGGATTAATGTGTGTGTTAAACTTGATGGTATTTGAGATTAATATTAATGAGAAGAAGGAAAAATGAAAATGATGACGGTTACGATTAAAATTAGACTACGACGAATGATAAGACGTAAAACGTAAAAACGTGACGAAATAAAAAATTTAATCAAAAAATTCCCAAAAAAATTACCAAAAATTCCTAAAAATAAACAAAGGGTTTACAAATTATCAAAACTTTTCAAACCTTTTTAATTAACTAATATTTAATTTTTAAATGCTAATTAAAGTCCTAAAAATCAAATAAATTAATAAAAGCCCAAACAAAGATTTTTATCTTTGTAAACCTCAAAAATATTTTAATTAAACCAAAAACTATTTTTCCAAAATTTAAAACCTATTAAATCTATTTAAAATAATTAAAAACTAAAAATAAAATATTAAAATAATATTAAAAATCAGAAGTTTATAAAAAAATCTAAAAACTTGCAAACTAATTTATTTTAACCTAATTAACCCAAAAATGAAAGTGAAATGACCTAAATACCCCTAATGGGCCTCCAAATGGGCCAAAAATGAAAACAGTCCAATGAAAATGGGCTTTTTGGCCCAATAAGACAAAATTCAACCAAATAAGCCCAAAATTTCCAGTCTAGCTTAGAATTGGATTTTAAACAAAAAACTCTAAGGCCTAAAAGCTGAAAGTGAGCTTATCACAGCTTAATAAACAAAGAGCTTATTCTTAATGGGCTTTTTGGCCCATTAAGCCATAAGCTAATGCCATAAGCTGAAAATTGACACACATCATTCTCTTGGGATTATAAAGCTGTTTGTAAAAAGAAATATTGTAAAATTTCAATAAATAAGCCTTAAATAAGCCAAAGCTCTCTACAGAAAACGACAAAATAATCGTTTTTGAGTTCTAGGCTGATTCAAGAGATGATTCAACTTGCAAAAGGTTTTAAATGACTTAACTAAGACAAATCAATCATAAAATCCCCAATAAGCAAAGCCAAATAAGCAGAATGAGTTGATAAGCACTTTGGAAAAAGACAAAGGAGTTCATTTTCTAGTAAAATCCTAAAACCAAAAGCTACAAACTTTAAAACTAGCTTATGAGATGAAAATAATAAGACCGATCACAAAAAGAAAGTTGTTACATGTTTGGATAAGCTAGAATAGCTTATCGATAATCTGAATACAAATTAACACTACATGTGGGTAGCTTCAGTGGGAAAGGAGTTCCCACTGATGATGAACTGATTCCTTTTTTTTAGCTTGATTTACTTGGTTTCATTGGACAATCAAGGCACCTCTACAACCATGGAGTTATAGGGAGTCAAGAACACGCAAGAATAGCAACAATTATCAGGCCAATACAGTTAATTCATTGAAGGCCAAGACATCGAAAAGAACTAGTCAGATGGTTTAAGCAAATGTTTAAGCAAGAATAAGCCCACAAAACTTCACCAAAAGCATACAACAGCTATCATAATCATTCTTCTATACTAAACATGTCATAAGAACAGGTTTCGTGCATTGGTTCACCGATTCAAGCTAATAATGAGCCTAAGTGACTTTACTGGTGTAAATAGTGAACACAAAAAACCCTTTGCTGATGCACTTGACCAAAAGGTAAGATTCAAATGATCAAAACAAGTTATCAAATTTTTCAAACTAGCAATTATTCACTTGGCAGCCTAAGTCCTAAGCACTAGTTACTAGGTGACCCAATTTTAGTTCACAGAAATTGAAACCACTTTTTTTATAGCCAATGATCCAGATTTAGTGTTTTAAGGCACAATTTATGCAGGTTTTAGCTTGACTACACTACCTTAGTTGCAAAAATCACAAATGTATCCTTAATACCTACTCAGTCTCACCAAAGCTTTACAAAACATGCAATCCCAAACACCCTTTTAAAAACATAAATCAGATTTTAACAAAGGCTTTTTGTTTAATTCACCTAGACAAACTTAAACAAGCATCAATCTAACACTACTATGAGCTAAGAACCAAATTTCAAAGACCAAAAACCACCAGATAACAAGTATCACCAATATCAGTTAGCACAGATTTTTGTGAAGAGTTTGAAAAAGGAAAAGAAGGACAAACCTAAGGGACACACATCAATGCCCCCGTTTGTTTGAGCTTATGTGATATCTAATCAATCACAAGCATCCACTATAACAACCCTGCTAAGAAGGATGATGCGTGGGGTTAGTAACAAGTTTTAAATTTATAAACACGAATTACCGGATTGACTAAAAACGCACGGGCAAGTATAACCCTTTCGTTTGTGTATAGCTTTTATGTGGTAATACCGAGATCGTTCACGGGGATTTGGAAAACCTATGATTATTCTAAAATGAAACTATAATCGTTGATTGTAGCAATTATAAGCAAGCAAATAATAAGTAAAATGATGAGATTAATAATATGATTAAAGGTACACTTGGTAAAGACTAGTTTGAGCATTCGTAGTGATATGATTGTGATGACACGTAAACATATATGATTATGATAATTAGATGGATAATCCAATATATTGTTTTCAAAAGCTTTAATCTTCGTCAAGACCTTGGTTAAAGAAAACAAGCATTAGACTCAATCACTCAATTCAAGACTTAATCCAATTTCAACACATTTGATTTACTGTCATTTCACGAATTTGCTAACACTTATAATTATGTTTCTTGATAATCAAAACTTCTTAAGAAATGATCATTACAAAAGATAGCCAATCATAGACAAACCGGCTATGACTTGTTGATAGAAAATAACCCTTTCGACCTATGAAATCTTTACCAACAAATTATGTTTTGATAGCAATTGTCACATGAAACATAAATATCAATGAATCATAGGAAAGCTTGACATTGAATTAAACATAAATTATAATCACAACCACCACTTCATACTACAAACATCATCCTACCATGTGTAGAATGAAACTTAGCTACTCATAACAAATGATGAAATAAACTCAGAAATAAAGGTATTATAAGTCATAATCAAGAGTCTTACAAAGTGGAAAAATGTTACTAATGATTAGGGTAATGATCCCTACGAGTTTCATGATGATAACTTTGCTTATTGGACTCAAAAACTGACTTTTTTAGCACCACCTTGTTCAAATACGGGAATGAGAGTTTGGACAAGGATGAGAGAGTTATTTATGAGATGATATGAAGAGATAATTGATTTATGAAAAGATATGTAGTTACATGACCCCAAGGGTATTATTTATAAGCTAGTTAAGGCCCTAGACTTCAATGGTTGGCTTGGAGAGAAAGAAAGTCTAGAATGTTCTTGCATGGAGTTCTTTGAGCTTGCATGAATGTGGACACATTTCTGCCTAGACAAATGTTGGTGGCAACTTCACTTATAATGGAGGCAACATGAGCTATGATGGAGGCAACATGAGCTATGATGGAGGCAAATCAACTCCCATGTGATGGTGGCAACTTCATTCTTGCCAGTGGCAAGTTGGATGTGTGTTGATGGTGGCAACTTTCATGCTGAATATCTTTATTTGCTCTTTGGAAATACTTGTTCTTCTACCCGGAATTAATCTTCAAAAGCTTGTAACTTGCACACTGGTCTTGAACTTGACTACGATTCTTCGTACTCGTACAATTCTTTACTTTTATGTTGTTTTATACTCCATTCCTACAATTGGCTACACAAAGACTTGCAAACACAATTGGGCACAAATATGCACAAAAGTATCATATAATTAACCAATATACATGTACAAAAGTACGGATAACGCTCCTAAAAACATGTTGGATTTAGGCGTTATCAAATCCCCTCACATTTAAGTTTTGCTTGCCCTCAAGCAAGAAGAAAAGAAAATTAAATCCAAAGGTACATGTATCTTTACAAAATTTCGATGCAAGTCTACCAAGTACAAGTACACGATAAAACTCATCGAGTTAAGTTTTTTAAGGTTGAAAAATTGAGATATAAAGTCAATACCCATAAAAATATAGAAAGTCTTTTATTTCTAGCTACACTACACTAATGACATATGAATTGAAGCAACATGTATCACGACTTAGCACATTGGCTAGTCGATACCTTTTATTTCTTCTTCTTTCTTCAACTTCATAACATTATAGCTCATTGGCTATTTATTTGTCTTTTTGACTTTTTTTCTTCTTGGCTAAAACTCCTAGCCATGGATCAACATACTTGCAAAGTTCAAGTTGTATTGACAAACATTGAGCTTGCAACCTTCTCCTAATTTTTTTTTCTTTTTTTTTCTACTATCATATGAGACTTTGACTTGGGTAATTTTGACACAAAAATATATCTCAAATTTTCAAAAATTACCAATTGGATAACTTCTTTATTATTTATATACATTGCTTGAAACGCTTTATTTACGAGGGCAAAAGAATAACAAAGTTTTAAAATAGCCCAAAAATATGGCAATTAAGCATCTTTTTCTCGATTTCCCTACAACCCCCTCACACTTAAGTTTATCATTGTCCTCAATGTGATAAAACTGAACAAAAGCAAGGGAATGAGAGAAAAACCAGAATCACGGGCATATCATACATCATACAAGAGTTTTGTTTTCGCCTTCAACTTGCGGTACCTACAAAAAAGATAAAACACACAAAAATACAGAAAAACACTCTATTTTTGGGTTTTTATAGGTTTTTTATAAAAGAGACACATGCTACACCCCCTCACACTTAAGCAAATAATTTGTTAAAAATTGTGGGGTGTAAGCATAAATTAATTTTAAAAAGGAAAATCACACTTTAAAAACTTAAAATTTTAAAAACACACGGGTTGCCTCCCGAAAAGCGCTTATTTTTTATTATTGAGTCATCAGTCGGACTCGTATTTCTTTTTAGTTTTCTTTATTTTCTTTGAGCGAAAAATGTTCACTCCACTCTTCATGGTATAGTTTAACACGGTGTCCATTAATAATGAAGCTTCCTCCACTCTTGTCATACAATTCAACATAACCGGATGGGTATCCATGTTTTACTATAAAATGACCGTACCACTTTTGTTTAAGCTTGGGGCTTTGAATTTATAGCGCATATCAAAACAAGAGAACTTTATCTCCTTTCTTGAATTCTTTTCGGATTCGAAGTTTCTTGTCGTGATAAGCTTTGGTACGTGCTTTGTACAATTTCGAATTCTCATAAGCTTGGAGTCTTAATTCATCGAGTTCATGTAGTTGCAAGAATCGGTTTTCTCCAGCGATTTTGAGATCGGGAGTACAGCTTCTCAATGCCCAATAAGCACGGTGCTCGATTTCGAAGGGCAAATGGCACGTTTTACCGTATAATAAACGATAAGGTGTTGTGCCAATTGGTGTCTTATATGCTGTTGAAAAGCCCATAGAGCGTCGTCAAGTTTCCTTGACCAAACGGAAGGATTGTCCTTAACCGTTTTTTCAAGTATTCGTTTTAAGGCTCTATTGGTATTTTCAACTTGTCCACTCGTTTGTGAATGATACGCGGTTGCAAAGCGATGGGTGACTCCATAACGCTTTAAGATTTTCACCATTTGTTTGTTACAAAAATGGGAACCTCGATCACTAATTAAAGCTTTCGGCATTCCATAGTGAGAGAAGAGTTTTTAAAGAAAGTTGATTACGGATCTTGAATCATTTGTGGGTAAAGCCTCGGCTTCTGCCCATTTGGACACGTAATCAATAGCGAATAAGATATATTCGAACTTATGGGATTTACGAAAAGGTCCCATGAAATCAATTCCCCATACGTCAAATATTTCGCTAACTTGGATGCTGTTTTGAGGCATTTCGTCTCTTCGTGAGAGGCTACCAGTACGTTGGCAAACATCACAATTTTAGACTAGAGTATAGGCCTCTTTAAAAATTGTTGGCCAATAAAAACCAGCATCGAAAGCTTTTTCGCAGTGGTTGAAGGACCATAATGTCCCCCAATAGGGCCATGATGACATTCATCAAGGATCTTTCTTGTTTCTGTGCCGTAAACACATATCCTAATCATGCCATCGGGGCGTACTTTGAAAAGATAGGGATCTTCCCAAAAATAGTGTTTTAGGTCGGAAAAGAATTTACATCGTTGGTGATAGGTTAAACCTTTTCTTAGAATTCTTCCAACGAGGTAATTTTCAAAATCTGCAAACCACTGAGATTCATCCATAGAGATTTTCATAAGAGTTTCATCGGGAAAATAATCGTCGATATCTTCATCCCTTAACTCTTCCATGTTTGGATTTTCAAGTCGCGACAAATGATCGGCTGCAACGTTTTCAGCTCCTTTCTTGTTTTGGATTTCGATGTCAAATTCTTGGCGTAGTAAAATCCACCTAATAAGACGCGGCTTAGCATCTTGTTATGAGAATAGATATTTCAACGCGGAATGATCGGTGAATACAATCGTTTTTGACAACACGAGATAGGATCGGAATTTTTCGAAAGCAAAGACTACGGCAAGTAGTTCTTTCTCGGTGATTGTGTACTTGAGTTGCGCGCTATTTAGAGTTTTGCTCGCAAAGTGTATAGGATGGAAATGTTTTCCTTCACGTTGTCCTAATACGGCTCCTACAGCGAAATCGGTTGCATCACACATAAGTTCAAACGGTCGCGACCAATCCGGTGAAACCATGATCGGTGCATTTATTAACTTGTATTTAAGCTTGTCAAATGCCTTTATGCATTCTTCATTGAATTCAAAGACTATGTCTTTTTCAAGGAGTTTGGTCATCGGTCTAGCAATTTTGGAAAAATCTTTTATGAATCGGCGGTAGAATCCCGCATGACCTAGAAAGCTTCTAACGGCTTTAACGTTAGTGCGTGGTGGTAATTTGGATATCACTTCGATCTTGGCCTTGTCTACTTCCAATCCGGCTCCGGAGACTTTGTGTCTAAGCACAATTCCTTCAGTCACCATGAAGTGACTTTTCTCCCAATTGAGCACGAGATGAGCTTGTTTGCATCGGATGAGCATGCGCTCTAGATTAAAAAGGCAAGACTCGAATCAGTTTTTGAAGACTGAGAAATCATCCATGAAAACTTCCATGGATACTTCGATCATATCTTGAAAGATTGCGATCATACACCTTTGAAAAGTCGCTGGTGCATTGCAAAGACCAAAAGGCATACGCTTATAAGCGAACGTTCCATAAGGACACGTAAAAGTGGTCTTGTATTGATCGGATGGTTCGATAGGTATTTGAAAATATCCAGAAAAGCCATCGAGAAAACAAAATAATTTGTTCCCCGCTAGTCTTTCCAACATTTGGTCCATGAATGGTAGAGGAAAATAATATTTTCGCGTCGCATCGTTCAATTTGCGGTAATCAATACACACACGCCAACCGGTAACAGTTCTTGTAGGAACAAGTTCGTTATTTTCGTTGGTCACAACAGTCATTCCTCCTTTTTTAGGAACGCAATGAATAAGACTAACCCAAGGACTGTCCTCTATGGCATAGATGATTCCTGCCTCAAGGAGTTTGATGATTTCGGCTTTTACTATCTCCTTCATGTTTGGGTTAAGTCGATGTTGCCTCTCAATAACGGGTTTGGCATCGTCTTCGAGATCGATCTTGTGTTTGCAAAAATATGGGCTAATACCCGGTATATCGGATGTTTTCCAAGCAAACGCTTCTTTGTGGTTTTTGAGCATAGAAACAAGACGTTCCTTCTCATCTTCCTCGAGCTTGGCTGAGATAATCACCGGAAGGAGTGAGTCCTTCTCTAGATAAGCGTACTCGAGATGTTCGGGAAGAGTTTTCAACTCAAGATCCGTCGGTAGATCATGAATAGATTTGTGAACTATAAAGTTCAATTTCGAAGGAAAAACTTCAACGCCTTGTTTTCCTCTTCTTCGAGAGTTACTTCGGAATCAAGGGCCATGAATTCTTCGAATTCACGATCCCGATCGGTATCGCTAATCTTTTTTTAAGTTGTTTGGAATGGTGCGTTGTCATCAAGCAATGCGTCCAATTCTTCTTCTGTTACTTCATCAATAACATCCACGCGGAAGCATGTGTCATCATTAGAATGGGAGTGTTGCATATATTTATCGACTAAGAATGTGACTCGATCGTTACCAACTCCAAGGTTTAGTTCTTTATTCTTCACACGAATGATAGCATCAGCGGTGTGCAAGAATGGTCGTCCTAAAATGAGAGGGACTTGGTGGTCTTCCTCCATCTCAAGGATTACGAAGTCGGCAAGAAATATGAATTTTCCAACTTGAACAAGCTTGTTCTCGGATATCCCAACGGGATATTGGTAGGTGTGGTTAGCCAAACGTATACTCATACTCGTAGGTTTCAAAGTATTGTTTGAAAGATTCTTGTATAATGAGTATGGCATAAGATTGATACATGCGCCTAGAGCGGCCAAGGCGTGACATTCAACATTGTTGTTTAGGGTGCATGGTATGAGAAAGCTTCCCGGATCTCTGAGCTTTGGTGGAAGTTTGCTTTGCAAGGCTGCAGAACATTCTTCATTTAGAAACGCAACAGAGATTTGCTCTGTCTTACTATGGTTGCTAATAAAATCTTTGAGGAGTTTCCCATAGTTGGGCATGCCGGTTAAGATATCAACAAGTGGAACGTTGATCTTAACTTCCTTGATCATCTTAAGGAATTCGGCATTACGAGCCTCCATCTTTTCTTTTCGTAGGCGTTGAGGATACGCAATTTTTGTTTCATACGCCTTTGGTGTTGGTGTTGGAATGGGTGTGGTTTGTTTTGGTTTGGGTTTGGAAGGAAGAACGGTTTCTTCCTTCTCGGGCTCATCGGCCTCGTCTTCACTTTCATCGGCGAAAGTGGGAGCATTGGTGTTCGGGTTTTGTGGTGGATCATAACTCAGCCCTGTTCTAGTGAATACGGCATTCACATGTTCATTACGAGCGGGTGGTGGGCGGTATGGTTTATCCATAGATGGTTTTGGGTTTGTTTGAGTGTTGCTTGGTAGCAAACCACTTGGTCGATTGGCTAATTTATCGGTGATTCGAACGAGTTTGGTTTCGAGATCATTAATGGTTGCGGTGTGGTGTCTTTGTCCTCTTTCAACATTGGCTTTGAGATCGAAGAATTGGTTCTTAATGAACGTGTTTGTCGATTTTTGAGATTCTATGAAAGCTAACAACGTTTTCTCTAGGGTTGAATCTTCGGGTTTCTTTTCGTTTGATGGACCGGAATTAGCGTTCTCACGGGATTGTGAGCTACGATTTTTGTTTTTGGGATACTCACGCCATATGACGGAAGTTACCTCGATAACCACTTCCTCGGTATCCTCGTTGGGCGTAGTTTACTTCTTGTGGCGGTTCTCTTATTGGTGTATCATCACACGCCGTGGATGGGAGTGGTCCTCCACAAAGAGTACATTCGCCTTGCATCTCCTTCATTTCGTCTTTGATGGTTTTGAATTGTGAGTCGAATTTAGATGTAAGGGCGTCCATCTTCTCCATGAGTTTTGAATTTTCGTCACTTTCAACGAAAGTAACGGTTTTCTTGAAAGGTTTGGTTCGGTTATCTTTGGACCAATCGAGTTTTAAGAGAACTCGGTCCTCGAGAAATTGATATGCTTCGTTGGGAGTCTTATAAAGAAAGAGTCCACCGGCGTCAAGGATTGCTTGCGTCGGTTCATTGAGACCATGATAAAAGATTTGGATGCTGGTTCCTTTTAGTAAACCATGTCTATGACAACTATGAAGTGGGTCTTTCATTCGATTTCACGCATCAATGAGTGTTTCTTGTGGAAGTTGGGCTAAACCTCGGATTTATCCCATGAGTCTTTCATACATGGCGGGTGGAAAGAAACGACTAACAAAAACGGTTCCCATTTGTTCCCATGTTTCAATGGTACCGGGCGTCAACTCGTTGTACCAAACTCTTGCATCTCCGGATAGAGATGATGGGAAGAGTTTGAGTTTTATGGCGTCTACATTGACGTCGGCTCCATAACGGAACATGCCACATATTTTCATGAATTCAGATATGTGCCTATGCAGATCGGCTCTCTGCACGGCCATCAAATTGGCGGTCTTTGATCGTTGAAAGGTGATGACCTTTCATGGTAAAGTTTTCTCCAAGCTCAAATTGAACAATAGCAACCTCACGGGTAGGTGCTACTACTCGGTTGGCTGCCCACATTGATTGATCGTCGGCCATTGGAAATGGTAGATCGTTAAATGGGTTGTAGACGACAAAGGCGTCTAAGAGATTCTCAAATGGTGGGTTTTTGGTTTTTGAGATTCGGTTTTCAAAAGAAACAAAGGGTTGTTTCTTGCGATTTTTCTTTCGACATTGGTGAATATAACGTTCGGGATCGGTGTATGGACTAAGCAATTCTTGACCGGAAGAACGTGTGTTCATTCAAGTCTTGAACGACTTTTGAAAAGGATTACAAGTAATAAAAACAAAAACAAACAAAATATAACTAATAAGAAAATAAGTAAATAGGAAATTAAATTGATACACGCATTTTCATTGGGGTTCAGATTATGTCTCTCAGTCCTCTCGAATTGATCTCGGCCTTAAGTGGAATGATTGTTCTTGGTACTAAAAAGGGGTTTCAGATTTCTAATCTAAAAAAGTTTAAATGTATTAAAATGAAAATTTTAAATCAAACACAATAAAAAACAATTAATTTAATGACAATTAACAAGACTAGAATTAAAATTAAAATTAAAATAAAGAAACAGTAAGAAACAGTAATATAGTAACTCTTAAAAATATTCAAAGAAAACTGATTCGGAAGTTTAACCTTGATTCGGAACTTTTCACCCGGGAGTTGGTTCGGAACTCTTGATCCGGAACTTTTCACCCGGAAGTCTTCATTCGGAACTTTTAGAAAATAATTCACTCGGAACTTTCTTCGGAAGTTGATCCGGAACTTTCTTCGGAACTTTGATTCGGAAGTTTATTCGGAACAATCAATTCATTCGGAACTTTTTAACTCATTCGGAACTTTTAAACAAAAAACTCATTCGGAACTTTTAAACTTAAATTGATTCGGAACTTCAAAAACAAACGTTCATTCGGAACTTTTTGAAAATAACATTCATCCGGAACTTTGGTTCATTCGGAAGATTGGGTTCATCCGGAACTTTCAGTTCATTCGGAACTTTCTACTGACTCGGAACTTTTTGAAAGGAAACTCATTCGGAACTTAGCTGTTCATCCGGAACTTAGTGTTCATCCGGAAGTTTTTGGTTCATTCGGAACCTGGGGAACTCAAGAACAGTAGTTTTACCCGAAGAACAAGGAAACCAATTTTGATCCAAAAATCACCAAGTTTTTCACCAAAAACTTAATCAAACTAATCACTAAGCATCAACTAACCATAAACTACAAATCCCATCAACAAAAACACAAAACCCAACAACTTTTAAAGATCAAATCAATAAAATAAGAACTTAAGAACTTGAAGAGAAAGATGATGATGAACAAGATGAAATGGAAAGATTAAACAAGAACTTGTATTGATGATTAATGTTTTAACAATAACAAAACAAGGATTAAAATTACAAGATTGAAAAAACAAAGATCAAGATCACCAAACACCCTAGTGGTGTTGGTGATGATACGAACTAAAAAGGAGAAAAAAGGGGAAGAGAAGAAAACTAAAAACTAACTGCCTAAATGTGTGAGGGGTGGACTATATATAGGTGTTCCCCTTTGTTGGTGAGTGGGCTTTCTCCCGTTCTTCGTGTCTTCTCGTCTTTTCAGAAAAGTTGACGATTTCGATTCTGATTCGGGATTTGTCGTCGATTAAATTCAACTCGTCTTTTCAGAAAAGTTGACGATTTCGATTCTGATTCGGGATTTTTCGTCGATTAAATTCAACTCGTCTTTTAATTTCTTTGTTTAATAGACTTGAGTTTCTTCGACTTATGTAAATCTTCCATCTTTGGTCCTTTTCTTCGATAAATCTTCGAATAGGCCCAGTGACTTCAAATCTTTTGCATCTCTTGGACAATAGACTTCGTCTTGAGTCTTTTTCTTCCATAAATCCCGTGCAATCCCATGTTTTCTCCATTATCCATCCGGTTGGCTCTGAAAACACATTAAACACAAAAACCACGCATAATTCCAAACAAATGATATTAAATACGTGTTTTGGTCTCGTTTTACTCAGAATTAAGTGGTAAAAGGGGGGGTGTTTACACACCTATCAAATCCCCTACACTTAACCATTGTCATGCCCTCATGCAATGCTTAGCGATAAAGCAATTTTACACTTTTCTCATAATTAATCAACCTTGGCCTTATTAAAATACTACTAAAACAAAAATTAAAATACTAAGAGAAATTAAAACTTTTAAAGTAAACAAAAGGATGGAAATAACTTGCAAAGAAATCAAGGACTTACATTAGGGCTTTGGTGCTGCGAAGATTTATCACCCACATGTTTTACGTTCCCCAAACTAAGCTTAAAAACGAGATCATTATTATTATAAGTTAGTAAATCAAACACTTACACACATGGCTTAATTAAATGCTTAAACTCCCTTATTCCTAGGTGTATCTCTTATATTTTATTTTTGTCTTAGAATGATCATGAAGATGTATTTTTTGGACTTATTTTGATAGTTTGTTAAGGCTGAAAGCAAAGTAGGACGATTTGATCAATAGTTAGCTAAAGGACAAAATCTCTTAAAACTGCTTCTCGGGATATCAAAAAGTTCATATCTTGGCATAACTCGGTTTACGATTTGAGACCTTTCTCGGGCTGATATTTGGCATGTACTTCATACTTCATATCTTGAGAGACGTGCTTGAGATAATGGTCTTCTCATCGTTCATAGAGTTTCTTCACTTGGAGACTTTTGAGAGGTACTCCAACTTTGTTGACCACGACTTCATGATTATTTCTTCAATCTCTATTTGGGATTTTGAGATACAACGATCCGCCTCCTTTTCGGACTTGGATCTATTTATCCTCATACCTTGTTAGGGTCTTTTCGGATAGACTTCTCCATCATCTTTATGGGAGTTGATTGCTTTTCGTCGTGAGTCTTGATCCTTCATATTGACTTTGGGAATAATGCTTTTCACATCACTTTGGATCTTTAGCAATAAAATGGAATCCTCATGCCTTGTTAGGGCCTTTTCGGACTCGCCAATCTTCGCGCCCCGCTTCATAAGTTATGCCTTGGCTATGAACTCTTATCATTACCGAGCAACTTTTAAACTATCTTGGGCTAGAAGCTAAGTAACTTTTCAAATCGTACGACCTTACTTATTGCAGATAATTTATTATCAAGTGATGGGAGAATAGGCAAATAATTACACCAAGTGAGCTTGTGCAAGAATACCGACTTATAATTGACTCTATCATTTCTCGTCCTCCACAATTTAAAATCTCAAGTAATGAGACTGGTGGATACTTAGCCTAATAAACCAATTAAGGTCTACATGGTTAAGGATACTAGCTAGAATAAACTTGGATAAGTCTATTCGGGTTGAGTCAAAATAAACGCAACGGGCCTAATATGTCAAAAACTTCTAAACTAGCTACACCACTTTATTAATATTTTTTTGACTTTATTGCGGGATATATACATATGAAAGCAACGATAAAAATTTAAAAATTACGACTAAATGGCCAAAGTTAATAAAAAATTTGAAAAATATTGAAAAATAGGATTTTCTGGTTAAATGAAGGCATTTTTATGGAAAAGTCCACTTAAAACTTCGATAGAAGTCTCCCCTACACTTAAGATAAACATTGTCCTCAATGTTTAAACATGTGGGAAAAGTCTCCCCTACACTTATGACATTGTGCACGTTGGTTAACTCAAGTTAAGGAAGAAACGACTAAAGTGATCAATTTCAAATGTGAGTATGAAGAAAATTGAATCACGATAGTTGAGAGATAGAACCGGATTTCGGATAACACGGGAGCACGGTTCTTCAAAGTTTCCAAGAGTGCACTAATCCCTGTAATCACATCACCACACAAAAACAAACACCCTATAGAGGTCCCCCTACACTTAGGAGGTTAAAACATAAAAGATAGATACTCGGGCTGCCTCCCGAGGAGCGCTTGTTTTTGATAACCGAGTCACGAGCCTGACTCGACCCAAATTCAGTTCATGGGGAACGTGGTGAGGGATGGAATCACCTCCTGAGAGGTGTCCTCACCAAAGTACAACTTCACTCGTTGGCCATTCACCTTAAAATTAGGTCCATTAGGTTGAGCGAGCTCGAGAGTACCATATGGAAAAATTTGGGCGATGGTGAATGGGCCGGACCAACGAGATTTGAGCTTGCCCGAAAAGATTTTCAACCGAGAGTTAAAAAGTAAGACTTTGTCTCCAACATGGAACTCTCGGTTTTTGATCTTGGAGTCGTGAATGAGCTTAGTTCTTTCCTTATAGATCAAAGAATTTTCATAAGCCTCATTCCGAATTTCATTCAGCTCATTGAGTTGGATCTTGCGTAGGTCACCGGCTTTGTTAATATCAAAATTAGCCCACTTCAAGGCCCAGTAAGCCTTGTGCTCCAACTCGATGGGGAGGTGGCATGCTTTCCTGTACACAAGACGATAAGGCGTACAGCCGATCGGGGTCTTGTAAGCAGTACGGAAAGCCCACAAAGCATCATCAAGTTTATCAGCCCATGAGGCACGATGCTCTCCCACGGTTCTTTCCAGAATTCGCTTCAGTCCTCGGTTGGATATTTCAGCCTGGCCATTAGTTTGTGGGTGGTAGGATGTGGAAAGACGATGATTGACACCGTACTTAGCCATGACTCTTGCGAATTGGTCATTGCAAAAATGAGTCCCACGATCACTAATAATGGCGCGAGGCACACCGAATCTAGCGAATAGAGCTTTCAAAAAGTTACAAAACACCCTTGCGTCATTAGTAGGTAAAGCTTTGGCTTCAACCCACTTTGAAACGTAGTCAACGGCTACAAGGATGTATTTGTTTCCTTTAGAAGAAGGGAATGGCCCCATAAAGTCGATACCCCAAACATCAAAGATTTCACATTCTTGTATGAAATTCTGAGGCATCTCGTCTTTATGTGTGATCGTGCCTTGTTTCTGGCAAACATCACATCATTTAACCATATTGTGAGCGTCACGATATATGGAGGGCCAATAAAATCCCAAATCAAACACTTTTTTGGCGGTGTAGTTGGGACCAAGTGACCATCGGTGGGTCCTTTGTGGCAAGCATCAAGGATTTCTGAAGCTGCCGGTCCGTCAACACATCGGTGGATAATCAGGTCGGCACATTGTTTGAATAGGTAAGGGTCGTCCCAAAAGTAAGTCTTAATGTCGGTGAAGAACTTTTTCTTTTGTTGAGACGTCAACCCTTCCTTGAGAATTCGACCCGCCAAGTAGTTTGCAAAGTCCGAAAACCACGGGGTTTCATTAGAATTCGAATTTATAGACATTAAGGTCTCCAAGGGAAAAGAATCATTGATTTCTTTGTTCGGATGATCCCCTTGGTAAGGATCCTCAAGTCTGCTGAGATGATCCGCGGCTAGGTTTTCAGCTCCTTTTTTATCGCGAATTTCGATTTTAAATTCCTGGAGCAGCAAAACCCAGCGAAGAAGTCTTGGTTTGGAATCTTGCTTTGTCAACAAGTACTTCAACGCGGAATGATCGGTATACACAATTGTTGTAGAAAGGACAAGATAGGGACGGAATTTTTCAAAAGCATAGACAACAGCTAAAAGCTCTTTTTTGGTTGTCGTATAATGCAATTGTGCCCCCGTCATTGTCTTGCTAGCGTAATGGATTGGTTGGAAATGTTTGTTCACTCTTTGTCCCAGAACCGCTCCAATAGCAAAATCACTAGCGTCGCACATCAACTCAAAGGGAAGCTCCCAATTGAGGGTAACCAAGACGGGTGCCTTAGTTAGCTTATCCTTCAGCGAGTTGAAGGCTTCAAGACACTCTTTGGAAAAGATAAAAGGAGTATCTTTTTCCAAGAGGTGGGTCATCGGGCGAGCGATTTCAGAAAAATCTTTGATGAATCGACGGTAGAAGCCCGCATGACCCAGAAAACTTCTCACACCCTTCACGGTTGAAGGTGGAGGCAACTTTGTGATAACATCGACTTTAGCACGGTCTACTTCAAGACCGGCTTTGGAAATCTTGTGTCCCAGCACGATGCCTTCTTTTACCATAAAATGGCATTTTTCCCAATTCAGAACAAGGGGAGTGTCTTCGCACCGCTTAAGCATACGTTCCAAATTGGCAAGGCAGGAAGTGAAGGAATCCCCGAAGACCGAGAAATCATCCATGAAGACTTCCATGGTTTGTTCAACCATGTCATGGAAGATAGCTAACATGCATCTTTGGAAAGTCCCGGGGGCATTGCATAAGCCAAAAGGCATTCTTTTGTAAGCAAATGTGCCATAGGGACAAGTGAATGTTGTCTTCTCTTGATCTTGGGGATCGATAGGTATTTGGAAATAACCCGAGAAACCATCAAGAAAGCAGTAATATTCATTACCCGCTAAACGTTCAAGCATTTGGTCCATAAAAGGTAGAGGGAGATGATCCTTTCTCGTGGCATCATTGAGTTTGCGGTAGTCTATACAAACTCTCCACCCAGTAACGAGACGAGTGGAAATCAACTCGTTGTGTTCATTGGGAACAACGGTTATTCCGCCCTTCTTGGGCACACAATGGATTGGACTAACCCATGGTGAATCCGAAATAGGGTAAATCATACCCGCATCAAGAAGTTTGATAAACTCTGTTTTAATGACTTCATGTATTTTTGGATTCACCCTTCGTTGGCTTTGAATAATGGGCTTAAAGTCGTCCTCCATGAGAATTTTGTGTGTGCAGAAGTGAGGATCAATTCCACGAATATCCGAGATTTTCCAAGTAATAGCCTTCTTGTGATCTTTCAACACGGTGATAAGTCGGGCTTTTTCTTCTTCCTTTAGGTCCTTAGCAATGATGACTGGCGACTTCTTCTCTTCTTCAAGGAATACATACTCGAGATGGGGCGGCAACTCCTTTAGTTCTAAATCCGGAGGATTTTCGACGGGAGGCGTATTCGAAGTCGGAGTATCGATAGCAATGACCGTGGGAGATGGAGGAGAAGGATTGTCTTCGTTGAGAAGGTTGTCAAAGAAATGCATGTCTTCATTCCCATTGGTTGGAGAATCATCAGTAGCTAAATTCACATCTCCCATGGTGTCTTCAAGATTGTTCCAAAACAAATCACTTTCTCCAAATAGAGATAGTGATGAATCAATAGAGGCAATGGTTTCAACATTGGGAAGAGAGGTAGGAATACTTTTGCAAGCATTTTGGAAGTGTTCTTCACAAGCCTCATCAAGAACGTCAATACAATTAACACTCTCGTTGGAATAAGGTTGTTGGGACAACTTTCCCATGTTGAAGACGATTTTATCGTCACCCACTCTCATGATAAGCTCACCGGCTTCAACATCGATGAGAGTGCGACCGGTCCTCAGGAATGGACGACCCACGATCAAAGGAACACGAGGGTCCATCTCGTAGTCGACGACGACGAAATCAGCAGGAAAAGTGAATTTGTCGACTCCTACAAAGACGTCTTCGGCTATCCCCACTGGATAAGCAACCGTACGGTTAGCTAATTCCAGAGTCATTTTGGTGGGGACTAGCTCAGGGAGAGATAATTGCTTCCAAACGCTTAGAGGCATTAAATTAATACTGGCACCTAGATCGGAGAGGGCCATGCAATTCTCTACTACCGGGAAATTGCAAGGGATTAAGAAGCGACCCGGATCACCAAGCTTGGTTGGCAATTTCCTTAAGAGCACTGCAGAGCAATTCTCAATAAGTTGGGTGTTGGCAATATCGAGGAGTTTTTCCTTGTCGCTCAGAAGATCTTTAAACATTTTCGCGTACTTAGGCATGTGAGCGAGAGCCTCAGCGAAGGAGATATTGAAATTCAGTTGTTTAAACATTTTAAGAAAGTTAGAAACCTGAATATCGTCCTTGCTTTTGAGCTTCTCTTTCCTCAACCTAGATGGATAAGGTATATTGGAAGAAGAGGAAGGCTTTGGAAGAATAGGATTACTCACATCCTTGGGTGGAGGAGGGGTAGAAAGAAGAGGTGGAGAAATTGGGGAAGGAGAAGGATGAGGAATAGGAGCAGGTGACTCGTTCTCCTTAGTCACAATCACCGGTGGAGGTATAGGAAGCTCGGGTTCCTTGGTACCTTTGCCACTGTATTACTCGGAAGAGTACCCGAAGAAGAGGGTTGATTACCTTGGAAAAAACTATCCATCATGTTCTTCAAGTCATTTGTTTGGCTATCCAACGTGTTTCTCATGTCAGCTCTCAGATCGTTTCCTTGTTTGACTAAGTCTGCTTTCAAGTTGCGCACTTCCTGTTGGAGATTTTCCACGATCACATCATTGGTCCTCATGTAGGTTGCAACCTCTTGGTGTAATGCAGTGGGTTGGTTTGGAGGAGCATTGTATGCGGGTGGTTGATAAGCAGGTTGTTGGTAAACTTGGTTGTTACGTTGAGGTGGTTGTTGCTGCTTATGAGGTGGGATGTATGGTGTACGAGGTTGTTGTTGTTGTTTAGTATGGCGATTGAGGTGTTGTTGTTGGTTTGGGTTGCTTGGAGGAAAACCGGGTGGGGAAAGATAGTTGTTGGAACGGTAGCTAAGCAAATTACGGTCACCTTGAGGTCGGGCTTGATAAGCAGGTTGAGGATAGGTGTCGTATGCTGCATTCACATTCTCAGCAGGGTAGTCTTGGGTGGCAGTACAAGTAGTGTAAGAGTGAGGACCACCGCATATCTCACAAGGTTGGCTGACAGCGTTAACTTGAGCATTTTTAGTGTTGCTGCTGTTGGTGTTGGTGACGGTGTGGGTAACAAGCGATTCAAGAAGCGTAGTGATTTTGTCAAGTCGCTTGTCGCTGTCACTAGTGCTAGCACTAGCGACATTGGTCCGAACACTCTTGGTTTGCACACGAGACTTATTCTCAATGATATCCCAAGCAGCATTGGAAGTCTTAGCCAAAAGATTACCCCCTGAGGCACTGTTTAGTGAATCTTGGTCACTCATGCTTAAACCATTGTAAAAAGTATTAATTTGATGTACTTTGGTAAAACCATGTTGTGGGCATTTCTCAAAAGATCTTTGAAACGGTCCCAAGATTCACTGAACGACTCATCATACTTTTGTTCAAAATTTATGATCTCATTCCGCAAAGCGGTAGTACGAGAGGGTGGGAAAAAGTAATTGATAAATTTGGTTTCCAAATCCGTCCACGAGAGAATACTCTGTGGCGGTTCCTTAGCAAGCCAATGCCGGGCTTGTCCCTCTAAAGAAAAGGGAAAAAGTTGTAACCTGATAACCTCTTGTGGAACACCATTGAACTTGACCGTGTTGGTGAGTTGCAAGAATCTCTTGATATGGTCATGTGGGTCATCAATGGTACGTCCCAAGAATGGTTGAGCGGAGACCATCTGGATAAAGCCTGATTTTAGCTCAAAGTTGTTGGCGGCAATTGGTGGTATAACAATTGGATCAGTGTTGCCATCTACATGAGCTTGCAGCAGTTCAATCATTGGGCGATTATCCGGAAAGGGCTCATTGTTGTTGTTATTATTCATGTTGTTGAAAGGTGGGTTGTTGTTGTTATTATTGTTGTTCGGAGGTGGTATGTTATTGTTGTTTTGTACACCGGCCATGTCTAAGTGATCGAGAGGCTCGGGCTCTTGATAAGACGTGGATCGAGTGCGCATACACCTGCAAAAGAACTAACAAAGAAAAGCAAAGCAAAAATATTTTTGGTTTTTATGTTTTTTTTTAATTTTTTTTTTGTATTTTTGAAAATTTTATATTTTTTTAGGATTTTTTTGAAAATTTTTATGAAAAAGTAACGTTCACGGGGAACGGATCCCAAAAACCAAGTTCTCACAAAAAACTTTTGATCTTAACGAGAAGAGCCGGCAGCGGCGCCATTTGATACACGCATTTTCATTGGGGTTCAGATTATGTCTCTCAGTCCTCTCGAATTGATCTCGGCCTTAAGTGGAATGATTGTTCTTGGTACTAAAAAGGGGTTTCAGATTTCTAATATAAAAAAGTTTAAATGTATTAAAATGAAAATTTTAAATCAAAAACAATCAAAAACAATTAATTTAATGACAATTAACAAGACTAGAATTAAAATTAAAATTAAAATAAAGAAACAGTAAGAAACAGTAATACAGTAACTCTTAAAAATATTCAAAGAAAACTGATTTGGAAGTTTAACCTTGATTCGGAACATTTCACCCGGGAGTTGGTTCGGAACTCTTGATCCGGAACTTTTCACCCGGAAGTCTTCATTCGGAACTTTTGGAAAATCCTTCACTCGGAACTTTCTTCGGAAGTTGATCCGGAACTTTCTTCGGAACTTTGATTCGGAAGTTTATTCGGAACAATCAATTCATTCGGAACTTTTTAACTCATTCGGAACTTTTAAACAAAAAACTCATTCGGAACTTTTAAACTTAAATTGATTCGGAACTTCAAAAACAAACGTTGATTCGGAACTTTTTGAAAATAACATTCATCCGGAACTTTGGTTCATTCGGAAGATTGGGTTCATCCGGAACTTTCAGTTTATTCGGAACTTTCTACTGACTCGGAACTTTTTGAAAGGAAACTCTTTCGGAACTTAGCTGTTCATCCGGAACTTAGTGTTCATCCGGAAGTTTTTGGTTCATTCGGAACCTGGGGAACTCAAGAATAGTAGTTTTACCCGAAGAACAAGGAAACCAATTTTGATCCAAAAATCACCAAGTTTTTCACCAAAATCTTAAATAAACTAATCACTAAGCATCAACTAACCATAAACTACAAATCCCATCAACAAAAACACAAAACCCAACAACTTTTAAAGATCAAATCAATAAAATAATAACTTAAGAACTTGAAGAGAAAGATGATGATGAACAAGATGAAATGGAAAGATTAAACAAGAACTTGTATTGATGATTAATGTTTTAACAATAACAAAACAAGGATTAAAATTACTAAATTGAAAAAACAAAGATCAAGATCACCAAACACCCTAGTGGTGTTGGTGATGATACGAACTAAAAAGGAGAAAAAAGGGGAAGAGAAGAAAACTAAAAACTAACTGCCTAAATGTGTGAGGGGTGGACTATATATAGGTGTTCCCCTTTGTTGGTGAGTGGGCTTTCTCCCGTTCTTCGTGTCTTCTCGTCTTTTCAGAAAAGTTGACGATTTCGATTCTAATTCGGGATTTGTCGTCGATTAAATTCAACTCGTCTTTTCAGAAAAGTTGACGATTTCGATTCTTATTCGGGATTTATCGTCGATTAAATTCAACTCGTCTTTTAATTCCTTTGTTTAATAGACTTGAGTTTCTTCGACTTATGTAAATCTTCCATCTTTGGTTCTTTTCTTCGATAAATCTTCGAATAGGCCCAGTGACTTTAAATCTTTTGCATCTCTTGGACAATAGACTCCGTCTTGAGTCTTTTTCTTCCATAAATCCCGTGCAATCCCATGTTTTCTCCATTATCCATCCGGTTGGCTCTGAAAACACATTAAACACAAAAACCACGCATAATTCCAAACTAATGATATTAAATACGTGTTTTGGTCTCATTTTACTCAGAATTAAGTGGTAAAAGGATGGGTGTTTACACACCTATCATAAATAAACCAAACAAAATAAGAATATAAAAAAAAGTTTTTTTTTATAAATCTGGAAGCTTGCTGGCGGCAAACAGGGGTTTCCGGGCGGCAAGATACCTTCTGTTTGACGCTTGCCGGCGGCAGGACTACCTTGCTGGGCGGCAAAGGTGGTTCTGTGGTGGTTTTGCCGGTGGCAGGAGGGTGTTGCCGGCGGCAATGCTCTCCTGTCAGAAAATTATATTTTTTTTACTTTTTTTGATTTTTGGGTTTGTTTGCAATGAGTACACTACAATAGGTTTGATTATAGGATGATTTTGGATCTAAGAACACAACCAAATCCCCGGCAGCGGCGCCAAAAACTTGATGCGTTGGGTTAGTAACAAGTTTTAAAATTATAAACACGAATTACCGGATTGACTAAAAACGCACGGGCAAGTATAACCCTTTCGTTTGTGTATAGCTTTTATGTGGTAATACCGAGATCGTTCACGGGGATTTGGAAAACCTATGATTATTCTAAAATGAAACTATAATCGTTGATTGTAGCAATTGTAAGCAAGCAAATAACAAGTAAAATGATGAGATTAATAATATGATTAAAGGTACATTTGGTAAAGACTAGTTTGAGAATTCGTAGTGGTATGATTGTGATGACACGTTAACATATATGATTATGATAAGTAGATGGATAATCCAATCTATTGTTTTCAAAAGCTTTAATTTTCGTCAAGACCTTGGTTAAAGAAAACAAGCATTAGACTCAATCACTCAATTCAAGACATAATCCAATTTCAACATATTCGATTCACGGTCGTTTCACGAATTTGCTAACACTTATAATTATGTTTCTTGATAATCAAAACTTCTTAAGAAATGATCATTACAAAAGATAGCCAATCATAGACAAACCGGCTATGACTTGTTGATAGAAAGTAACCCTTTTGACCTATGAGATCTTTACCAACAAATTAAGTTTTGATAGAAATTGTCACATGAAACATAAATACCAATGGATCATAGGAAAGCTTGACATTGAATTAAACATAAATTACAATCACAACCACCACTTCATACTACAAACATCATCCTACCAAGTGTAGAATGAAACTTAGCTACTCATAACAAATGATGAAATAAACTAAAAAATAAAGGTATTATAAGTCATAATCAAGAGTCTTACAAAGTGGAAAAATGTTACTAATGATTAGGGTAATGATCCCTAAAAGTTTCTTGAAGATAACTTTGTTTATTAGACTCAAAAACTGACTTTTCTAGCACCACCTTCTTCAAATCCGGGTATGGGAGATTGGACAAGGATGAGAGAGTTATTTATGAGATGATATGAAGAGATAATTGAGTTGTGAAAAGATATGTAGTTACATGACCCCAAGGGTCTTATTTATGAGCTAGTTAAGGCCCTAGACTTCAATGGTTTGCTTGGAGAGAAAGAAAGTCTAAAATGTTCTTGCATAGAATTCTTTGAGCTTGCATGAATGTGGACACATTTCTGCCTAGACAAATGTTGGTGGCAACTTCACTCATGATGGAGGCAACATGAGCTGTGATGGAGGCAACATGATCTATGATGGAGGCAACATGAGCTATGATGGAGGCAAATCAACTCCCATGTGATGGTGGCAACTTCATTCTTGCCAGTGGCAAGTTGGATGTGTGTTGATGGTGGCAACTTTCATGCTGAATATCTTTATTTTCTCCTTGGAAATACTTGTTCTTGCACCCAGAATTAATATTCAAAAGCTTGTAACTTGTACACGGGTCTTGAACTTGACTAGGATTCTTCGTACTCGTACAATTCTTTACTTTTATGTTGTTTTATACTCCATTCCTGCAATTGGCTACACAAAGACTTGCAAACACAATTAGGCACAAATATGCACAAAAGTATCATATAATTAACCAATATACATGTACAAAAGTATGGATAACGCTCCTAAAAACATGTTGGATTTAGGCGTTATCAAAGGAACAAAGAAGTGATAGCAGATTATATAAAAAAATGAAAAGCAAACAGATTTCTTCCAAGTCTTTTTCCCCACAACTTAAGTTATCCCAAGCCAGAGATCTCACTTTTCCTTGATAATCTTCTTATCAGGGGGATATGATCAATCTTTGGTCCAAGAATCCTCAATGCTTGAACAATTATTTTGGAAAAATCAGAGATTTTTGAAGAACTTTTGAAACCCAAATGCATAAAACTTAATAACAAATTTTGGAACCTTGTACCAACACAAACTGAGAACATAAACTAACAAACAATTAAAGGAAATAATGGTGCTGGGAATTAGTCACAAACTTCAAACTTTTTCATTCATAAGAAACAAGCTTTACAGAGTTTTGACCTAGGAAAACCAAGAACAAGAACAATGTATGAAGTCCTATGCCATTTATAGGCTTACATTGAGGATTCTAGAAAGCTGAAAAACAAAGAAACCCGAATGCTAAAGTTCCAGAAATGCCCTTGGCATTTGAATTAAGCTTGAACCCATGTGATGCTTTTGGACGTGTATGAGCTGTAAAGATTCAATCTCCATCGTCCAAATATACTTTGAGAGAAAGGAATTGCTTTGGTTCGTTGATTCTCCGGAAATTGTTTGTCTTCTTCACTAAAGTGTAGCAGGGGAGGGTTGGTGTGGCCACGTGGCTAAGGGGGGGGGGGGGGGGGGGGGCAAAAGTAGGAGTTGGTTTTTTATTAGGGTGTGGGTAATTAACAATCTAGAGCTAATTAGATGAAACCCCTTTCGTTTTAGTGAGGTGGTGATTAGGGTTCATAAGGTGAATAGTTAAGTGTTTGATCCAGGTTTGGGGTTGGATTAGTGTTAACCGCCAAAATTAATAATAATAAAATCGTTTGAAAATAATTATTATTATTAATCTGGTGGAAGGTGATGTGGTGTGAAGGGGGCTTGTGATTGGTTGAGAGATGTGAGTGGGTGAGGTGTCAGTGTGTGAGTGGTGTGTTTATGTTTGCTTGTCTACCAGAATCAATCCCTCATTTTCCAACTTGTTGTCAAACAAGTTTACACAGCTCCAAACTAGAAACCCTTTTTTAATGAAGATTCAATATTCATACTTTGGCCACAAAAATTTTGCAAAGTATAAAAAAGGGTATTTCTTGCCATTTCTTGACTGTTGAAGGGCTATACTTGACTATTCTTGAAACTTTAAGGTCTGCACTTGTATGATTGACTTTGTGAAGGACTAAAAGCGACAAGTCTTCATTTTGTAAGGACCATTCTTACCAATTCTTTAAAGTTGAGGGTCCTTTTTGTAACTTTGACAAACTTTAGGGACCAAACTTGTAATTAAGAATATACAAGGGTATAAAGTGTCATTTCTTCAATGATGAAGTACCTTTCTTGTACATCTTCAATTCTTCAAGGACTTTTTTAGAAATTCAACACTTAGGTCCGGTTCATTGTGTGGCTTCGTTTCCCGAAAAAGTTTTTGCATTGATTCTTGTGATCTTTTGTCATTTTCTCGATATTCGTACCTAAAATACACATTCAGCAAACACAAGCATATTCATAGCGCTTTTTATGATATTTTTACCATTTTAAGCCCGTTTAGGACGATGAGACCATGTATAAAAGCAGTCTCATCATATATTATGTATTTATTAGGTTCTAGAAGAACTTACTAAATATAGAAACTTTAGGAAATGAAGGTTTACTAGAGACTTATTAGAAATTCGAAGGTTTTCACTTATACGCTTAATGTTTACATAATAAAAACTAAAACAAGTAGTAATACATAAGTTTGTCAAAACCGTTAAAAATGGTATTGGGGGGTGTCGGTCACGCATAGGGGAAAGAATGGGAACCCAAAGCCCACTTTGATTAAAACTATAATTTGTTAACTATCTAGTAAATATATATGGAGGATTTATAACAAAATGAAAACACTTTTCTCTCCTCCTTTTCTCCTGGCCAATCGTCGAACACCAACACCACAAGAAAACCAAACTTTTTTAGGGTTTACCAAAGTATGATCTTTGATCTTGTTTTTAATTAATTAATCATGTAATAACTTTGTATGATGGTTAATATAATTAGAGTTTACATTAATTAGGTTTAGTATTCTGTATCATAATGGAGGTTGATTAGGTTTAATCATGTGTAAATATGGATTAGGGTTTTAGGCAGATTTTAGGTCATCTTGTTTTGATCATATCTTGATAATACTAATAGCTTTTTGGGTGATTCAAAAGCCTAAAATTATTTACAGAGAGTCTAAGTTCAAATGATGGTAACTAGAGCTTTTACTTAGTGGTTTGGTCGGTCAAAACCTTTGTACAAGAGTCGCAGTCAAAACTATTTTTTGGACTTCGAGTTTTCAACTTAAGTTTTGGGTTAATTAGGGTAAACAAACTTTGAAAGGGACATTGGGGTTCATTTGAGAGATTTGTATATGTTTTGTGAGTCTCGTACCAAAGTAGAAGTCGATTAGAGTTAGTTAAGGTCGTCTGCGATAGTAAAACTTTTAGAGTATAATTTCAGTCAGAAACGCGACATGTCAAAGTATATACATATATATCGAGACTTGCTTAGGTTTTTAAGCTTGGTAAAAATTATGAGATGTGCATAAGACATGTTAGGATATAGGTTTTAAACTCCAGATATGGATCATATGTCTAGGTATTTTATTCGTGAGCGTTTTGTGACATTAAAATCTGGTCTGTTTTGGTAAATTGTGAACGGGTGAAGGTTAGTGTATAACTAGTGTGTAGAAGACATAGAGAGTTAAAAATGAGTTATCATTATGATAGATACTTAGATATCGATCATATAGGTTTTTACATTGAGGAGGGGTTAGTATCCTAAATCAGTGTGAACATGTGTTTGTTATTTATATGTTATAGATATTGCTTGTTTGTGCGAAGACTTTGGATTGCTTTGCACGAGGTGGCTTTTACTAAAAACCATTTTACTCTTCATTGTTTAGGGATAGAAATGATACTCCCATGTTTTATGAACTTCCGTTATGTAGTTTTTATAAATGATATGAATATATGTCTGTTTGTGTGTATGAGTATGAGGATGTATGTGATGCACTACAATGGTAGAATGTGTTAGGTACAGTAAGAGGTGGCCAAATGTTCAATGTGCAGTATTTAGCCACGACCGGAGGCATCACATGTGATTTGTGATGAGGATTTTCTGGAGTGCGACTCCTGTAGTGTAGGTTCGCTACATCGTCGGGATGGTTGGATATAAGAGCATTTACTTTAATTATATGATCATAGTTATGAATAATTATGACATTGTTGTGTGTTAACCATTCGTTGTACATAATTATATATTCATTGTTAAGTATGCCTGTGGCAAATGTTTGTTTTTAAACTAGTAACTCTCACCAACCATAGTGTTGACAGATTTAGTATCAATTTCAGGTAATCGAGCTAGTGCTTATGAAGTCGCTTTGGATTAGTTGGACCTTAGGATTGCATGGAGATTTTGAGTTGATTATTACTTAGGATTTTCTTTTTAATTTATGTTATGTTATGACTTTCATTATGTGAGCGTTCTATGTTGCATTTTGGATAGTTGTTATCATGACACGTTTGTGTTGTGTTTATTTGATTGAATCTCATTTTATATTATGTTTCTCTATTGTGACGCCATTGTGTCGTGATGATGTCTATTTGATCACGCCTTGCAATTTCCGCCTTGGCGGGGTGTGACATGATGTACCACTACTAATGCTAAAAGGTGAGTAGTGTGAGTCGAGAGAGAAAGCTGAGGTGGCGCTGAGGTTGATGTGGTTTATCACCACCTCTTCCCTTAGCCTAAAAGAATCTAATAAACTATAACTTAGACTACGATCATTTCTCATCTCTATCAAGTCTTCATAAGGTCTCTCCTACTACTGTTATTTATTGTTGTGATAGATCAATGATATTGATCTACTTGATTCTTTTGTTGTATTTAGCATTGATAGATGATTCTTTGTGATTTATATTTTTTCTTTTCTTTGTATTGTAAAAAAATTGATCTTATAGTGAATCAAGAGGTGGTTGGTGGATTCCTTTAATGATATGTATAATTTCTATATGATATGAGAGATCTAAGTTCACGGTCTGGTGATTCTTTTTTCTTAAGGTTTGTGCATATAGGGGGCCTTTTGATTCATGGTTTCTAGTTGTTATTTGAAGGTTTAACTTGGTGGTTATTGATCTATTGGGATTCGATTGAGTGTTTTTGTTGGTTAATTGATGATTTTGGTTTTTGAGTTTCTTGAAACACTAATACGGATTTCAGGGCTTTTTGTTATGGGTTCATCTATACAGTTGACTAACAGAATCTAGCGTGTATGTTATTGTTCTTTTATATCTATTGCTTATTTTCTATGTAAGTACTCTCTTGTTTGTAAGTGTTTCAATTTTGGTGGTAGAGAGTGCAAACAAGTTCGGTTAACACGTTGACCCTTTAACTCGATTAGTGTGGATGTCTGCTCTGGCCAATTCCAGTTCTCTTAAATGAGTTCTTGAAATCTTGGGTATGCGTTATTTATACTCCTATTTAGATTGTTTGATGATATGATTTAGGGTATTCAGGAGTTTCAATACCGAAGATTAGTTGAGTTTGTTGATTGATTATTTGTTTGGATCTCTTGTTATGTGTTTATTTGGTTTGTGCTTCCTAATTTTTATTTGTTTGTTATGTTTTATCATTCATCATGATAGGTGCTGGTACTAGTAAGGTTTTGATTAATAGTCTAGATTTGACATTTGCAGAATGACGATTTTAGTTCTATTACTATTATATTTATGAAATTAACTAGTACCAATAATTATATACTTTTAGTTGATTTTATAAAATTAGCCATTTTAATTAGGAATAAAAATAGATTTAATAAGGATACTTGTCTTAAATGTGCCTATCTTAATAGTGTTTCCTTGTGTACTTAGAGTGGGGTAACTTTATTGTATTTTCTTGGTTGTTAAATTTTGTATCTTATGTTTTGATTATGTAAAGCCTTATAATCCTTGGACGTCATAACACACGTCGCATACTATGTGCATGTAGCCATGAATAAAATAATTCGGTTTTATTAACATAATATTGTATTTTAAAGTCTGATCACGTCTTCGTCTTTAAAAATAGTTGATCAAGAACTAGTCATTTTCATTAAATTCAAATCAAACAAATAGTCAAAAGATACATAAAAAAGAACTTGTAAAATATAACACAATCTTTCTAGCCGATACAATTTTACTTCCTTGAAAATGAGCAAAATAAAATACCAAACAAAACCACAAGAGTAAGAAAGTAATCAAGATGATCGCAACCTACTATCGCGTTGGTGAGTTCTAAAACCTATTGTTACGTCCCTTTCGAGTAGTATAAGATATATAATCAGTTTTAGCGGATGCTCGGTCTTTAAAAAGTAGAGAAGAGAAGACCACATATTTATGCATCTTTAAACTTGATTGATTGACTCATAACAATATTCGTTATTTATACAGAATAAACTTGCACCACAAGTTGAATACAAGATAATTAGTAAAAAGATAACACTTTCCTAACACATAGATACTCTCCTAATAGACTCAAACATAACTTAAATACATATAGTTATCCTATGACGGATCAGGCCGTTCATTAGGCTCATACATATCATTCACCATTCCTTCGAATCCACCTTTCTCTAAAATGTCTCGAAAAACATTCACTATTATAGGATCCCATAATCATATTTGAGACGACCTTCGTGAGACCAAAAAATTCATCTCCCATGTTCCGTTACCACGACCAACACCCTTTTTCCTCTTTGCCTTCAGTTACGTTGGACATAACACAACACCTTTCTTTCGCCTGCTGGTGCCCAGGGAGTAACACTAAACCCTTCACGACTCTTCTCATGATATAACGTCTTCAAATAAACAACCCAAATTTTGTCGGAAGCATCTCTACCCTTCAACATCCTAATAAAAAAGGTCTCACTTAAATCCAAATTTATTTCATCCAGACGATCGTCAAACTTACCATCTCCATCCTTAAGTACCGATATCATTATATTCAACTCGTAGTCATCAACCCATACGCTTAACCACCATCCATAAGAACCTCCTCATCACCTTACTTATTTGATAAAATTATCCAAACTTGCTAGGAACCTCCACACATCCCACATTACACTGACATGTATAAAAAACATTAGATATCGCGATACTAATAACTACAACACCAACATCTTAATTAGCATCTAAGGACCATTTATTAAAAGGTGGAGCTTCTTTACTTGGCCATGGTAGAACGACATCTAATTTCTCCTCAATGTTCAGTTCTTTCCCTACAATTGCCTCAAAACAAGCGTCCATTATGCACACTAGAGAAAAGGATTCTTCGAAAGTTTAAGGCATTGACCTTGAGAGTGAACATTATAGAAGTGATTTAAGTACAGAGGTATAATAATATTGAAGCAAAGAATCATAAATTACTGTTACTCGATTTGCATGTATAAAAAACTCACTTACATATTCGGCCACCATACCCTCATGCAAGATCTTAGATAGTACATCCCGGTTGCCATTTTTTGATGCCATGATTAGTAACTTGAATAATGGTAAATAAAGTTTCCTTACTGTTAAATAGTACCTCGTGAACAGTACGCAAGAATAGTGCTTGGTGAACCGTATATGTGAATAGTAATCAATGAATAATATCATAAATAGTAGTTGATGAACATTACCTTTAGTGAATAATGTTGGCGGAGAACATTACCTGCGTATGAACAGTACCTTCATATGAATAGTAATTTTTTGTGGATACGAACCCTAATTCGGAAGCCCTCTGTAACACCCCCAAATTTATACAACTCAATACAGCGGAAGACTCGTTGGTGTTACGGGATAGCACATTACTCACATCATAGACAACGCATAAAAATCACGTCGTTTAATAACAAAAGCATTTTCATTCATAAATATCAAATTTACATAGGTCCCAAGTCATTATATTTCATACAGGTTTTACAAAGCATTGAATGGAAATTATTGTTTAAGTGCGGGCCATGAATTCTTGTTGTCTTCCCGAGAATTACCTTCAAGTACCTGAGATAAAACATGTTAAAAGAAAAGGTCAGCGATAACGCCGAGTGAATTCATAGAGTTTAATAAAATCTATCAATATAACATCGGTATAAAATTATTACCGAAAATCATTTTGTACAAATCTTCGTAATAGGCCATAAAATAGCCAAAATCATTTTATACAAATCCTTGTCAAAATCATAATATAGGCTTTCGCCTTCAAAATCATTGTACGAACCAATGTCGTAAAAATATCATACAATACGTTTTATAACGTTGTATAGAGTTAAATAAAAACCGTTATATGAATATGGTTATATAAAACCAAAACACGAACATAATATCAATAGTATGACCCCGTATTGCTAGTCAGGCAATACATTGTAATACGGTGCGTATAGCAGTATTTCGTTAATTGGATTATTGTAAGCCGCATGACATTGTTACCTTACTACAACAAACAACGGGTAGCTAACCCGATACTCAATTTGCCCATCTAAATTAGCGTGTCGTCACAAAGTTCACGCTATGGAAATCTTCTCATACATAAATTCGCTTACCAATCAATGTGGCACGACGGGGATCAACTGTCAAGGCGCGAACTGGGGTGATCGTCCCCAAATAGTACTATTATATGCACAAGCGTCTACCAAATCCCGGTAGTACACAATTCATGCTAATGGGACTTTTAGTGACATAACCTAACTTTAATAATCCATTTAATTTCATCTATCGGGTCCTTTAATCATTTAACGGGTCATACAATCGGGTCATACAATCATTCGGGTCCAAATCAATAAACAAACAATCGGGACAAATGGTGTCCTATTTTATAAAAACTAACATGTTATCTCCCTCGCGGGTTTATAAAACATTTCATAAAAACATTCAAAAGAGTGCGAGGCTATGAACTCACGTTGGTGTGGGAAGGCGGGTTGTCGGCAATTCGGACGTACGGTACGTGCTTCAATCACGGAAACCTAGACAAATAATAATTGTCTTAGAATCATGTCCAAATGTATTTATAAAAATAATAATTATGTATGCATATGATGATTTTATATATATGATGATCAAATGGGTTTACATATTCTCATTTACTCATTTTAGTGTTATGTGTTGATAACTTTTACACTAGTTTACTAGTTTTAAGTCCAATAAACTTATTATAAGTTCTTTAACTTGTATTAATTCATTTATACTTGTATTATCAGTATTTACATTTTACATGTTGGGCCCAAATGGTTTAAGCCCAATAAATAAGTTTATAAGTGTTTTAGCCCATTTTGTTGTATTATTAGTCCAATATGCTTACTTAGCTCGTTAAGTCCGTATGTCCTATAGTTCGGGTTTTATCGGTTTTTACTTGTATTAGTTACTTATATATCAGTATATGACTTTTTAAAACTTTACATTAGACGGGTTTGATCGTCTAAGTTTTAATTGGCGAAAAACGTTAATTTTACGGTAATAGACGAAAAAGTCGTAAAATCAAGTTTATAGTTTTTATAACTTATAAATATTATTCCACTACCATTTTTATAATTTATCCATTTATTTAACCTTATACATATTTATATAAATAAAATTATAAGTTAGTGGGTTTTAATTTTACATTTTATACAATATAATTTTGAGTGCTTATATAATAGTAATAAACATTAATTCTTCAAAATCTGATTTTTATTTTCATCTTCACCATTTTTATCATATCTAGAGTTCTACAATGCATTAGAAGCTCATTTTTTGGTGGCACGAACTTCATATTATTTTCTACATTTAACTTAGATATAGCTACTGCTCATTTTAAGTTTATCTAGCCTTAACAGTCCCTACAAAATAGCTTATTCAGATTAGCACACTCATCTTGTTTTGATCATATCTCACTCATTTTAATGATTCCATTGCATGGCCAACTCTCACATGTGTATGACATCTTGTACTTACTGTAAATGGATTCTACTATACAAGTTTATCAGTTCAAGTTTTAGTTACATACTGTTTTTATACAACCAACTAAATAAGCATGATTTTAGCCTTATTTCTCATGGTTATTAACCTTTTTAAGCATATTTATCAACACTTGATCCCCACACAACATTTTTATCATCATATATTCATCATATACATATACAACAAGAAAGAAAATACATTTGATCTTTACAAAAATAACAAGAGAAAATAGAGAGGATGATCTTCTTTACCAACCAAGAGTATATCTTGTTTTTGGAAGACAAGAACTTGATGAACACCAAATGTAACTCCAAGATCACCAAACACCAAGAATATAAGTTGAGAAATCAGCCCTAGGACACAAGCAAATATCCTCCTTTGTTGTTAAAATGGCCACCAAGTGATCAAGTCTTCAAGGTAACTCCATGATAGAGCTAGATAACAAGTATTTTGTGGCTAGAAAAGATCAAGAAGGGGTGTTTGTGCTTAAAAGTAGACGGAAATGGTGGTGGTATTGAGAGGATTTTTAGTTGGTTTTGCATGTGTGAAGTGGTAGTTATTAGTAGCTAGTGATTTTTAGTTGGTTTGGTAGCTTAAGTTTTAAGCCTTAGCTTACACTTGTAAGTTACAAGCTAACATGATGCCACATCTTTGATGTGGTGTCATGTGTGCCGTCCCATGTGTGTAGTGGGGTGGATAATGTATTTTGTCCCACCTCACTAATTTACGGGTATTCCTCCATTCTAGTTTTCTCGATTTGCGTGCCCTCGGGTCGTTTCACGAAAAACGTTTTTATAAATTATGAATCAACGACACAAAACGAATCCAATAAAAATTGTCTCATCAAGAACGGAGTTCAAAAACGTAAATACGTAATCCTAAGGTTTCCGTTTTAATCGTAAAGGACGTTAAATTAAAATCGTAAGTCCTAATCTCTTCTCGTAAATTTGTGAGCTTATGAACCAACTCAAAATTAAAATTCCAAAATAATATTCACGGACAAATTTATTTTCTGAAATGTCGGACTATCACCAAAAACGGTGTATGTAAACGTAAGCACGTAACGTAGAATCCTCCCGTTTAGACGTAGTCGATGCTACTTCAAGACGTAAATCCAAATTACTTCCCAAAAATAAGTGAGTTCATATTATAACATTAAAAATAATATTTTTAAATAATATTTGAGAATAAAATATCAATCATAAATTAACGGATTGTCACAGGATTTACCCCTAAACAGGATCTTTGTCCTAAAAGATCATCTTACTACTCGCTTCTTATAGAGTTAAAGCCATGTGGGTATTTGCTCCACATTCGGTCTTTTCTCACAAGTGTAATTCATTACAATACGCGAGTTTCATCAAACATAACTACGGGAATAAGATCAGACTTAATGTTGACTTACTTTCTCTATCCATGATGTTCACGGGTTTCTGATGAATGCAACTTTTCGCCGATCTAAGCTTTATTAAGAAGAATTCAGATTTTTACTTGATAGATATTTTATCAAGTTCGATATACGAAACATAATTCACGCATCTCTTGAAGTCCTAGGGTAGATCCAGCTTATATGCCTTTCAAACCAAATCTTTTACATCATCTCAAATGGTCCCATACAATGGGGACTTATATCCCATGATCTTTCAGATCATTAATTCATTTTTCCAAGGTTAAAAATTTTGGCATAACTTCGCTATCCATCTGGCACTTCAAGATCTACATTTAATATTCACATAACCTCCTGCCCACTATCGGCAGTCAATAATCAGATCCTAATTTCAACAATCATTTCAGGTCTCGCGGGTCGAGTATTTTGTAAGGTTAGGTTCGCCATCATAGGAAACCTTAAACCTAAAAGACATGTCCAACTCACAATGGGTGAATGTCGGATGTCTTCATCCCAACTTCTTCTTACAGATGCTCTAATATATAAATCTTAACAAGATTTGATCTCGATCCTAACACGATAATTACCAATGATAATCTCTCCAAAGGAAAACGATTATACGGTCTATTACCAAAGGTCAATAATTCAAACATAGAACAGCATTTATAGTATTTAGTATCATTACTTTACCTCGTCCCTTCGATTGGGGTGGTACAGTACTCTCATCAAGATTCGTTCTCATTGACTTCTGAGCAAATCTCTAGAAATTCGATGCGAAGCGATGATCTTGATAGAGATGTTCGATACAGGCACACCATGTTTACACAACTCCTTTAAATATAAAAGAGTCAATTTCTTCATCAAGAATCTATCATTAACAGGAATGATATTAGCAGATTTGGTCAGTCTGTCGACGATGACCCAAATCGAATCAAATTCAGATGACGACCTTTAGGATAGCTAGACATTTACTAATGTATGAGGCGATGTCTGCCTTCATAATTTTTCATTAGTACAACTTCTTTTGATAATGATACATTAAATCAGAAATGACAAGAATAGAATACTTATACTTACAAGAATTCAATATGACTACATTTCTAAATCTCCATATTTAGGCAACCACAAACGACCTTTTATACATTTAATGTCATCGGCTTCTCCATTCTAATGGTTCACATTAGACGCGAACTCCTTTTATTATCTATATTATCCTTTTTACAAACATCGTTTATTTTTATTTTGTTCGGCAATATATTTTGCACATTCATTATTAAGGAACACATCCTAATTGGTTCTTTATCCTTTATATATTATGTGTTAGTATCTACATTCACTTTCCTGATGAAATAATTATCATGTCTACAATTTACTCAGAAATTCTTTCTTTATATTTTCTAAGTTTTAGTTTCATCTCCACTACTATTTTTATAAGTTTTTCTCAATCCGACGTTTTAAGCGTCGATAAGTATTACAAGTAATTAAATAATAATTATTAAATTTTTATGAAACGTAAACGTAAAAATTTTAAATTTCTTAGTTCGACCAATTATATAAAATGTTCAAAATACATTTGAATTTAATTAACACGATTTTTGTTGATTTATTGAAAATACTTAATAAAATTCGTAAATGTTCGAAAAATCTTTGTTTATACTTTGGTCAAAATTTTCTTAGTTGAAAAGCAAAAAGTGTCGTTTCAGATTTCAAGTCATAATTTATATAATTTCCTCAATTCTTCTTAAGATGTCTTGAGGTATACACAAGCATTTACCCCTAAACAGGAGTTTAGTTAAATGATTTGTGTATAAGGGAATAATCCCTTAAAAATCCTTTGTTAAAATATCTGTCAAAACATATTTGCATTTTCTTTTAGGTAAAACCCAAAGTCTTAAAAGGGCTCTTAATTTTTAAGGAGTCAATATATTCCATTTTCTATTAATCACACGGTCAAATAATGTAAAGGATTAAGCCGTTAATGACATGTTAAATATTTAAAGTAAAGGTTTTTATTGTTCGGCCAATTCAGGGCAATCTATAAATAATTATTAACTCATTCTTATTCTTATAAACAGACAAATGGTCCTTAATGATCGCAAGCATGGATTTATCAAATTACAGCCTTCACACGTGATTCACCAAATTTATGAATGCTACTTGTGTATTAGTCAATCCAAACGACATCATGTGAAACTCATAATGTTCATTACAAGTACCGGATGTAGTGATTGGAATACATAATCTTTTTCGTAGATGCGAAGTTGATGATAACCATGACATGGATCAAATCTTTAGAACATACGCTAGAACCTTGTAAATGATCGAACAAATCTTCCATTTCGAGTTATGGATATCGTTTTCGATTGTCAATTTACTCAGTTCACAGTAATCAATAAATATAAGGAATGATAACACCATAGCTCTTCATGATGACGAGCTCGGTAGAATAAAATCTTTCTCCGACAACTCTCTCAGTTGTACGGTAATTCCTTTAATTCAGATGGTGCTGACGTACATTGCACAAGCCACAGGTGCAGCACCGGAAATATAATCAATACCAAATTCAACTTGCCTTAATGGCGAAAGTCTAGAAAATTCATCAATTAAATACCTCCTAAAGTTTCAGATAACATAAACATCTTTTAATAAATTTATATTAGGTTCTTATAGATTACAATATCTATAACTAGTTCATAACCATTCACGGTATAATTTTAAGTCTAAATGCAGGATATGATCATCCATCAAGAATTATTTAGATCACTTTTGATAATCAACATCTTATCATTTAGGGGAATTATATTCGAGTTCCCATCAATTAAGACAATGTCGTCATGTCATAATCAATCAATCCATTCTACTGGCACTATCAACTTTCTAGTTTCATTACCGTTGATAAGATGTGAACTTCTCAAAAGACTAATAATAACTCATAATCTTTCGCAAATTCAAGGATATATGGAGACACAAGTATCATCTAAAGAGTAAGGTCAACGCATAATCTATGCGAGAGAATTTCAAATCAGATACAGACGAAAACATTTAACGAATATGAATATATCTCATGTTTTCATAATTTGAGTACGCATTCGAAAGCTCCTCGGATCGTTACCCAGGTAATTCAAATGAAATCAAATCAAAAGAAATGATAGGAACGTCGATACATCCAGTCGGGTATCAACACTCAGTAATCAGATACTTTTCCTAAGAATCTCACTACGGGAGAATTTGACAAGAAAGAATTGTCGATTGTCAAATAAGACAATTTCCACAGATGAGTAAATTCGACTCAGAAGAATAGATGCTACAGGCACATATGTAGGTGTCCCTGACATTATGTCCCTATTTTTTACTTCTTGCAGATCTCATAAAATTTTATCTTTCACAATCTTCAAAGAAAATGTAGTGTTTATTCATTAGTTTTATGGTGACTACTAATCAACCTTGCATGGTCCATTCCAAATTGTATGTAGGCGCGCAACTATATATAATTTCAAGATTAACGATGCAATACTCAGTTCGTCAAAATTTTATCATCATGTTTATAATAAAAACATTTTCATGCTTAATTCTTAAATAAGAATCAAGAATAAATTTACAAAGATTTTCTTTGTTATGAAAACAATTAAGTTTTCCAAGGTGTTTTATAAAAAACTTCATTCCGATAACAATCACTTATAAATCTCACTTTGAATAATCCTTATAGTGATGAAAATTCAATTTTTCTCAAAGGATACTGTTTTATCTTATAAAGAGTGATGAAAGCTTGTTCACCAAGAATTAACTACGATATAATAGGAAATGAGCTTAGCGAATTAATCATGAGGTGCATGACCTCGATGGCACTCAAAAAGATTAATCCACAACGTACCTCAAATCGAGATGAGTACTTATTCAATGGTTGCATCACTAATGCGAGCATTAGGAAGAAGCAATAAAAGATAGATGACATCGATACATGTAGAATTTAGCAATCAAAGGTAGTCTTTTTTATTAATCACAAACAAGTCAAAATTGTACTGTAACACAGTACGTGTCACTATGTCATAAAATTCTCAGAACTCATCCTACCAACTGATGTCTTAGTTAAGTTAGGGATTATTTTTAAAAGATACCACAATGAATACTAACCTACAAGAGTCATTAGGTGTTCCACATGTCCCGGAAGATCCATCGGTCTCAATTCAGAAGAAGATTTCTTCAATTTATTTCTTGGACACTAGGCATCCTCATTAGTGGACAATGGCCTAGGAACAACCCTTAACACGAATCAACAATCAATTAAAACCTTATAATTCAATCACAGGACTTAACGACTTCCTCTTAACAATCTCATATTCCATACGGGTTAAATTTTACTTTATTCAAGTTTCAATCAACTTATACTCAATGCGATATCCTACCTCATTCTCCAATACTTACAACCTTATTCTTCGGCCTTGTAAAGGCAATAAAATCTCAATATGAACAACACTTAATTTCAATCCTATAGCTCTTACAACAACAATTATAAAATGAGTCACTAGCATGAGATGACTCACACATTCAATCAGATTTCTCGGAAAGGTACTAGTGGCATGAGGCTTTTGGGTAATGGTTCCAATGACAGCCTCAAGTGCAACATTCACCCTTTCGATTTCAATTTAAGAATTGGATGACACGAATCAGATGACATCTTTCTAGGTGGTAACGTTTTGTCAAGCTCCAATCTATAAGGAAAGATCGTCATGGCATCGATATCAGATTTAATCTCGCCAATTCTTCTTTAATATCACAATAAACTAATGTCAACATTTCTACGAATATCAACCATTTGTTGGGATCATAAATATTCACAACTTGGTTTAGATCTAGGATAGCTAGAATTCCTACGAGAATAGCTTCGATTAATTTACTAGGGGATTTAGGGTTCCTTGTGACAATCATGTAATAAAATTACATCATATATATATATATATATATATATATATATATATATATATATATATATATATATATATATATATATATATATATATATATATATATATATATATATATATATATATATATATGTATATATATATATATATATATATATATATATATATATATATATATATATATATATATATATATATATATATATATATATATATATATATATATATATATATATATATATATATATATATATATATATATATATATATAATCCATGTTATATATATATATTAAAATAACACTTCTCAGTCTGGCCTTGTCGGTAACTCGGGAATGAAAATTAATTTTTAAAAATCTTTCGTGAATGGAAATTAATTTTTAGACATTTTGAGAAAAATGTTTATAGTTAAAAGATTTTGAAATGTTTTATTCAAAACCTTAATTTTTAAAAATCTTTCGTTCTCTATAACGAGAGCTCTGGTACCAAACTGTAACACCCCCAAATTTATACAACTCAATACAGCGGAAGACTCGTTGGTGTTACGGGATAGCACATTACTCACATCATAGAAACGCATAAAAATCGCGTCGTTTAATAACAAAAGCATTTCCATTCATAAATATCAAATTTACATAGGTCCCAAGTCATTATATTTCATACAGGTTTTACAAAGCATTGAATGGAAATTATTGTTTAAGTGCGGGCCATGAATTCTTGTTGTCTTCCCGAGAATTACCTTCAGGTACCTGAGATAAAACATGTTAAAAGAAAAGGTCAGCGATAACGCCGAGTGAATTCATAGAGTTTAATAAAATCTATCAATATAACATCGGTATAAAATTATTACCGAAAATCATTTTGTACAAATCTTCGTAATAGGCCATAAAATAGCCAAAATCATTTTATACAAATCCTTGTCAAAATCATAATATAGGCTTTCGCCTTCAAAATCATTGTACGAACCAATGTCGTAAAAATATCATACAATACGTTTTATAACGTTGTATAGAGTTAAATAAAAACCGTTATATGAATATGGTTATATAAAACCAAAACACGAACATAATATCAATAGTATGACCCCGTATTGCTAGTCAGGCAATACATCGTAATTCGGTGCGTATAGCAGTATTTCGTTAATTGGATTATTATAAGCCGCATGACATTGTTACCTTACTACAACAAACAACGGGTAGCTAACCCGATACTCAATTTGCCCATCTAAATTAGCGTGTCGTCACAAAGGTCACGCTATGGAAATCTTCTCATACATAAATTCGCTTACCAATCAATGTGGCACGAGGGGGATCAACCGTCAAGGCGCGAACTGGGGTGATCGTCCCCAAATAGTAATATTATATGCACAAGCGTCTACCAAATCCCGGTAGTTCACAATTCATGCTAATGGGACTTTTAGTGACATAACCTAACTTTAACAATCCATTTAATTTCATCTATGGGTCCTTTAATCATTTATCGGGTCATACAATCGGGTCATACAATCATTCGGGTCCAAATCAATAAACAAACAATTGGGACAAATGGTGTCCTATTTTATAAAAACTAACATGTTATCTCCCTCGCGGGTTTATAAAACATTTCATAAAAACATTCAAAATAGTGCGAGGCTATGAACTCACGTTGGTGTGGGAAGGCGGATTGTCGGCAATTCGGACGTACGGTACGTGCTTCAATCACGGAAACCTAGACAAATAATACTTGTCTTAGAATCATGTCCAAATGACTTTATAAAAATAATAATTATGTATACATATGATGATTTTATATATATGATGATCAAATGGGTTTACATATTCTCATTTACTCATTTTAGTGTTATGTGTTGATAACTTTTACACTAGTTTACTAGTTTTAAGTCCAATAAACTTATTATAAGTTCTTTAACTTGTATTAATTCATTTATACTTGTATTATCAGTATTTACGTTTTACATGTTGGGCCCAAATAGTTTAAGCCCAATAAATAAGTTTATAAGTGTTTTAGCCCAGTTTGTTGTATTATTAGTCCAATATGCTTACTTAGCTCGTTAAGTCCGTATGTCCTATAGTTCGGGTTTTATCGGTTTTTACTTGTATTAGTTACTTATATATCAGTATATTACTATTAAAAACTTTACATTAGACGGGTTTGATCGTCTAAGTTTTAATTGGCGAAAAACATTAATTTTACGGTAATAGCCGAAAAAGTCGTAAAATCAAGTTTATAGTTTTTATAACTTATAAATATTGTTCCACTACCATTTTTATAATTTAGCCATTTATTTAACCTTATACATATTTATATAAATAAAATTCATAAGTTAGTGCATTTTAATTTTACATTTTATAAAATATAATTTTGAGTGCTTATATAATAGTAATAAACATTAATTCTTCAAAATCTGATTTTTATTTTCATCTTCACCATTTTATCATATCTAGAGTTCTACAATGAATTAGAAGCTCATTTTTAGGTGGCATGAACTTCTTATTATTTGCTACATTTAACTTAGTTATAGCTACTGCTCATTTTAAGTTTATCTAGCCTTAACAGTCCCTACAAAACAACTTATTCAGATTAGCACACTCATCTTGTTTTGATCATATCTCACTCATTTTAATGATTCCATTGCATGGCCAACTCTCACATGTGTATGACATCTTTTACTTACTGTAAATGGATTCTACTATACAAGTTTATCAGTTCAAGTTTTAGTTACATACTGTTTTTATACAACCAACTAAATAAGCATGATTTTAGCCTTATTTCTCATGGTTATTAACCTTTTTAAGCATATTTATCAACACTTGATCCCCACACAACATTTTTATCATCATATATTCATCATATACATATACAAAAAGAAAGAAAATACATTTGATCTTTACAAAAATAACAAGAGAAAATGGAGAGGATGATCTTCTTTACCAACCAAGAGTATATCTTGTTTTTGGAAGACAAGAACTTGATGAACACCAAATGTAACTCCAAGATCATCAAACACCAAGAATATAAGTTGAGAAATCAGCCCTAGGACACAAGCAAATATCCTCCTTTGTTGTTAAAATGGCCACCAAGTGATCAAGGCTTCAAGGTAACTCCATGATAGAGCTAGATAACAAGTATTTTGTGGCTAGAAAAGATAAAGAAGGGGTGTTTGTGCTTAAAAGTAGACGGAAATGGTGGTGGTATTGAGAGGATTTTTAGTTGGTTTTGCATGTGTGAAATGGTAGTTATTAGTAGCTAGTGGTTTTTAGTTGGTTTGGTAGCTTAAGTGTTAAGCCTTAGCTTACACTTGTAAGTTACAAGCTACCATGATGCCACATCTTTGATATGGTGTCATGTTTGCCGTCCCATGTGTGTAGTGGGGTGGGATAATGTATTTTTTCCCACCTCACTAATTTACTGGTATTCCTCCATTCTAGTTTTCTCGATTTGCGTGCCCTCGGGCCGTTTCACGAAGAACGTTTTTATAAATTATGAATCAACGACACAAAACTAATCCAATAAAAATTGTCTCATCAAAAACGGAGTTCAAAAACGTAAATACGTAATCCTAAGGTTTCCGGTTTAATCGTAAAGGACGTTAAATTAAAATCGTAAGTCCTAATCTCTTCTCGTAAATTTGGGAGCTTATGAACCAACTCAAAATTAAAATTCCAAAATAATATTCACGGACAAATTTATTTTTTGAAATGTCGGACTGTCACAAAAAACGGTGTATGTAAACGTAAGCACGTAACGTAGAATCCTCCGGTTTAGACGTAGTCGATGCTACTTCAAGAGGTAAATCCAAATTACTTCCCAAAAATAAGTGAGTTCATATTATAACATTAAAAATAATATTTTTAAATAATATTTGAGAATAAAATATCAATCATAAATTGACGGATTGTCACAGCCTCTTGATAAGACCCAAATTATACATTTCTAAATCATTGTTATTATCTCATTTTGTAAGTTAAATAAAGAATTTAGATACTTAAACATTGCGTTTTCTATGCAGGTCAAAAGTGAAGAAAGCAAAATAAAGTCCTTAGTTGCAATAAAAGAAGAATAAAGACAAAAGAACATTCTTGACAAACGAAAGTGCGGCGCACTTGTTCGTAAGTGTGGTGCACAAATTCCACCCACAATGTGCGGTGCACATTTTGGAAAGTGCGGCGCACATTGACCTACAGAGAACATTTGTTAGCCCTATATTTTATATAGTCAATCAAGAATGTAATAGGTCATCTTAGTCATTAATGGTCTTGTATTGTAATAGGTTAGTCGGGTTAACCGGGCTTGGACTTTAAGCTAATATTGTCTAAGTTAGGGGTGTAAGCCCAAGTGTAAGCCGAGCCCGACCCATGTCACAAAGTCCACGGCCCATTAAGCCTAGGGTATATAAACCCTCTTCCATGTGTGGAAGAGGGTGTTGGATACATTTACTTTCTCTCTCTAAGTAATAGTTTACCTTCCAAATTCTCTCTAGTTTCTCTCTCAACTTTTCTTCTATTTCTCTCTCTAAATTTTCTGTCTAAATATTGTGTTATGGATTGAAGCGGGTTTAACATTTGGTATCAAGAGCCTATAGTGGATAGGCGATTGAAGATTCATGTGTTGTGTTCTTTATTTTTCGTGGCTATTTTGATCTATATCTCACGTCCCAATTTTTTTTGTGTTTTTATGGTTTATTCTTGATACAAATCATCTAAATACTTTTGGTGGATGATTTGGTATTGTTAATTTGGTTAAAAACACAAAATTTTTGGGTGCTTGGATCATTTTTAGGCTAAAATCTCGAATCTGTTGTGTTCTAGTACTATCCGAGAAAAGTGGTACTTTTGATTCCATACTACGATGTGAATATTGCGATCGCATAAACCCTTGGGGTTTCTACTTGCGATCGAATATCACGATCACATCTTACGATCGATTGTTAAGATCAGTGACTGCGATCGATTGTTACGATGAATGTTACGATCAGTGACTGCGATCGATTGTTACGATTAGTGACTGCGATCGATTGTTACGATCAGTGATACGATAAGAGACTATGATCCAGTGTTACCATCAGAGACTGCGATCCATTGTTACGATCAGAGACTACGATCCATTGTTACGATCAGAGACTGCGATCCAGAGTTACGATCACCCACTGCGATCAGAGTTGCGATCACCCACTGCGATCAAGAGTTGCTATCACACATTCTGATGTGTATTGGGATGGACATCTAAATTTTGTTTGAGTACTTATTAGACTTAGCCACTATCTAGACTAGTCCCGGATCATAGTTTACACGAAGATTAAAAAAAAAGGAGTTAAAAAATTTTAGGTCAAGTAAATTCAAATTTTTTCCCTACTAGTTTTTGGTTATTTCTAACTCAATTTCAAAATTTGGCGATACAAAATTTTTTGGCTTACCGTTTTGTCGGACTGAGGAATTTATTGTCGGACTGAAGATTCTCGGAACACTACGAAATTTTAACAATACCTCATCACAACAAATCCACTAAGATCCTAATCCATTCACAAGTAATCACCATGTCTAATAACAATAACAACAATGCGACGGCTAATCAAATTTGTTTGGAACAAGGTGGCAATGGTAATCCACCTGTGCTCACTGCCGGTTGCTACGTTTAGTGAAGATATCGTTTCCTTAGATTTCTTGACACTAAGGAGAACCGAACCGCTCTTCGTCATTGCCTTGAGAACTCACCTCCGGTTTTTGAATTCAGACCATTTACCACACAAGTAGAGGATGGTACTTCGTCAACTAAGCTATGGAGAATTTCGACACTTGTCCTGCTGAGAAAAAGAAACTCCTCCAAGCTGAAGCTGATGCTGTGAACTACATACTCACTGGGATTGATAACGATATCTATTCCACGGTTGATGCATGTCATAATGCTATGGAAATGTAGAATGCAATTCATCGACTGAAGCAAGGTGAGTCGATAAATGTTCAAGATCTTGAGACTAATCTTCATTGGGAATTTGGTAAATTCTCATCCGAAGATGGTGAATCCATTGACTCCTACTATTTGAGATTCTACAAAATGATGAATGAGTAATAAGTGTGAAAACACTTATCCTTTTACCACTTATTTCCAATAATAAAAAGACCAAAACGTGTATTTTATGTCGTAAAAGTCGGAATTATGCGTGGTTTGTGTTTTTATTGTGTTTTAGGACCAAAAGATTAAAAAGGAAGAAAACACGGGCTTTCACGGGCTTTTATCGAAGAAAACAGGAAAAGACGAAGTCAAAAGATCAAGAGTGCAAAAAGAACGGAAGTCCAAGGCCTATTCTTAAGATTTATCGAAGAAAAAGTCTAAAGACGGAAGTTTAATGAAGTCGAAGAACTCAAGTCTAAATTAAAGAAGAAAATTATCAAGACAAGTTCAAATCCCGAGAAGACGTCGAGAAAAGACAAAGAATTAAATCGAGTCGAGAAGACGTGAAGAAAGAAAGAAAGAAGAGGCAACACATGCACTCCTTCCCATTTTTCCTATAAATACCCTCCTAATACACATTAGGAGGGTGGTTAGTTTTTAGTTTTAGTTTTCATTTTTTTCACTTTTTTTCTAGTTTTAGAGAGAGAAAGTTCTCAACTTTCACTCAGTAAGTTTTCATCTTTCTTTCTTTTAATCTTTCAAGATTAAACCTTTTGTATTGTTGATTTCATTAATCCAGTTTAAGTTTAAGCTTTTAATCTTTCATCTCTTTCTACCTTTCTTTGATTTTGGTTCACTTTTGGTGCGAATTACTTATGATCCGTGTTGTTCATCAATGTTTTCGTGCTTAAAAAGTTAATCTTTTTATGTTTATTTAAGTTTTCATACGAATAAGCTTTAAGATCTTTGTGCTTATTGGCTTGTTTATATGATTAGCTTATTTACTTTTTAAAAGTTTTCTTGAAAAGTTCATCTTTTTATAGTTTGATTAAAAAGTTTGCTTTTTTTAAGTTTAGATAAGTTGTATTTGTGCTTATTCAATCCGTTTAATATTAGATTCGTTCTAGTTTTGGTGTGAGCTTATCATTATAGCTTATTACTAGCTTAATTTCGAATCCCACATAAATCAGAAAGGGTCTAAAACCCTTTCCGATCGCTATATTCCGACCAGCAACCCTCTCCCTCATTCTGATCAAATAAATCGGAAAAGGGTTTTCAGCTTTCCGATTTGAGCATATATATATTCTGATCGTATTGATCGGATTAGGGTTTTACCCATTCCGATTGGAGTCTTGAAGAACATTCCGATCTGGATCCATTGGTTAATATTCCGATTGGGTGTCTACTACATTCCAATTTGATTCATCTTTATGGTATTCCGATTGTGGTATTTTGTAACATTCCGATAGCTTCCAGTTTGTCAATATTCCGATTAGCCTGAGTTTATTACATTCCGATTGGTGCTTTTTCCCATCATTCCGATCACTTTTAGCATATTCTGGCTGAATGAGTTCATGTTTTTACAAAGTCTTCAAGTGTTAGTTTTATTAAGTGTTCTAGTATTTTTCTAATATTGTCTTTAAGTTTTCAAGCATTTATTTTTAACTCGTCATTTAGTTTCATCTTTAAACTTCTACTTTACTCAACGACATTTACATTTATTTGCTATTAGTTTAAAATAGATAATCAACCAAACCATTTTCATTTCCACCAAGAACAATTGAGTCTCACTTTGAACCAATAGTCAATTCGAAGAGATCGGAACAACGAACTTTCATACTCGGTGTAAAAGCCGAGTATTAAATGGCGCCGCTGCCGGCTCTTTTCGTTAAGATTAAAGGTTTTTAGTGAGAGACGCATTGGATTTTGGGATCCGTTCATCTTTGAACGTTATTTTCCTTGCTTTAAAAATTTCAAAAAATCCTAAAAAATATAAAATATTCAAAAATACAAAAAAATTGAAAAACCATAAAAACCAAAAATATTTCCTTTCTATTTTTCTAATCCTTTTGTAGGTGCGCATGCGTACTCGTGCTCGTAAGAAGAGAGTAGCTCAAGCCGAAGTCATTACTCAACCAATTGTCACCATGGACAATCAACCAATGATCGAGCTTTTGCAATCGCACGTAGAAGGCAACACCGATGTAATTGTTATCCCTGAGATTGGAGCCAACAACTTTGAACTCAAATCTGGCTTTATACAAATGGTCTCTTCTCAACCCTTCTTGGGCCGCTCACTTGATGATCCTCATGACCACATTAAAAGGTTTCTTCAGCTTACCAGTACGGTTAAGTACAATGGGGTATCACAAGAAGTGATTCGCTTGCAACTTTTTCCTTTCTCCTTAGAGGGACAAGCCCGTAATTGGCTTGATAAGGAACCGCCACAAAGTATCCTTACGTGGACGGATTTAGAGACCAAGTTTATCAACTATTTTTTCCCACCCTCACGTACTACCGCTTTGCGGAATGAAATTATTACCTTTGAACAAAAGTACGGCGAGTCTTTTAGTGAATCTTGGGACCGTTTTAAGGAACTTTTAAGAAAGTGTCCACAACATGGTTTAACAAAAGTACATCAAATCAATACTTTTTACAATGGTTTAAGCATGAATGACCAAGATTTACTAAACAGTGCCTCGGGGGGTAATATATTGGTTAAGTCTTCTAATGCTGCTTGGGATATTATTGAGAACAAATCTAGAGTTCAAACCAAGAGTGTTAGAACTAATGTAGCAAGTGCTAGTTCTAGTGAGGCCGACAAACGAATTGATAAACTTCCTTCGCTTGTGGAATCGCTTGCTTTACAAACTGCCAACAATGCTAAACAATTCAATGCCCAAGGTAATGTTTTGAGACATTCATGTGATATATGCGGGTGATCTCACTCATACACCGATTGTCCTTCGACTCACGACAATCCGGAAAATGTGTATGCCGCCAACGGTACCTATGCTACGGGAGGCTATCAAGCACGTCCTCAAGGTGACCGCAACTTTCTCAGTTATCGCTCAAACAACTTTCTTTCACCACCTGGTTTTCCCCCACAAAACCCAAACAACCTCAATCGCAACAATCAAAACCAACCACGTACTCCAAATCCAAATAAATATCAAAACCAAAGAAACCCATATCCACCTTAAAGAAACAACCAAGTTTACCAACAACCTGCTTATCAACCACCCGCCTACCATGATCCTCCTCTCAACCAACCAACAGCCTTACATCAAGATGTTGAAACCTACAAGAGGACGAACGATGTGATCGTGCAAAATCTTCAGCGGGAAATGGCCAACATGAAAGCAGATATGGTTAAGCAAGGGAATGATCTTCGAGCTGATATGCGAAACACTTTGGCAAGTCAAACGAATGACTTGAGGAATATGATGGCTAGTTTCTTCCCTAGTAATCAAGCCTCTGGATCGGGTTCTCTTCCGAGTAACACCGTTGCTAATCCAAGAGGGGAGATGAAAGCAATCACCACTCGCAGTGGAAAAGGTTTAAAGGAACCCGAGCTTCCTACACCTACACCGGTGATTGTGACAAAGGAAAATGAGTCTCCTTCTCCGAATCCTCCATCTTCTATTCCACCACCGTCTACTTCTACCCCTCCACCACCCAAGGATGTGAGTGCGAATTCTATCCCAAAGCCTTCATCTCAACCCAATATACCTTATCCTTCGAGGTTGAGGAACGAGAAATTGAAGAACAAGGATGATATTCAGGTTTCGAACTTTCTTAAAATGTTCAAACAACTGAATTTCAATATCTCCTTTGTTGAGGCTCTCGCTCACATGCCTAAATACGCTAAAATGTTTAAAGATCTTCTCAGTGATAAGGAGAAACTCCTCGACATCGCTCAGACCCAACGTAATGAGAACTGCTCCGCAGTGCTCTTAAGGAAATTGCCCACCAAACTTGGTGATCCGGGTCGTTTCTTGATTCCTTGCAACTTCCCGGGAGTAGAGAATTGCATGGCCCTAGCCGATCTAGGTGCCAGTATTAACTTAATGCTATTTAGTGTTTGGAAGCAATTATCTCTCCCCGAGCTAGTCCCCACACGAATGACTTTGGGATTAGCTAACCGTACGGTTGCTTATCTAGTGGGGATAGCCGAAGACGTCTTCGTTGGCGTTGACAAATTCACCTTCCCGGCGGATTTTGTTGTCGTTGACTACGAGATGGATCCCCGTGTTCCATTAATCGTTGGACGTCCATTCCTGAGGACCGGTCGCACTCTCATCGATGTAGCCGCAGGCGAATTAATCATGAGAGTTGGTGACGATAAAATCGTCTTCAACATGGGTAAACTTTCTAAGCAGCCTTCGGAAAACGAGAGTGTTAATTTCATTGATGTTCTTGACAAGGCTTGTGAAGAACATTTCAAAGACGCTTGTAAAAGTGGTTCTTCTTCTCTACCCAATGTTGAGACCGTTGCCTCAATTGCTCCGTCATTGACTCCTTTTGGAGACAGTGACTTAGATGATTTTGAAGCTAGCTTGGGTCCTCTCGATCTTAAGTATGATGGTTCTCCCACCGATTGGGATAAAGACATTTGTACCATTGAGAAACTTCTCAATGAGGACCATACTTCTCCCCCATCTCCTAAGGATATCTCTACCGATGATCCGAAGTTGACTACGCCGTCCATCGAAAATCCTCCGGATTTAGAACTTAAGGATCTTCCGTCTCATCTCGAGTACGTTTTCCTTGAAGACAACAAGACGTTACCGGTCATCATCGCTAAGGACTTGAAAGAAGAAGAAAAATCCCGACTCATCGCCGTGCTGAAGAATCACAAGAAAGCGATTGCTTGGAAGATCTCTGATATTCGTGGAATTGATCCTCACTTCTGCACACACAAAATTCTCATGGAGGACGACTTTAAACCCACTATTCAAAGTCAAAGAAGGGTGAATCCTAAGATCCATGACGTAATCAAAAAAGAGGTTATCAAACTTCTTGATGCGGGAATGATCTATCCTATCTCAGATTCACCGTGGGTTAGTCCCGTCCATTGTGTGCCTAAGAAAGGCGGAATCACCGTTGTTCTCAATGAAAACAACGAGTTGATTCCTACTCGTCTCGTTACTGGGTGGAGAGTTTGTATAGACTATCGCAAACTCAATGATGCTACGAGAAAGGATCATTTTCCCCTTCCTTTCATGGACCAAATGCTTGAACGTCTAGCGGGTAATGACTATTACTACTTTTTGGACGGTTTCTCCGGGTATTTTCAAATCCCCATCGATCCCAAAGACAAAGAGAAAACCACATTCACTTGTCCTTACGGAACATTTGCCTACAAAAGAATGCCTTTCGGCTTGTGCAATGCTCCTGGGACATTCCAAAGGTGTATGATGGCTATCTTCCATGACATGGTTGAAGAAACTATGGAACTCTTCATGGCTGATTTCTCGATTTATGGTGATTATTTTCTCTGCTTTCCTTGCCAATTTAGAACGTATGCTTAAGCGGTGTGAAGACACTCGCCTTGTTCTAAATTGGGAAAATGCCATTTTATGGTAAAAGAGGGCATCGTGCTAGGACACAAAATCTCCAAAGCCGGTCTTGAAGTGGACCGTGCTAAAGTCGATGTTATTGCTAAATTGCCTCCACCTTCAACCGTGAAGGGTGTGAGAAGTTTCCTCGATCATACGGGCTTCTATCGTCGATTCATCCAAGATTTTTCTAAAATCGCTCGCCCGATGACCCACCTCTTGGAAAAAGATACTCCTTTCATCTTTTCCAAAGAGTGTCTTGAATCCTTCAATCTTCTTAAGGATAAGCTAACTAAGGCACCGGTCTTGGTTACCCCTAATTGGGAGCTACCTTTTGAGTTGATGTGTGATGCCAGCGACTTTGCTATTGGAGCGGTTTTGGGCCAAAGAGTGAACAAACACTCCAACCAATCCACTATGCTAGCAAGACAATGACGGGGGCTCAAGTGCATTATACGACAACCGAAAAAGAGCTTTTAGCTGTTGTCTATACTTTTGAAAAATTTCGCCCCTATCTTGTCCTTTCTACTACCATCGTGTATACCGATCATTCCGTGTTGAAGTACTTGATGACTAAGTAAGATTCTAATCCAAGACTTCTTCGTTGGGTTTTGCTCCTTCAAGAATTCAACATCGAAATTCGTGACAAAAAGGGAGCTGAAAACCTAGCCGCGGATCATCTTAGTAGACTTGAGGATCCTTATCAAGGGGATCATCCGAACAAAGAGATCAATGACTCTTTTCCCCTTGAGGCCTTAATGTCTATCATTTCTAATCTCGATGACACCCCGTGGTTTGCGGACATTGCAAACTACTTAGCGGGTGGAATTCTCAAGGAAGGGCTCACGTCCCAACAAAAGAAAAAGTTCTTTAAGTATATTGAACATTATTTCTGGGACGACCCTTACCTTTTCAAACAATGTGCGGATCTAATAATTCGTCGATGTGTTGATGAGCCGACAGCGGTACAAATCCTTGACGCTTGCCATAAAGGACCCACCGGTGGTCACTTTGGTCCTAATTACACCGCGAAGAAAGTATTTGACTCTGGATTCTATTGGCCCACCATTTATCGTGACGCTCACGATATGGTTAAACATTGTGATGCTTCCCAAAGACAAGGCAAGATCACACATAAATATGAGATGCCTCAAAATTTCATACAAGAATGTGAAATCTTTGATGTATGGGGCATCGACTTTATGGGGCCATTTCCATCATCTAAAGGGAACAAGTACATCCTCGTAGCCGTTGACTACGTTTCTAAATGGGTTGAAGCCAAGGCTCTCCCTACGAACGATGCGAGGGTGGTTGTGAACTTTTTGAAGCAGCTCTTTTCTCGATTCGGCGTTCCTCGTGCTATAATCAGTAACCGCGGGACTCATTTTTGCAATGATCAATTTGCAAGAGTCGTGGCTAAGTATGGTGTTAATCACCGTCTTTCCACCGCCTATCATCCCCAAACCAATGGTCAAGCCGAGATTTCAAACCGTGGATTGAAGCGAATTTTGGAGCGTACTGTGGGAGAGCATCGCGCCGCGTGGGCCGATAAGTTAGATGATGATTTGTGGGCTTTCCGTACTGCTTATAAGACCCCGATCGGTTGTACACCTTATCGTCTTGTGTACGGGAAAGCATGCCACCTCCCCATCGAGCTAGAACATAAGGCGTATTGGGCCTTGAAATGGGCTAATTTCGACATCAACAAAGCCGGTGATCGTTGCAAGATTCAACTCAACGAGCTAAATGAACTGAGGAATGAAGCTTATGAGACTCGCTGATCTACAAGGAGAAGACCATGATCATCCACGATGCTAGAATTAAGAACCGAGAGTTCCATGTTGGTGATCAAGTCTTACTTTTTAACTCTCGGTTGAAGATCTTCTCGGGCAAGTTGAAGAGCCGCTTGTCTGGTCCATTCACCGTCGCCAAAGTCTTTCCATATGGGACCATTGAGCTTTCTAAGCCAAATGGGCCCGATTTCAAGGTGAATGGCCAGCGTTTGAAGCTGTACTTTGGTGAGGACATCTCTCATGAGATGATTCCATCCCTCACCACGTTTCCCATGAACTAATTTTGGGTCGGGTCACGCTCGTGACTCGGTGAACAAAAACAATCGCTTCTCGGGAGGCAACCCGTGATCTATCCTTTACTGCTTTCATAATAAGTGTAGGGGGAGCCCCGTATGTGTTTGTCGTCTTGTTTCTTGTGTTGTGCAGGGATTAAAGCTTCAACGATCCACTCTTGATGACTTTTGACGAACCGTGATACCGTGTTCCCATCTTCCCGGTTCTATCCTAAACTCTTGTGATTCAATATTTCATATCTTATATGTTCACATTGAATTCACTATAGTTGTCCTTTCCTTAGCAAGATTTAAACAAAGTACACAATGTCCTAAGTGTAGGGGAGTTTACTCCCACATGCTTAAACATTGAGGACAATGTTTATCTCAAGTGTAGGGGGACTTCTATCGAAGTAAGTGGTCTTTTCCATGAATTTTCCCTCATTTTAACCGGAAAATTTGATTTTTCGACATTTTTCAAAATTTTTAATCTATTTTGGCCTAGTTGTATAGTTGTATTTTCCTTTGTTATGTTTATTTTCTTTCCTTGCTAAAATAAATTTTCAATAAAGTGGTTTTAAAATTTTTCAAAGTCGTGAACATTTTGACTCAACCCGAGTTTACTTATCTAAGTTTACTCTAGCTAGTATCCTTAACGTGTTTAAGTCAAGTTTTGCTAGGCTTTTATATAGGGAGCTATAAAACACGAAAGTCTTAACTCTCACAGGGTTAAGAACAAGAACTTTTCGCAAGTTCCTATAATTGATCCTAGAGAGTCGTTTATCAAGGGAACTTTAAAATGCGATTTCTAAACTTGAAAAAGTCTAAGAATTTGCAAGATCCTATAGATGACTCGAAAACCCAAAACTTTGATTTAATAGGCTAAGCATCCACGAGTCTCATTCCTTGAGATTTTAAACTGTGGAGAACGAGAGATGATAGAGTCAATTATAAGTTTGGTATTCTTTCGTGAATTTATGTGAGTTAATTATGAGCCTATTCTCCCATCGCTTGTTAATAAATTTATCTACAATAAATAAGGTTGTACGATTTGAAAAGTTACTTAGCTTCTAGCCCAAGATCGTTTAAAAGTTGCTCGGTACGGATTAGAGTTCATAGCCAAGGCATAACTTATTGAAGCGGGATGCGAAGATTGGCGAGTCCGAAAAGGCCCTAACAAGGCATGAGGGCTACATTTTGTTGCTAAAGATCCAAAAGTGATGTGAAGAATCATTTATCGAAAATCAATATGAAGGATCGAGACACACGACGAAAAGAAAAAACTCCCCAAAAGATCATGGAGAAGTCTATCCAAAAAGGCCCTAACAAGGTATGAGGATAAATAGATCCAAGTCCTAAAAGGAGGCGGATCGTTGTATATCAAAGTCCAAAATAAAGATTGGAGAAAAATGAAGAAGTCGTGGTCCAAATATGAAGAATCTCTCAAAACTTCAAGTGAAGAAATTCCTATTATGAAGAGAAGACCATAATTTTAAGAACGTCTCTCAAGATTCGAAGTATGAAGTCGCTGCCAAATATCGGTCCGAGAAAGTCTCAAATCGTGAAGCGAGTTATGCCAAGAAATGAACTTTATGAGGTCCCGAGAAGCAGTTTTAAAAGATTTTGTCCTTTAGCTAACTATTGATTAAATCGTTCACTTTATTTTCGGACTAAATAACTATCGAAATAAGTCAAACAATGCATCCTCGTGATCATTCAAGACAAAAATAAAATATAAGAGATACACCTAGGAATAAGGGAGTCTAAGTGAATAATTGGCCCACATGAATTCGTGTTGGTTTGCTAACTTAAGATAACAATGATCTCGTTTTTAAGCTTGGTATGGGGAACGTGAAACTTGAGGATGATAAACGTTCATGGCAGCCAAAACCCAATGTAAGTATTTGATTTCTTTGCTTGTTTCTATCATTTTATTCTTCTTAGATGTTTAGTATTTAATAAAGGCCAAGGTGTGTTATTTATGATGGAAAATGTAAACCGTGCTTTAAAATTAATGCATTGCATGAGGGCATTGCAATGGTCAAGTGTAGGGGATTTAATAAGTGTGAAAACACTTATCCTTTTACCACTTATTTCCAATAATAACAAGACCAAAACTTGTATTTTATGTCGTAAAAGTCAGAATTATGCGTGGTTTGTGTTTTTATTGTGTTTTAGGACCAAAAGATTAAAAAGGAAGAAAACACGGGCTTTCACGGGCTTTTATCGAAGAAAACGAGAAAAGACGAAGTCAAAAGATCAAGAGTGCAAAAAGAACGGAAGTCCATGGCCTATTCTGAAGATTTATCGAAGAGAAAGTCTAAAGACGGAAGTTTAATGAAGTCGAAGAACTCAAGTCTAAATTAAAGAAGAAAACTATCAAGACAAGTTCAAATCCCGAGACGACGTCGAGAAAAGACAATGAATTAAATCGAGTCGAGAAGACGTGAAGAAAGAAAGAAAAAAGAGGCAACACATGCACTCCTTCCCATTTTTCCTATAAATAGCCTCCTAATACACATTAGGAGGGTGGTTACTTTTTAGTTTTAGTTTTCATTTTTTTCACTTTTTTTCTAGTTTTAGAGAGAGAAGGTTCTCAACTTTCTCTCACTAAGTTTTCATCTTTCTTTCTTTTAATCTTTCAAGATTAAACCTTTTGTATTGTTGATTTCTTTAATCAAGTTTAAGTTTAAGCTTTTAATCTTTCATCTCTTTCTACCTTTCTTTGATTTTGGTTCACTTTTGGTGCGAATTACTTATGATCCGTGTTGTTCATCAATGTTTTCGTGCTTAAAAAGTTAATCTTTTTATGTTTATTTAAGTTTTCATACGAATAAGCTTTAAGATCTTTGTGCTTATTGGCTTGTTTATATGTTTAGCTTATTTACTTTTTAAAAGTTTTCTTGAAAAGTTCATCTTTTTATAGTTTGATTGAAAAGTTCGCTTATTTTAAGTTTAGATAAGTTGTATTTGTGCTTATTCAATCCGTTTAATATTAGATTCGTTCTAGTTTTGGTGTGAGCTTATCATTATAGGTTATTACTAGCTTAATTTTGAATCCCACATAAATCGGAAAGGGTCTAAACCCCTTTCCGATCGCTATATTCCGACCAGCAGCCCTCTCCCTCATTCCGATCACATAAATCGGAAAAGGGTTTTCAGCTTTCCGATTTGAGCATATATATATTCTGATCGTATTGATCGGATTAGGGTTTTACCCATTCCGATTGGAGTCTTGAAGAACATTCCGATCTGGATCCATTGGTTAATATTCCGATTTGGTGTCTACTACATTCCGATTTGATTCATCTTTATGGTATTCCGATTGTAGTATTTTGTAACATTCCGATAGCTTCCAGTTTGTCAATATTCCGATTAGCCTGAGTTTATTACATTCCGATTGGTGCTTTTTCCCATCATTCCGATCACGTTTGGCATATTCCGACTGGATGAGTTCATGTTTTTACAAAGTCTTCAAGTGTTAGTTTTATTAAGTGTTCTAGTATTTTTCTAATATTGTCTTTAAGTTTTCAAGCATTTATTTTTAACTCGTCATTTAGTTTAATCTTTAAACTTCTACTTTACTCAACGACATTTACATTTATTTGCTATTAGTTTAAAATAGATAATCAACCAAACCATTTTCATTTCCACCAAGAACAATTGAGTCGCACTTTGAACCAATAGTCAATTCGAAGAGATCGGAACAATGAACTTTCATACTCGGTGTAAAAGCCGAGTATTAATGAGCTTGTTAGAAATAAGTGCACCATCTCCAATCATCATGCCAATGTTCAGTTTCTACTTCAACTCAAACCGAAATGGCAAAGGTTTATGACTTTGGTTAAACAAAGGGAAGATATCAAGACCATCTCCTATCACAAACTTTATGATATCTTGAAACAACATCAGAATGAAGTGAATGAACTAGGGCTGAAAGGGCAGAACGGTCTACTAATTCTATTGCTTTTATGGCTGCCACTTCATCAAAACACGTTCACCGTCAACAAGCCCCTTCACATTCCTCAAAGTCATCAAGCTCATCCACCAAATCTTCAGCTACTGCTAGAAACAAAGCAAAAGCAATTGTCCCCACTCCACCTCCAAAGTATGACACCGAGTCAGATGGAGACAGTGATGATGAACAAACTTCAAGGGTCAAGAAGATTGAGGAACTCATGTCTTTACTTACCACAACTTATAAGAAGATCTACAAACCTACCAACAACAACCTCTGATCATCATCAAATGCTAGATATAAGGAAGTTGATCATGCACCAAGGTATGATCGTAAAGCTAAGTATGATAATCAGAGGATGTCGAATCAAGTTGGGGCTAGAGATACTGTAGGTACTCCGGTTGTACAGAAGACGGGGATTCAATGCTTCAATTTCAAAGGATTTGGGCACATGGCCAGGGAATGCAAGAAGCCAAAACAGGTTAAGGACTCTGCATATCACAAAGAAAAGATGTTTATGAGTAAGAAAGAAGAGGCAGGGATTCCGCTCACAACAGATGAAGTTGATTGGCGTGATGACACTGATGATGAAGCCGATGATCAAGAGTTGGAGGCACATTATGTGTACATGGCAAAGATTCAAGAAGTGATTCCAAAGACTGCTGACAATTCTGGACCTATCTATGATTCTAAGCCACTTGAAAAGGTACCATCATACGATAACAATAATGTGTTTGCTAATGAACGGCGACATCCTAAGCAAACCCGAAAGCATCAATGACACATATGTAATGGACACGAAGGATAGCAATATCTCTACGGATTCACATCATATGTGTAATGATGACGGAAATGTTGTTCAAAGAGGTTAATAAACGTTTGAAGCAACCAAACACATCCTTAGCCGAGGAGATAGACAGGCTTAAAGAGTGTGATTATGTAAAAGAAGCTGATCGTCGAGTTGCTATAGCTAATGGTTTGGTATATGAACATAAGGTGCTCAACGAACAATATTGTTTTGAAGTAACACACGAAGTTCATATGTCAAAACAAAAGATATCGGAACTTGAAGAACAACTGCTGCTACATAAACTCCAGATTACTGAATTAGAGTCAGCTAACAAAGAGCAAACTAAGATTTATAAAATTCGTAAAGATAAGGATATTGAAAAGGTTCTTGCTTTGGAAAAGAGAGTCGATACGTTAAACAACATTGTTTACAAAACGGGTCAATCTATTCAAACTATGAACATGCTCAATAAAAACATCAAAACGAGTTTTGTTAAGCCTGACTATCTCAAGAAAGTTCAAACTATTACGCCTGGTCTTTATGATATCGGTTTCTATAATTATAATCTTGCCCTTATGCTTTGCCCTGACTCTTAAGAAATGCTTCGTCGTGACGCAGAACGTCAATCTAACCTAAATGACTTCATCGCACCCTATGATTAAAACGCATGGAATGAGAAACACGTCATTAAAATTGTCCCTCAAAAAGAGCGTTCATATGAACAAGAGAATTTTCCAAATATTCCACCAACGTATAATCACATGGAAATGAAAGGTTCTTCAAAAAGGGGTTTCAAAAAGCAGTCAATTTTGTTAGAAAAGCGAATTTTGGATGAAAAACGTAAATGGGATGAAAAATGTAAAAGTGTTCAACAATTTGAGTTTATAAAACAAGGGGTTTTAAATTTATACAAAGGTGTTGTCGATTATGAAAAAGTTTCTAGAGATACCGTTTAGAATATTAAACCTCACCCACAAGTAGAAGTCGCCATTCCACAATGGATTGTCCCAACCATCGATGACCTTTCAAACAATGTGGAAATGTTTTATAATGCTCTCACTGAGGAAATGATAACTGATTTAGGATATGTCAAATCTATTGAAGATGAATTTGATTTTCTTCAAACTAAATTAAAGACACAAGAAACCTAACTTTCTAATGAAATTGATCGACTTTGGCGAGAATTTTATCGTATTGACCATCTGCATGTTATTGCTATTGATAAATGTCGAAATCTTGAGGTTGAGCTTTCACAAAGGATTGAGTCACACAAAGAACTTGAGAAAAGATTTTTTAATCTTGAGAAAAATTACCACACTCTTGAACTTTCTTTGTAAAGCGATGATCATTCTCATAATCATAAAAAGTGTCAAGAAGTTGTAGCTTCTTTTTTTCGTCAACTAAATGAAAAATATTTCGACATAAATGCTTTGAAAGCTCAACTACAAGAAAGAGACATCGCCATCAGTGAGTTACAAAAACTCATTGAGAAATTGAAAGGTAAGTCTGTTTTGGGTAAACCATCCGTTGTTCGTCGACCGAATGCAGTTAAATGTCACATATCACCCGTTTTAGAAAAACCCCCACAGACTTTGCCTAAGCTAGGAAATGATAAGAGCACTAATGTGATAGCACCAGTAATGTATAAGATGAACACTAAGACCACTCATACTGGAACATCGCAGTTACATCAGAATCTTAGGAAAACTAATCAACGTGTGTCTTCTTCTACAAGAGTAAATCCCACTACTAGCGTTAGTGGACCATAGCCTAAATGCACTAGAATGCAAGATAGAGTCATGCCTAACAATAGTCAAGGGAAGAAGCTGGAAGTATAAGACCACCGTAGGAATTTTAAGTTTTCTAAGAATAAAACGTCTGTAACTGCATGTAATGACAGTTTGAATGCTAAGACTTCGAATGTTTAATTTGTTTGTGTTAAATGTGGAAAATGTGCTCGTACTTTTAATCATGCTGCTTGTGCTCTTAATCGTAATGGCGTGAATGCTATAACTAGGAAGCCTACTCTTGTGCCCACTAGTACTAGAAAACCCACAAGCACAGTGAACCAATCCACTGTCCAACCACTTAAGAAACTAAGTGCGTTAGAATCCACTACTCTGTGTAAGCAAAACAGGTTAAAGAAGCTTTATGAGAACATGATTAGGACATGTAAACGGGGGTACTCGAGATTTACACCACCCGGATACAAATGGGTACCTAAGAGAACCACTGTATTAATTGGGACCATGAATGTTAGCTTGCCTCTAGAGTCTACATCTAGGTCTACTAATATTTTGGAACCCACTGCTATCAAGGGCTCCCATTAGTCAAAATCTACAATGTCTCCGAATTCTTATGCAGCTCGTCGACATCATTCTCTTCATAATGGACTCTGGGTGCACATAGCACACGACGGGCAATCTCAAGCTTCTAATTAACTTCGTGGAGATGTTTATGGGTACGGTACGGTTTAGAAATGATCAGTTTGCACAAATACTCGGATATGGAGATTTGGTTCAAGGGAATATCACTATCACAAGGGTTTATTACGTCGAAGGACTGAATCACAATTTATTCTCTGTTGGTCAATTTTGTGATGCGGATTTGGAAGTGGCTTTTCGGAAAACTACTTGCTATGTTAGAGACTATGATGGGAATGACCTTCTCACAGGTTCTCGTGGTTCTGATCTCTACAAAGTAACTCTACAAGACACATCCTCAACAAATCCAATTTTCTTAATGGCTAAAGCTTCCTCCTCTCAAGCATGGTTATGGCATCAACGGTTATCTCATCTCAAATTTGACACCATCAACTTGCTTTCGAAGAATGATATTGTGACCGGTCTTCCTAAGTTAAAATTCGTAAAAGATCATCTTTGTTCCTCTTGTGAGTTGGGGAAAGCAAAACGCAAGTCTTTCAAAACAAAGACTACCCCAAGCTCAAAAGGACGATTGGAACTTCTACATATGGATTTATGTGGCCTCATGCGTGTAGAGAGTATCAACGGGAAAAAGTATATTCTCGTGATTGTTGATGATTACTCGAGGTACACATGGACTTTCTTCTTAAGGTCCAAAGACGAAACACCGGAGGTTCTCAAAACCTTTCTCAAGATGATACAACGCAATCTTCAATCTCATGTCTTAACGGTAAGAACGGATAGGGGTACTGAATTTTTGAACAAGTAATGTATAGAGATTTTACTAGTTGAAAGTTCGTTTTCTCGGTGTCTAATCGAATTGATTTCCGGTTAATTGTGTGAGATTAGTTGTTCTTGGTGAAACAAATATTTTTGGATTTGGTAAAATAAATGTGCAAGACTTAATAATAAAGGACAAGAAATTAAAACTAAAACTAGTTGAAACGTAAACGGTGCAATATTTAAAACGTTAAAAGTAAATGACGTGAAATTAAATGACGTAAAATTAAAACTAAAATCAACTCTAATCGGAAAGTGCAAATAATGAAGCTGATAGAAATGCTGATAGGAATGCTAATAGGAATGCTAATTGGAATGTTGATTGGAATGCTGATTGGAATGCTGATTGGAATGTTGATTGGAATGTTGATTGGAATGTTGATTGGAATGTTGATTGGAATGTTGATTGGAATGTTGATTGGAATGTTGATTGGAATGTTGATTGGAATGCTGATTGGAATGTTGATTGGAATGCTGATTGGAATGTTGATTAGAATGCTGATTGGAATGCTGATTGGAATGTAGATTGGAATGCTGATTGGAATGTTGATTGGAATGTTGATTAGAATGTTGATTGGAATGCTAATAGGAATGCTAATTGGAATGTTGATTGGAATGCTGATTGGAATGCTAATTGGAATGTTGATTGGAATGCTGATTAGAATGTTGATTGGAATGCTGATTGGAATGCTGATTGGAATGTAGATTGGAATGCTGATTGGAATGTTGATTGGAATGCTGATTGGAATGTTGATTGGAATGCTGATTGGAATGTTGATTGGAATGTTGATTGGAATGCTGATTGGAATGTTGATTGGAATGCTGATTGGAATGTTGATTGGAATGCTGATTGGAATGTTGATTGGAATGTAAAACCCTTTTCCAATCAAGGTGATTGGAATACGTGATTGGAAAGGGGTTTACCCTTTCCGATCTAAATTTTTGATCCGAAAATTAAGCAAAAGCAATAAGCTATGGTTAATAAGCTCAAACTAAAACTTGCACGAATCTAAATCGAAATTGACTTAATAAGCATGAATAACAACTTATCATACTAAAAATAAGCAAACTTTCAAATCAAACTTTTAAAAAGATGAACTTTTTAAGAAACCTTTAAATCAAATAAGTATTAAGATGAAAATAAGATCAAAGATGAACATGAATCAAAGATAAGCAAGATAAGAGAGGTAGAAGAAGATGATTAAAAATAAGAACTTGATTAAAAGAAAAGATTCAAAAATTAAAAGACTTACTTAAATTAAAAGTGCATAACATGAAATTAAAAAGCAAGAAAGTAATTAACAAGAAATAAAAATGGTGGAAGTGGTGGTTTGTCAAACCACCCAACAACATGAAAATGAACTAGGCCTAATCTATTTATAGGGGTGATTAGGGAGGAGCTTAGGAAGCTTCCTCCCTCTTTCCTCTTTGCCTTAATTGCACACTTAAGTCCTTTTCTTCTTTATCTTTTGTTAATCTTGGACTTTGTCTTGGGATTTCTTTAACTCGTCTTGATTTTTCTTTAAAAATAAGACTCGAGTTCTTCGGCTTTTAGTAAACTTCCGTCTTTTGACTTTTTCTTCGATAAATCTTCAGAATTGGTCTTGGAATTCCGTTCTTTTTCCACTCTTGATCTTTCGACTTCATCTTTCGTCTTTTTCTTCGATAAAAGCCCTTGAATGCCGTGTTTTCTCCACTTTTCACTTTTTTCGTCCTAAATCACAACAAAAACACAAACCACGCGTAATTCCGACATAAATGACATAAAATACACGTTTTGGCTCGGTTATTATTGTAATTAAGTGGTAAAAAGGATGGGTGTTTTCACACCTATCAAATCCTCTACACTTAACCATTGCAATGTCCTCATGCAATGCATTAGTTACAAAGTACGTTTTACATTTTCTATCATAATCAACCTACCTTGGCCTTTATTAAACAACTAAGGAAAAATCAAAAAGATAGAAAATAACAAGATGCAACAAGGAAGAAACTTGTAAAGAAATCTAAGACTTACATTAGGGTTTGTGTGTCATGAATGTTCATCACCCTCAAGTTTCACGTTCCCCATGCCAAGCTTAAAAACAAGATCATTGTTAGTACAAGTTAGCATAACAAACATTTACTCATGTGGTCAAATTAATCACTTAAACTCCCTTATTCCTACGAGTATCTCTTATATTTTGTTGATGTCTTGAATGATCACGAGGATGCATTGTTGACTTATTTCGATAATTTATTTAGGCTGAAAGCAAAGTAGGACGATTTGATCAATAGTTAGCTAAAGGACAAAATCTCTTAAAACTGCTTCTTGGGATATCAAAAAGTTCATATCTTGGCATAACTTGGTTCACGATTTGAGACCTTTCTCGGGCCGATATTTGGCATGTACTTCATACTTCATATCTTCGAGAGACGTTTTTGAGATAATGGTCTTCTCTTCGTTATAGAGTTTCTTCACTTGGAGACTTTTGAGGGGTACTCCAGCTTTGTTGACCACGACTTCATGATTATTCTTCAATCTCTAATTGGGATTTTGAGATACAACGATCCGCCTCCTTTTCGGACTTGGATCTATTTATCCTCATACCTTGTTAGGGTCTTTTCGGATAGACTTCTCCATGATCTTTATGGGAGTTGATTTCTTTTCGTCGTAAGTCTTGATCCTTCATATTGATTTTAGGAATAATGCTTTTCACATCACTTTGGATCTTCAGCAATAAAATTGAATCCTCATGCCTTGTTAGGGCCTTTTCGGACTCGCCAATCTTCGCGCCCCGCTTCATAAGTTATGCCTTGGCTATGAACTCTTATCATTACCAAGCAACTTTTAAACGATCTTGGGCTAGAAGCTAAGTAACTTTTCAAATCGTACGACCTTACTTATTGCAGATAATATATTAGCAAGTGATGGGAGAAAAAGATCATAATTAACTCACATAAGTTAATGAGAGAATACCAAACTTGTAACCAACTCTATCATTTCTCGTTCTCCACAATTTAAAATCTCAAGGAATGAGACTCGTGGATGCTTAGCCTAATAAACCAATTAAGGTCTACATGGTTAAGGATACTAACTAGAGTGAACTTTGATAAGTAAACTCGGGTTGAGTCAAAATATTCACAACGGGCCTAATATATCTAAGATATCTAAACTTGCTAAAACCATTTTATTAAAATGCTAGAAAGTAACAAAAATAAAGGAGACTACAACTAGGCCAAAATAGATTAAAAATTTTGAAAAATGTCGAAAAATTGATTTTCCGGTTAAAATGAGGGAAAATACAAGGAAAAGACCACTTAACTTCGATAGAAGTCCCCCATACACTTAATATAAACATTGTCCTCAATGTTTAAGCATGTGGGAGTAAACTCCCCTACACTTAGGACATTGTGCACTTTGTTTAAATCTCGTTAAGGAAAAGACAACTAAAGAGATTCCTATTTTAATATTGAGAAATATAAAATAGTGAATCAAAAAGAGTTTAGGATAGAACCGGGAAGAAGGGAACACGGAATCACGGTTCGTCAAAAGTCATCAAGAGTGTGTCTTTGAAGCTCTAATCCCTGCACATGATAAGAAAGAGAACAAGAAACACCAACGGGGCTCCCCCTACACTTATGGTGAAAACAGGAAAGATAGATAGATAATTGGGTTGCCTCCCAAAAAGCGCTTGTTTATATTAACCGAGTCACGAGCCTGACTCGTCCCCGAATTAAATGATCCATGGGGAAGCCTCGTATGTAATACCGGGATCAAAGACCTTGTCCTCGTTCCCGGAGGACATCAATAAAGGAGAGGCAGGAGGATAAGTCTTGAATGGTAAAAAGGTCCTCTCAATACCAGAAAAGCAAGTGAAGTCCAGATTGATGGGAGGTGGGGTGGGTAAGGGAATCACATTGTCATCCTCCAAAGATAATGGAAGCAGACCAATTGGCAAAGCCGTAGAAGTATCAATCATAGAAACTCGTTTGAGAAGACCACGATCAAGTACGAAACCATCATTCATTTGTGGGGATTGTTGATAAGTTAAATCCTCACGAATGTGGTAAATGTAATTCTCATAAGAGGAGTGTTGATTAGGTAACCCCTCGAGAATGGGATGTTTGGGCATGTGAGTTGGTTCGTCATTATTATGAAAAATAAGACGTTCCAACTCATCAAGTTCGGCATCGATATTGGACAAGTTGACCTCGCTTGTAGGTGGAAGCGGAGGCAAAAGAGCTAGCTCTCGGTCGATAATTTCCGCAATCTCTGGCTCGAAGACGAAATCATCATACTCACCACATGTTGAACTCTCGTTGGGAGGATCAAATATCGGATGTGGAATTGTGAGTATGTGATCATTGACTAGCGAAGCAAACTTGTCCATAAGCTCCACAAAAGTCGGCACATCACACAAATTTTCCGGAACACCCGGGGGCTCACTTGGGATGACGACAAGTTCCTCGACACTAGACTTTAGGGATTTGTCTGATTCCATAGCCGAGATAATGTCAAGATGCTGATCCTCCATTATGAGAGAGCCAACGGGCTCCTCGGGTGTGATAGCAATAGACGAAGGAGGAAGGGGAGAAGTTTTCCTTTGCTTTAGAAATTCCTCCTCGTCGAAAATAACCTCAATATCGTCATCGCTATCCTCATTACCTAAAGGGCCAATAATAAGCTCAGGGATATGAGTGCTCGTCTGATCTCGCTGCTGTAAAAATGACTCCATATAAGTTTGCAGCGTGTGTAAAAGCTCTTTGCTTTGTTCTTGAAAAGCTGCAGCAAGATCGTTTCTTTGTTCTTGAAAGGTTGTAGCAAGATCGTCAATTGGTTCTTGGTAACTCATCCCGTGACGAGGCTGCTGATCAATTGGGTATTGCAGGGGTTGGTCAAAACTGGAAGAGGTATAATTATAGTAATTTTGATCCCCTGTAGGGCCGCAAAAACTTTCGTGAGGACCCCCACAGTTGTTGCAAAACGGGTGAGGAAAAAGACTGGGTGCGTCTTGTGGATAGCTATTTTCATTGTCATAATTGTACCCCGGTTCTTGCCCGTGACCATACGGGTATCGAACCGGGCACGAAACATGCCAATGAGAATCTCTTCCACAATAGATGCACGGGGGAACAGGATGTGTGTTCAAAAATAATGAATTAGTCGAGTTGCACAAGGGACAAAATCCGAATTGTGTGTTGTCGATATCGTTTCCCGCACCGCTCACATGTACACCATTGACAAGAGTCGTTCCTGTACAGTTGTCTCCCACACCCGACGCAATGGACATAAAAATCCATGGAGAAAGATAGATAAGCAAGAAGAATATTTTTGGTGCAAAACTTTGAAAAAGAAATGATTTTTAAGATTTTTCAAATGTTTTTGGATTTTTTATTTTTTTTTTTCTGAAAATTTTGACTCGAAAAAATAACGTTCATAAGTGAACGGATCCCAAAAGCCAACGCGTCTCTCACAAAAAACCGTTAATCTTCACGAAAAGAGCCGGCAGCGGCGCCATTTTAATGTATAGAGATTTTACTAGTTGAAAGTTCGTTTTCTCGGTGTCTAATCGAATTGATTTCCGGTTAATTGTGTGAGATTAGTTGTTCTTGGTGAAACAAATATTTTTGGATTTGGTAAAATAAATGTGCAAGACTTAATAATAAAGGACAAGAAATTAAAACTAAAACTAGTTGAAACGTAAACGGTGCAATATTTAAAACGTTAAAAGTAAATGACGTGAAATTAAATGACGTAAAATTAAAACTAAAATCAACTCTAATCGGAAAGTGCAAATAATGAAGCTGATAGGAATGCTGATAGGAATGCTAATAGGAATGCTAATTGGAATGTTGATTGGAATGCTGATTGGAATGCTGATTGGAATGTTGATTGGAATGTTGATTGGAATGTTGATTGGAATGTTGATTAGAATGTTGATTGGAATGCTGATCGGAATGTTGATTGGAATGCTGATTGGAATGTTGATTAGAATGCTGATTGGAATGCTGATTGGAATGTAGATTGGAATGTTGATTAGAATGTTGATTGGAATGTTGATTGGAATGTTGATTGGAATGCTAATAGGAATGCTAATTGGAATGTTGATTGGAATGCTGATTGGAATGCTAATTGGAATGTTGATTGGAATGCTGATTAGAATGTTGATTGGAATGCTGATTGGAATG